>JAMPIV010006672.1:0-314480 GCA_024509875.1 Oreohelix idahoensis
TGTCAGACCATGGCACTCAACTTATATCAGACACTATGTCACAGGTAATGTCTATGCTACATATAAAAAGGTCTCTCAGCAGTATCTATCACCCAATGTCTAATGGGTTGGTCGAACGTTTAAATAGGACTCTAAAAACTTTACTGGGTAAAATAACTGAGGATCATCCTCAGGAGTGGGACAGGGTCTTACCCGCGGCTCTCTTTGCGTATAGAGAGGTCCCCAATGAACATACGGGGTTTTCCCCTTTTGAACTTGTCTTTGGCGCGCAACCGCGCGGCCCTATGTCTTTACTTCACGATCTAATCACTGCCGATAATATTAGCGATGAGACTCAGTCTTTTTATGAGTACGTCATTGCTCTTAGGAAAAAAATCATTGAGGCATGCAGACTAGCAACTTCGTCTTCCGAATTTGCTAAAGAAAAGGCAAGGCAGTTTGCGAATAAGAATAGATGTCTACGACAACTTTGTCCAGGTGACAAAGCTCTCGTCCTACTTCCTTCAAGGGAGAACAGACTTCTAATTGCATGGAAAGGTCCATATGCAATAGTCTCCAAAATTTCTGATGTCGACTATGTTGTCGATATTGATGGAAAGCATAAAACTTTCCACATAAATATGCTCACGGAATTTCATGAAAGACCAGATTATTTGCAGCCTATTTTCCAGGCAACGGACAATTCTCAAGTACCTCATGGTCAATACTCATCGCTGTCAGTTATACAGGATGAGGAAACTACTTTTTCTGATGTCAATCTTCCTCTTTCTATGGTCCCACTTTATTCTACGGAATCTTGGAAAAACGTGACCGTTTCTCCAAATCTTTCCGCTGAGGAACATCGACAAGTTTCTTCGATGTTGCAAACATTTCAGGATGTTCTTACAGACATCCCGGGACACACACATGTCATTGAACATGACATTGTGCTAACTGATCATAATCCTATCAGAGTCAGACCCTATCCAATACCTATCCATTTCCAGTCTCAAGTCGAGAAAGAATTGGATGAAATGATACGTTTGGAAATAATTGAACCATCCACTTCAGCATACTCTTCGTCTATGGTTATTGTTCGAAAGAAGGATAATAACATTCGCATTTGCGTAGATTATCGCAAATTGAACCAAGTTACGAAGTTCGACGCTGAACCTATGCCTTCATTAGAAGAGCTACTCAATAAACTTTCTAATTCTAGATTCTTTACCAAACTAGATTTGTCTAAAGGTTATTGGCAAGTCCCGCTAACTGAACGTGCCAAACCTTTTACAGCTTTTTTCTACACCTAGGGGTTTATTCCAATGGAATTTCATGCCTTTTGGTCTTATGAACGCCCCTGCTACATTCGTACGCATGATGCGGCGAATTCTCGCATATCGTACAGATGTCATAGCATATCTAGATGATATCTGTCTATTCAGTGATTCCTGGGAAGATCACTATTTGGGTTTATACGAATTACTGTCTACTCTTCGCGAGTATAACTTGACTGCAAAACCCTCTAAAGCCTTTATAGGATTTAGTGAGATTTCTTTCCTAGGTCATCGTGTTGGTCATGGTCTTTTAAAGACAGAAGACCACAATGTTTCAAAAATACTTAACATTTCGGTCCCTAAGACAAAGAAACAAGTAAGGAGTCTATTAGGTTTGATCCAATTCTACGGACGATTCATTCCGAATCTGTCCTCCATTATGGCACCGCTTTCTACTTTATTGAAGAAAGGGTCGCCTAATTTGATCCGCTGGTCAAAAGAATGTCAATCCTCATTGGACCAGGTTAAAGACCTATTTTCATCTCCACCTATTCTTAGGTTACCTACTATTGAGAAGACTTTTACATTAACAAATAAATTATTTTCAGGATTGTATTGAGAGATTTACCAGTTGTCTTCAAGATTTGTGTTATTGATATTTTCGCAGCACATCATTGAAGATGCGAGATTGTGTCCATTGTGGAACTTTGAGTATATCAAGTCCTGTCCTAGATTGGGAGCGGATGATGTCCACATCTTCTTCTATTGAATGTTTTATGTCAACGAAGATCAACACATGTATTACTTATTAGTTACTGATGCATTACATAATGTAATAAAATAGTGCGGTATATTAATATATTACACCGCTATTTGCAACACATTGTATGATATCATAATAATATATTTGATTTCATATATTGGTATGAGAATAATTTGACTTTTATTATGATGTTGCCAGCATTGTGGTTTGTGTTGGTGGCACCTTCCTGGGATATATACGCGTATACTTAGATAAATTTTTCTCTAAGGACCTGGGATATGATCTCAGTTTTGCTCCAAGTGTTGAGCTATTTTGTTAGGTATATCCGCGCATCATACGTGCGTTAGGAGCCTAGATTTTCCGGCTCCAGGATTTAAAAAAAAAATGTTTCATTTTTTTTTTTCCCGGGAGGGTGCGGTAATGTTACGCACAAATAATTACTTTTTTCCAAAGTCTTTGTATGATCGTTTTTCGTATGTATGATCATTATTTGACTGAAATGCATGTTATATATATTTTATGGTCAAAGGGACAGAACCCGAAATATCGATACTGCTATTTTTTATGAGTTTACCTCCTCTTGTATAGAGACACGTTCGGTCTATAATGTCTTGAACGAAGCGTGACCATATCTCCTTATTTGGTAGTATCAGTCAACTGTTGTAGATGTTTGAAACCTTTCTTAACGCTTCTGTTCATGTCCATAAAAGGCGCGACTGTGTAAGACTTTTATCTCGAATGTTCTTAGAATCGTCTTATTGTGAACAGCGACTCAGAGATTGTCACTCTGCGCATGTCTCGACTGGGTTGTCGTTTTGTTGTTCCGCCCAGGTCGGGCAGTTGAGAAATGGACTGATTAGCGAGCGGACGCGACTGCGTCTTGTGATTCTCTGAGGGAAATACATTGTCTTTGTGAGTTAGTTAGCTAACTAGACTATTTCCCCGTATTATTCAAGCCTGCCTGGAGGCATATGTTCATGGTTGATTTTCCGAAATAAGGTAATTCCTCTTGTATCGAACTTTAGGCTATCATCTAGAGGTTCGTCATTTTGTCGCCTTTTTGCTCGCCTGTGTGATTCAAAATGGAGAGGTACTTTGACTAGGATTAAGTCACCGGTATCTTTATACCTGAACTAGTTATATATCTATGGGTCGCTCTAGACCAACAAGACTATTGTCTGTGTTCCAGGATTCGTTATATCAGAGATCACGTCCAAGTCAGATGGTTAGACTTAGGAAGGTTATAAAGGTCGAGCTGACCTGTAATCCATGTATGCTACTCACGTGCAGACAGTAAACGGACGTATTGTATACATCTGATCTGCTAGCATCAGGAAGGAATAATTATTATTGTCTATGAACATTAAGGATCTGCAGCTGACCACGGTTGCAGAAGTTATATGTATTATTTATCAAGCTTCGCTATGATATTTGTTTTCCATACAACTATTGAGTATTGACTTCTACATGACTGTCAGTTAACATGAGTTTGAATGCTGCATTCGTTGTACTATGCCGATGATAACATAAGTATCATGACTGTTTTGTGGCGTGCAATAAATGGTATAAACCTAAAGCGAAGTTACCATTTCTATGACTCTACACGTCATGTTGCCTGTGGTGTACCCTGAACTGTTCTACTGCAACACACACACAGCAACAATCTAAACCAGATAAGACACCCACATCTTGCATTGTAATACCTGGTGTCGATAGAGGTGGTAATTTGACGGCATCCTAATTCCACCCTTATCACCTATCTTCTACGACCGCTTTTAAAGGCGTCAGACAGTCTACACACAGATATATATATATTAATATATCTCTATCTACTCACGGGCACGCACATACACGTGACGACAGGTAAACACACAGACGTGGGAATCTATCACAATGAATTTATATGTATTTGGACGAGCTGACCAACGCACTGATTTAGTTCAAGAGAGAGATTTTTATTATTATCATCAAAAAAAAAATCTTCTCACAACACCAAAAATACATCAAGGAAAAACATATACAAATAGTCATAAAATTTAAGGAAAGTGCTACAAGGATGATATCCCCGTTATGATCTTAGCTCTAGGTTTAGCCCACAGCCCCTTTAAGAGAACAGATGATGGCCCAAAGAGTTATAGATACGTAGGGTTTAGGCTAAGAGATTTTCTTCTTTTCTCGTAAATGTATGCACAGAGTTGAATAATCTGATTTAGCCTAAGAAGTAAAGAAACTCTAGCAAATAGTAACAAATTCTGCAGGTTAAACAAAAAAAATTAGACAGGAAATGGGTGACAATCTATAACTGTAAAATAACACTCTGATCTGCGTACACTCATTCATTCAACCATGGCCATGCAGTTATACTCACAACTTTGCTCGCTGCCTCTGGGAACATACTCAATTCTAGGACCTTCACACAGACCCGAAAATGCAGTCCTTGACCAAGAAATCCCCAGTTCCAAAAGACGTACTAAACTCTCAGGGAACGATTACTTGGGTGTTCTAATTTTTCGAATGTCTGATTAAGTCACATAAAATATTGTCCAGGCACGAAAGTTAGCAGAGCACAATGTCATTAGCTTTGGTTTCTAGAATTTAAGGAATGTCAGATCGGTGTCTACTTTCAGGAAGTTACTATATTTGATCACCACAGTACTAGTCAAAACTCTGTCGGAATGTTTCTGATCTTTGCTTGCCACAACGGGCTGAATTGTACTGAAGAGTTATTCTGGAAGAATTAATTCTGGCGCGAAGGCCTCTTACTTCATTTAACTGTTACAGTTCAGGTAATGAAAGTGATTTGTTTCTTCCCAAATAAAGTTCACGTACTAGAACGCTGGTAAAGTTGGGTACCACCGTTTCACTATATAAAGAAAGAACACATATCAAATAATTTACATATATGTACTCAATATAACTTACATTTTAATAGCAAGCCTACAGCTTGACTTATATTTAAAACTTCCCGTAAAATAAGTTATATTAAATAAATCAAACATCATGAATTAGAAATACATACGTATTTCGTCAACACTCAATGATGTATCTAGCGTTATAAGTTTAGTTTTTAAAATATATTCTCTCGTCTGATTATTTAGAAGTTAAATTAAATTTCTTTATTAGCCGACTGAATTTAAGCAAGAAATATAATTTCTGTTTTCCACTGAAACGCGTCACTAGAAAATAATACAGACTATATAGATTAAGCACTCTGTTCAAAAGAACTAGTTTAAAATTAAATCGGCGATTTTAACACTTAATCACTTCACAAAATACTAGATAATAATATATTTACCTCAAAACACAGCACTACAAGATATCGCAAATTAAGAATTATACGCTTATATTTATGGAAGTCTAGAAGTTCGACAAATTGTCGCAACAAACTGAGAAACTTCGCTAACAGCTATTCTGTTTCGAACAACCTGTCTACTGCGAATATAGGAGCGAGAATGAAATTAAAGTTTCAAACTCGGGCCAATATCTTAAAATCAGACAAAGGGCCCAAACTTATTTCGCCAAGCGAAATTATCTCCCCTACTCCCAACATTTACGTCGGCTTAACGCGTGACGTAACTGCCACCAGTGACCGAGAAATGCGCGTGACAGTTGCAAATCTCAGACAACCGTCTACAACTGCGTCGTACAGATGCCGGGTTTGACACCTTAAGCTAGTGACAGGTGAACAAAATGGTAGACCAAAAGTCTGCTCTATGTCCAGCGAAACGAATTTCTCACACCCCAGGCCCAGAAATCTGGTCGGGTCTCGCTCTTGGCCGGGGAAACTGCAGACGCATGTCTGGCGAGAACCGTATCTTCACAGCTATCTGCGCGACTGGCATCTGATGCAATAAGGTTACTAGTCAGTATGAGAAAGAAAAACGATGATGGGAAAGAAATATATTTTTCGCAAATTGTGATGCGAAAAAATTACAGGAAAAACAAGTACGGACAGATAATAAAATAAAAGGATGCGGGTGAGAAAATAGGAAGAAGATGTAGATAATTTAATGATATAAAGACCCACGTGACAGGACGTCCCCCCTTAAGATATGGGAGCACTCCATGTCTACGTTATGGAATTAAATTTCCTATAACCGTAGCTTCGGGGTGTCTGTCTTCTTCCTTCTCATCTTCCCCCTCCATCTCTGTCCAATTCCTACTCAAGTTTACGCCCCAAAGTTTCCTTCCTCTGGAATGTCTCCCATGCGCGCTTGAAAGAGCGTCGCCGCTTCTGACATTTTTGAAAGATTTCCTGTGATAGCGGTGGAATATCTCTGCCACTATCGTCATCTTCGTCAGTTTTGGCGATCGTCAGGAGATGGTCGGAGGTTGGCACTGGTCTTTCCAAGTATCTCTTTAACAGATTTAAATGGAAAACCTTCTCCTTTCCTTGAATAGAGATCTGGTAGTTAGCCTTAGAAATCTTTTTCAGGACGGTAAACGGCCCTTGCCATCCGATCTTCAGTTGGTTGTTCTCGGTAGGGAGTAACACCAAAACTTTCTCTCCTGCTTCCAGTTCTCTCTCTTTCGCGACTTTCCTGTATCGGTTAGCGTGCTTTGTGCGAGCTCGCTTAAAGTTAGTCGTTGCTAGGTCCCACCCTAGTTTCAACCTTTCCTTTAAAACCGACACATATTTACTTGCTGAGACGACTGTCTCATCCGCCTTCTCGTCTGTCAGAGACTAAAATAAGGCTTCAAGCGGGCCCTTAATGGGTCTGCCGAATAAGAGTGTAGCTGGCGGAAATCCTGTAGAAGTATGAGGAGATTCTCTGTAGCCAAATAAAGCTCCAGGAATACAAAGGTCCCAATCTTCAGGTTTCACTTGTGCCAGTTTACTTAGCAGCATGTTGAGGTTTCCATTAGCACGTTCCACGAGCCCATTTCCGGCCGGAGTATATGGCTTAGTGTGGATGTGTTTGGTCCTCAAGATCTTAACGATCTCATCCATCAACAGGTTTCGGTATGGAGATCCGTTATCCGTCAACACTTGCTGCGGGAATCCCAACCGAGTGAAAATCTGCACGAGGGCTTCTGCGACATGCTTGGCATCTGCGCATGTTAGCGGGATAACTTCTGCCCATAAAGTGCATGTATCGACTAAGGTCAGGATAAACCTGTTCCTTCTTTTAGTCCTTTCGAAAGGCCCTAAAATGTCGATCACAACCCGTTCGAATGGTGTTCCCACTATTGGCATTTCACCCATGTGGACTGGGGGTGTCCGTTGCTTGGGTGGTACACGTTGGCACTGGGCACAGGATTTGACGTACCTGATAATATCAGTGTTTACTCCTGGCCACCAATAATGAGTGGTTATACGTTGGTTTGTGGCGTTCTGTCCCATGTGTCCGCTGAAGGGAAGAGAGTGCCCCATTTCTAGGATTTGGCTTCTGTACTGTTTCGGTACTAAGAGCTGGTTGTAACCTTGGTCAGGCTTGCCCGTTCTCCGATAAAGTACGCCATCCTCAGAAAAAATGTCCCCGTGCTGTTTGGGTTCCTTAGCCTTGGGCAGTTTTCTAAAGCAGGGTGCCAAAGTAGGATCCTTGTGTTGCGCTTCTTTAAATTCCATAGGTAACAAATTTGGCGCAGGCTCCCGTTCCTTCTTGGTTTTCCCTCTTGTAGTTACTGCTGCCACAATCGGCTCTTCCGGTTTCCCAATACACACGTATCTCCCGCCAAGTATGACTGGGTAGATGGGATCATCCATAACAGCCGCTTTGATCACACCTCTGACAAAGTCAGAGTGTATCTCCACCAATGCGATGGGAAGCGCTGTAGGTGCATCACTCTTACGAACTCCACAAAGTTGGACGGTCTCTGCTGTCTCTTGACCGGGTTTGACCAGGTTTCTGGCAACAATGCAATCATAAGAAAGCCCCGTGTCAAATAAGCAAGAAGTTTGAGAACCGTTCACAGTAACAATACCTCGCGTTGAGGGTCTATCCCCAACAGGTTGGGAATCACTGTCAATAATTCCGCCTTGCGAGACTGTTAATAAGCATCCGATGCGTTTCGGCTCGGTGTGCTCGGTCTGATCATATGTCCCGTGCTCAGGGGTTCTCCCTTTGCCACCTTGTCCTTTCTGGCTGCGCTGCCATGTAGGGCGGTCGGGTTGATCAGACTGTTTGGGGTGGTTGGGGTACTTGTTTTTGTAGAACTTGGATTTTTCAGGAGGGGGGTTTTGAGGTCCAGTTTCTCTGTGGTTATTTTGGTTAGAAGCCTGAGAAGATTGCTCTAGGTTATGTTTTCGAAAATGCTCCTCTGTCGGTTTCCGCTTTGTGGCCGGTAGCTCAGCCAGCGCATTATGGTAACGCTCAGACTTCTCTAGGATGTCTTCGAGCTTTTCTGCACCCTGCTCAGCTAGAAATCTCCGGGTATCAGCAGACAATGTGTTCTTTATTTGTTCTGTTAAAACAAATTCCTCAAGACCTTCGTAGGTAGAGGGGAGCTGCGAGAGCTCTAGGCACTTTGTCAGATAACCCTTCAAACGAGACGAGAACTGCTGAAAAGTTTCAGAATTCTCTTTCCGGCTGTTGCGAAACAGTTGCAAAAATTTTCGAGCGTTCATTTCAAAGCGCTCCAGTAACGCTTTCTTCAACAGATCATAGTTGTCTTGTTGGCTGCTTTCCAGTTTGGCGTAAACATCATACGCAGAACTTTTCAGCGCCTGAGAAAGCTTCATGTTCCAACGCGACCTCTCTAAACCGTACAGAGTTGCAATTTTCTCAAATTTTTCTAGCCAAGTGTCAATCTTCTCATTTGGACAAGGGAAAGATTCTAGCGGGAAAGACATAGCAGAGAGATGAGTAGATTGCGTGTTAGAAGGATCAGTTAAGGAAGAATGAAAAGAAGACACTCCATTGCTGGAGGTAGAGGCAGCACCACGGCTTTGGAATTCTAGAGTTTTAAGCGCCAACTCGTGCTGTCTCTGTTTCTCTTTTTCCTCAAGCTGTCTCTCCTCTCTCTCCTTCTCATGTTGTCTCTCCTTCCCTTTTTCCTCATGCTGCATCCTGCGAATTTCCATTTCTTCATCCATCTTCTTCTGCTGTACTAGACGATCTTCCGCTTCTTTCCTCTCCGCTGCTTCTTCTTTCCTCCTTAGTTCTTCTTCTTTCCTCTCCGCATCATATCTCTCAAGTTCGTCTCTGACAAAAGCTTTCGCTTCCTCTCCTTCCAGTCCCTCCTCTCTCGCTTCGTCCCTGAGGAGTTGTCTAAGCTTTGCCCTCTCGGCCATATTAGGTCAGTCACTGAGACTAGTGGAGAAAGAAAATAGGAAAAAGTATACACTGGTTCCTACCACTTACGAGAAAAAAATTACCAAAAATCAAAAGATGATATCCTTAACCCTGGGATACCTCCTCCAAATTAAAATCTAACTATCGCTGCTATTATCGACAATAAAGCACTTAATGCAAAACACGACTGCGCCAACTAAATGGTAGTTAAGATTACTTCTGAAAAATAAGTTGCTACAGTGGAAAAGCAAAATAATTATTGCAAAAATTAAAGAGAAAAATAATCCCTTAATTATAAAGTCCACTATCAAGTTCACCCCTGAAGACAGTTAGGGTAAGGGAGGCAATTAATCTGGACAAATAGTCCGAAACGCACTCCTTAGCTTTTGCTCAAACACCTACTTCTTCAAAACCCAGTGAATGTTATACACTCACCACTTTACCAGCGTTTAGTATTACAAAATCATTAACTAACATGTATTCCGACAAAATCAACCTGTAAACCAAATGTATATTATTCAAAATGCTGTGGAAAAAAAACTTATCAGTTTGTGTGGTCAGCACGCCCATAAACAGATCGTTAGTCTAGGGGATAAATTATTTTAAAAAGATACAAAACTCACAAGACATCACACTCTTACTCTATTACAGAATAAAGAATCTTAAATACAAAATCCAGATAGACGAGTCCACGTTTGTCGTACTCGTCTTCCTATTCTAAGTTCAAAAATCCGTCGGGCGAGAACCCATTTGTCGTATCGCCTTAGGATTTTGGGTTCAATTCCCGGTAACGAGCGACCATTTGTCGTAGATTTTGGATAGGAGTATTAAGACTGGGGGTGGTCCCTTCAGAATAGGTTGGAATGAGTGATAGTCACAGTGAGAGCTGGTGAAAAAAAAAACCACAATAGAATTTCCCACACGTGAGATGATAGAATGTGATAAAGAAGCTGTCTTTGAGAATCGAGATAATCTTCTCTCTCTCACCTATCTTCTACGACCGCTTTTAAAGGCGTCAGACAGTCTACACACAGATATATATATATATATATTAATATATCACTATCTACTCACGGGCACGCACATACACGTGACGACAGGTAAACACACAGACGTGGGAATCTATCACAATGAATTTATATGTATTTGAACGAGCTGACCAACGCACTGATTTAGTTCAAGAGAGAGATTTTTATTATTATCATCAAAAAAAAATCTTCTCACAACACCAAAAATACATCAAGGAAAAACATATACAAATAGTCATAAAATTTAAGGAAAATGCTACAAGGATGATATCCCCGTTATGATCTTAGCTCTAGGTTTAGCCCACAGCCCCGTTAAGAGAACAGATGATGGCCCAAAGAGTTATAGATACGTAGGGTTTAGGCTAAGAGTTTTTCTTCTTTTCTCGTAAATGTATGCACAGAGTTGAATAATCTGATTTAGCCTAAGAAGTAAAGAAACTCTAGCAAATAGTAACAAATTCTGCAGGTTAAACAAAAAAAAATTTAGACAGGAAATGGGTGACAATCTATAACTGTAAAATAACACTCTGATCTGCGTACACTCATTCATTCAGCCATGGCCATGCAGTTATACTCACAACTTTCCTCGCTGCCTCTGGGAACATACTCAATTCTAGGACCTTCACACAGACCCGAAAATGCAGTCCTTGACCAAGAAATCCCCAGTTCCAAAAGACGTACTAAACTCTCAGGGAACGATTACTTGGGTGTTCTAATTTTTCGAATGTCTGATTAAGTCACATAAAATATTGTCCAGGCACGAAAGTTAGCAGAGCACAATGTCATTAGCTTTGGTTTCTAGAATTTAAGGAATGTCAGATCGGTGTCTACTTTCAGGAAGTTACTATATTTGATCACCACAGTACTAGTCAAAACTCTGTCGGAATGTTTCTGATCTTTGCTTGCCACAACGGGCTGAATTGTACTGAAGAGTTATTCTGGAAGAATTAATTCTGGCGCGAAGGCCTCTTACTTCATTTAACTGTTACAGTTCAGGTAATGAAAGTGATTTGTTTCTTCCCAAATAAAGTTCACGTACTAGAACGCTGGTAAAGTTGGGTACCACCGTTTCACTATATAAAAGAAAGAACACATATCAAATAATTTACATATATGTACTCAATATAACTTACATTTTAATAGCAAGCCTACAGCTTGACTTATATTTAAAACTTCCCGTAAAATAAGTTATATTAAATAAATCAAACATCATGAATTAGAAAATACATACGTATTTCGTCAACACTCAATGATGTATCTAGCGTTATAAGTTTAGTTTTTAAAATATATTCTCTCGTCTGATTATTTAGAAGTTAAATTAAATTTCTTTATTAGCCGACTGAATTTAAGCAAGAAATATAATTTCTGTTTTCTACTGAAACGCGTCACTAGAAAATAATACAGACTATATAGATTAAGCACTCTGTTCAAAAGAACTAGTTTAAAATTAAATCGGCGATTTTAACACTTAATCACTTCACAAAATACTAGATAATAATATATTTACCTCAAAACACAGCACTACAAGATATCGCAAATTAAGAATTATACGCTTATATTTATGGAAGTCTAGAAGTTCGACAAATTGTCGCAACAAACTGAGAAACTTCGCTAACAGCTATTCTGTTTCGAACAACCTGTCTACTGCGAATATAGGAGCGAGAATGAAATTAAAGTTTCAAACTCGGGCCAATATCTTAAAATCAGACAAAGGGCCCAAACTTATTTCGCCAAGCGAAATTATCTCCCCTACTCCCAACATTTACGTCGGCTTAACGCGTGACGTAACTGCCACCAGTGACCGAGAAATGCGCGTGACAGTTGCAAATCTCAGACAACCGTCTACAACTGCGTCGTACAGATGCCGGGTTTGACACCTTAAGCTAGTGACAGGTGAACAAAATAGTAGACCAAAAGTCTGCTCTATGTCCAGCGAAACGAATTTCTCACACCCCAGGCCCAGAAATCTGGTCGGGTCTCGCTCTTGGCCGGGGAAACTGCAGACGCATGTCTGGCGAGAACCGTATCTTCACAGCTATCTGCGCGACTGGCATCTGATGCAATAAGGTTAGTCAGTATGAGAAAGAAAAACGATGATGGGAAAGAAATATATTTTTCGCAAATTGTGATGCGAAAAAATTACAGGAAAAACAAGTACGGACAGATAATAAAATAAAAAGATGCGGGTGAGAAAATAGGAAGAAGATGTAGGTAATTTAATGATATAAAGACCCACGTGACACTAAGTTACAATTAACAAAGTGCATATATCTCACAAAATATTATACACTTTTGGCACATGTGGTGTAATCATCAGTCATCACTGATTCGGAGCCTGGGGTCACCTCTGCTATCGGGTTTCCGCACGACTAGCTGGAAGAAATCACCAGCGCTTGCTGTAGTGGATTATGAATATACTAGTTTCATGTGTTGAGGTTGCCAACCTCATATATAACCAATTAGCAAAAAAAATGTCAAATTTACATTTGTAAAATAATTGTTACACTTACCCCAAAGTTTTGGGAATACACAGTCTCCTCGCGCAGGTTAGACTGGACACGAGCAATTTAGGTTATATGCTCTCGAACCACTTGGTCTGAAAATTTTGAATCCCTTTTATGACGGGTGAATCTACGAAACACTTGGTCTGGGAAAGTTTCTATTATGATGGGTGATCCAATTCCTTAGGGTTCCAGTCTTCGTATTTTAAGTCTTGGTCCCTTAAGTTTTTCAGTCTCTGTATTTATAAAGGCGGGATTATTTTTTAAGGTTTTAAGTTTCCCAAATACTTCGATCTGTCACTTATAATAAAGGAATTCTGTCCGATGTCTCTCTGGCTTCTGGGAGTCCCTCATATGACGTGTGCTGCAGTCTCTCTGTTCTGTGTCCTGACTTCACTAAATTACATGTGCAGTTCTCAGTTCACATCACAGATGGTGCTTCCGTCTGATTTTCCAATAGGATCCATAGTTTATTCCGGCTTCTTACTTTAATCCAATCGTAAGCTCTTTAGCACTGGGTTGGGGTGTCTATTTTCAAAATATCCCCCACGTATTTTAAAATATTAAGTTTAATATTCCAACGCGTGACCTCTTTCAAATCATGCGGTAATATTTCCGCCGGCATCTTGTGCCCTCTCACAAACAAATTTGTAACAATCACCAGGGATTGTCCCACAAAAACCGATAAATGCATCTACCCTCTGTGTAATCTGCCAGACAAACAGACTCCTGGGGTCAAATGTTGGACCGTCGCATTTCAAAAGATGGTCCGACTGATAGAATGGATAAGCGTATTCATTCATTCATAACCCTCCACTCCCAAAGGAGCACAGACCTTTAACAAACACATGCCAAGTCCTCCTGTCACGTGCCATCATCTCAAGTTCTTTCTGCGTTCTCCTCATCATTTTCACCTCTGTTTCCAGCTCTCTTCTCCATGTGCTTCTTGGTCTACCTCTGCCTCTCTTGCCGTGGGGGTTCCAGAACAAGGACTACTTTGTAATGCTATCAACAGGTTTCCTCAGTGTGTGTCCTATCCATCGCCATCGTCTTCTTCTCATCTCTCGTTCCACTGGCACTTGTCTAGTTCTTGTCCTCAGTTTCACGTTGGTAACCTTGTCATACCATTTAAATCCCTCTATTCTACGCATACCATTTAAATCCCTCTATTCTAGGGATGTAGGATAAAGAGAGAGGGATAGTACCTCACGGTGAGAGACAGCCATGTCCTTTTTAGGATAGTCAGGATCCTATTTGGTTCTCCTCTCTTTATCTAGCTCATGTATGGCTCCTCGAATACCGCTTGTGTACGGCGGTGGCCACATCCCGGGCAACAGTCTTGGCTGACTGGCTAAACTACATGGGTGGAGTAGGAGCAATCTTACTCAAGGGAATGTCCATCCCTAGTACACAAAGACTGAGACGGTGAGTGAGGCGGAGGAATCTGAGAAGATCAACGGCTCGCAAAGCGAAACAGCAAAGTGTGTGGCGCACTAGAGGCGTGTCGGACATAGAAAAAGATAATGGCTAGCCACCGTGGAAGAGATTGGGGCCTTACCACGTACTTCCTACAGAACGTAATGGGATCACAACAACAAGATAAGAAACGATATGTAGAGGGCTCTCTGTCCCCTGGGGAAGAGTCTGCTGTACGGATTGGCAGGGAAGAGGCAACTCCTCTAATGAGTAAGGAAGTACATAATGACGAGTGTTCCTTAAATTCTGTTGAAAGGGAGCGTTCTGAGAGGGACCACCTAAAAACTAGTAGGAGAGGCCTAGAAATGGGAACATGGAATGTTGGGGCTCTGAACGGAGAGGGAAAGCTTGACAATCTTATATTAGAGGCAACAGACATGAGACTCGATGTGCTGGGAGTTGCGGGGGCAGGACTTTTGGATACGGGCTGCATAAAAAGAGACCAGTGCACGCTTGTACACTCAGGCGGAGAGGGGCATGAAGGAGGGGTGGGAATGTTGATAAAGAGGGAGTTGGAGAAATACGTGTGTGGATACTGGACATTCGACATGTCAATCTTACAAACTTGTGCACCGACTGGGGATCGCAGCGAGGAGGAGATAGAGGAATGCTATGGGGGGCTGCAGCACACACTTGGACCAGTCAAATCAACAGATGTGTTGATAGTAGTGGGTGATGTGGGTGCAGGGGTGGGAAAGGGAAAGTACTGGGGGATAGTGGGACAGTATGGATTGGGGACGGGAGGTGATGGAGGAGACAGACTTGTCCAGTTCTGTGGGGAGGACCAGCAGGTCATGTGTAACACCTTTTTTGAACACCACCCGGGGAAATTGTACACATGGGGGGGGGGGGGGGGGGCCAGGAGATGTGACACGAGGCCAAATCGACTGTGTCATGATGGGGCATGGATTTGGGGGCGGTGTCGCGGGTGCGGAGACATATCCTGGCGCCGACGTGGGTTCAGATCGCAGTCCAGTCGTCATCAAGGTGGATGTGGGGCTGAGGGGAGCGGGAGACGGGAGACAGGAGGGGCCCCAGGTGGAGGTGTCGGCGCTGGGGCGGCCAGATATGGGACGGGAATGTTTGGTCGACGTCGGAGGTGGGTATCAACAGTTGTTGACAGAGGACGTGGAGCGGTGTGGAAGAGAGGACCCAGGGGAGGGGGCGGCCGCGGGATGGGAATGCTTGGAGACGGGCGTGCGGTCAGCGAATGCGGATTTGCCTAGGGGGGAGTCTGGGAGGGGTCGGGTTTGGATGACGGATGACATCTTGAATAGGGTGACCGAGGGGGGAGGGCAGGGGGCACTCCAGGGTGTAAAACGGTGGACAGTGGCGTGCGTGCTGTGTGTGGAGGCGCAGGGAAACGGTGGATGGAGACGGGGTGCAGGGAAGTGGACGACTTGGGGGCAGGGCGCAGGCCAAGAGATGTGCATGGGGAGATGGAGAAGTTGTCGGATCGGTCGCGGTTTGCACGGGGAGGAAGCTGTGTCGGGAGCAGGGGTGGTGTGATGTTGCTTGATGAGAGGGACGTGTCGGACGGATGGGCAGAGTGCGTAGGGGAATTGTTCGAGGACGGCGGAGGTGGGAGGCCATCGCCGGATTCTGGTGGGGGCCCAGGCGTTCTCAGATCGGAGGTGGAGAGTGCCATTCGTGTGGTGCAGGGGGAGAAATCGGCAGGCTTGGATGGTATAAGGATTGGGGTGATGGAGGCTCTGGAGAGCTTTGGTGTAGATGCAATCGCGGAGATATGCGGCGGTGTATACAGTGCAGGATATGTGCCACACGACATGGGGACATCGGTTTTTATAACATTGCCCGAGGGGCCAAGTGCGGCGGAGTGTTCGGACTTCGGAACGGTCAGCCTGATGGGTCGTGCGGTTGGGATACTGCTCAAGATCATACGGGAGGGGATGGAAGGTAACGTGGACGGCGAGGTCCGGGAGGAGCAGTTTGGTTTTGGACGGGGCAGTGGAACAGGAGAGGCAATATTTTGCCTAAGAATATTGGCAGAGGGATATGCAGAGGTCCAGGGGGGTATGTATATGTGCTTCATTGGCTATGGGGGGTGGGGGGGGGGGGCTTTTTACAGGGTCCATCGTGAGAGGATGGTTGAATGCCTCGAGGACATAGGTATTGATGGAGGGGATATGGGAGTGCTCAGTGGCCTTTATTGGGAGCGGACTGCCGCGGTGGGATCTGGAGGGAATTGTTCACCAATGCCGGGACTGAACATCAGTGGAGGGTCGATGGACAACCTTGGATGTGCAGATGATGCCGTGTTGTTGGCTGAGGGCGAGCAGGAGTTGCGGGAGCTGGTGGGGCGGGTGAACAGTGTGGGTCATGAGTGTGGACTCGACATTGATATTGAGAAAACAAAAGCTATGATAGTTGGCAAAACGGACGATGGACCCACATTAAAGATGGGCGTAAATGGGGAGGTCCTGGAGCGGGTCGGGAGCTACGTATGTCTCGGTCATATGGTAACAGAAGATGGCGGATGTGAGACAGAGGTCGAGAGGAGAGTGAGAATGGCCGGGGCTGCATTCGACAACATGAGACATGTGCTGACATCCGGGCAGTTATCTCGCGGATTAAAACTGAGAATCATGGAGTGTTGTATGTGTTCTGCATTTCTGTGTGGTGCGGAAACATGGACGATGGGTGGGCAGTTGGGGGAAAGAATTGGGGCTCTTGGGGTGTGGATATGTGGAGGAATGGGGCGTGTCTCATGGAGAGAGATGAGAGCAGATGGGGAGGTCCTGGGGGATCTAGGTGTGAAAGGAGAGCTGGTGAGGGAGATCGAGGTTCGACAGCTAAGATACTTTGGCCACATAAGGGGGCATAACACCTTGCGGAAGACCGTGGCGGAGGGGAGAGTTGGGGACAGGCGTGCGGGGGGAGGACGGCGCTGTGGGTGGGAAGACGGCGTCGGGAGATGGACGGGAGAGGGTCTGTCAGAGTGCACCATCAAGACAAGAGACAGAAGACGTTGGAGATCCATTACAGCCAACCTTCGTTGTGGAGATGGCAACTGATGATGATGATTCTACGCAAGCACTCATTTATGAAAGTATGTAGCTTTTTGGTTGTTGTCTTTGTTGTTCTCCATGTCTCAGAGCCATACAATAAGACTGACTTCACATTTGAGTTGAAGATTCTTATTTTCGTGTTGGATCCGATTTCTCTTGATCTCCATATATTTCCCAATGCAATGAAAGCTCCTCTTGCTTTTTGTATTCTTAGTTTTATGTCACTGTCTGTCCCTCCAACTTTGTCTATATTGCTGCCAAGATATGTGTACGATTCTACATCTTGTATTGGTGGTGTTTCTTCAAGTTCAACCCTGTTATCATTACCATTATTCTCATTATTTTTGTCTTTTCCCTGTGTACTTTCAGACCCAATTGCTGTGACCTCTCATCGAATGTTTTCAATTTGTCCTGCATCTGATTACGGTTACAGGACAGAAGAGCCAGGTCATCAGCAAAATCCAAATCATCCAACTGCTTAGTCAGAGTCCACTGGATTCCATTTCTGTTGTGTGTTGTCGATGATCTCATAACCCAGTCTATTGCTAGTAAGAAAAGAAATGGAGACAAGAGGCATCCTTGTCGCACTCCTGTTCTTATCCCAAACGGTTCCGTAAGCTGTCATTCGTGAAGAACTCTGCATGTCATGTTTCATTTGTTTTCTTTATTAAATTAATGATCTTCAGGGGAACTCCATAAAGCCTCATCAATTTTCAAAGTGATTCTCTGTCTACACTGTCAAATGCCTTTTCGTAGTTCACAAATCCGATGTATAGTGGTGAATTCCATTCCAGACTTTGTTCAACTATTATTCTCAAAGTGGCTATCTGGTCTGTACATTATCTGTTTTTTTAGAAAACCTGCTTGTTCATCTCTCTGTTTCTTGTCTATGGACTCTTTTAATCTCTCAAGGATAATCCTGTTTAATACTTTTCCTGGCACTGATAGTAACATTATTCCTCTATAGTTTGTGCACTCTTGTAAATTTCCCTTCTTAGGCAACTTAACCAGATATCCTTCCTTCCATTCTGCTGGTATCTCTTCCTTATCCCAGACTTTACCAAGTAATTTATATAACATCTCTGTAGCCGTGTCGATATCTGCTTTGATATCTCTGCTGGAATGCCATCAGGTCCAGACGCTTTTCCATCTCTTAGAAGCTTTATGGCTTTCTTTATTTCTTCCTTCGTTGGTCTTTCACCGCTAATTACTAGCTCTTCTTCTGCTGGCTGGATTCCGGGGGGTTTTGTGGAGCTGGTCTATTGAGAAGGTCCCCAAAATATTCTGTCCACCTCTTCATTTGCTCTTGTATATTGCTGAGCAGTTTTTCATTCTTGTCTTTTATGAGGCAACTTGTTTGCTTGTATTTCCCTGTTAGCTTCTTTGTGTTGTTATACAGTTCTCTCATATTCCCTTTGGCTGCAGCATCTTCTGCCTTTCTTGCCAACTCCTCAATATACTTGTCTCTTTTGATACTTCTTTTTATCTTTGTTTCCTTCTGTGTACACTTCTTGAGCCTTGGCTTTGGAACTTCTGGTTTTGCTTGTGTTTAAATCTGCTTTCTTGTTTTTTCTGTCTTTTATCTTATTGATGGTTTCTGTTGTTATCCATGCTTTTTGATGTCGTTCCCTTTTCCGCAGTATATCTTCACATGTCTCATTCCATACAGTTTTGATTTGCTGCCAATAGTCTTCTGTATTCTCTACATCTTCCAGCTGTTGGAGCACTTGGAATTTGTTGGATATTGTGACCTCAAATTTGTCTCTTGTTTCTTGATTTCTTAGACGTCCTACATTAAATTGTTGTCTATAATTTTGCATTGTTGCATATCTCTTGAGTTTCATTTTGACTTTGGCTATCAGAAGGTTCCTAGCCCATGTTTTCCCATGGCTTCTTCAAAGCCGGTGTTGACTGTACCTATCTTTGCATTCATGTCGCCCATCAAAATTGTGATGTCTCTTCTTTTTACGTTTTCTATAATTTCCTGTAGTCTAGTATAAAATGCTTCTTTCACAGACTCTTCTTTGTCATTAGTTGGTGCATTACATTGGATGACATTTACATTTATTTTCTTTTTAGCTATTTTAAAAGTAGTTATTATTCTGGGTCCAACAGCTTTCCATTCAATGAATGCTTACTGTGCTTCTTTAGATAACATAAGAGCTACACCTTCACTGAGGTGTGAACTTTCGTCTTTACGTCCTGAGGACAGCACCAATTCACCTGTGATGAGATTTTTTCTTGTCTACCCCCTTCCACTTTGTTTCACACATTCCCAGAATCTCGATTTTATATTCCCTCATTTCTGCTGCTACTTGTGCCACTTTCCCTTGTTCGTTTAATGTCCGAACATTCCAGGTGCAAAATCTGGAAGTTCTCATAGAAGAAAGAAGGTTAGTCAGTAACACAGACTCCTTTCGGCTTTCTCTGTGTTGCATCATACGCCTCCCTGCGAGAGGACCTTCACCTGTCTTGGATAGCTGTGTTTTATTTTCCTTAATTGACTTGTACATGTTTGTTGAAGTTTTTTTGTGGTTTAAATTTTTTACAGGATGGGGTAACCAGCCACATGCCCAACCCTCCTTAGTCGCTTTCTACGAAATGCATGGTAGGGAACAGTGTTACTATTCTTTGCTCCCCTTTCGGGCCCCGGTAACACACGGTGAACTATCCTGGCTAATGCCTTCCGCCAAGATGTCTACCCAGACAGATTATCTGTAACAATCACCAGGTATTGTCCCACAAAAACCGATAAATGCATCTACCCTATGTGTAATCTGCCAGACAAACAGACACCGACGTCGGCAACCCAGACAGGCAATCTTAGGTTCTTTTCATGTCGATCGGACGAGACCGTTTTGTCACCAGCTTTTTACCTGGGGTCAAATGTTGGACCGTCGCGTTTCAAAAGATGGTCCGACTGATAGAATGGATAAGAGTATGACCGGTATAATTACCTGGTATTATCGCATTTACCTTGCGGAACGTAAACAGTTCTGCACGTAAAGCAGATACGTCCGTAGGGGAGTTGAGTGTTAGACACTTCACTCTACTAATCTAACATAGAGCAAAATAATGAAAAGGCATGATTTATGCCAATTAAAGCGATTGGTGAGAAAATGAAGAAAAAAAGAAATGATACTGCCGTAGGGCTGAAGGTGTGAGAGATCACACAACAGAGCATGTCCAGACGTTCTTTGACAAATACCTCTCAGTTTTCCGAGCAATATAGGCTTTCAACAAATTCATGCCAAACATCCCTGTCCTGTGCCATCCGTTCCATGTCTTTCCATGTTCTCTTTATCTCTTTCATGCCCGTATCGAGTTCCCATCTCAATGCGATTTTCGATCTCCCCCTTCTTCTCGTACCATAGGGATTCCAGAACAAAGACTGTCTTGTGACGCTATCAACAGATCTGTTCAAAGTTTCCTATCCCAAGTCACCATCTTCATCTCACGTTTTGTCCCGCTGGAGTTTGCCTGGTTCTTGTCATCAGTTCCATATTAGTGATCTTGTCATCAGTTCCATATTAGTGACCTTGTCATCAGTTCCATATTAGTGACCTTGTCATCAGTTCCATATTGGTGACCTTGTCATCAGTTCCATATTAGTGACCTTGTCATCAGTTCCATATTAATGACCTTGTCATCAGTTCCATATTAGTGACCTTGTCATTAGTTCCATATTAGTGATCTTGTCATCAGTTCCATATTAGTGATCTTGTCATCAGTTCCATATTAGTGATCTTGTCATCAGTTCCATATTAGTGATCTTGTCATACAATGTCAGTTCTGCCCATTTTTGAATGTCAGTAACTTCAGCGTTGACGTTTTTGTTGTTTTCCGTGTTTCAATGTCATACAATAGGACTCACTTTACATTTAAGTTGAAAATACTTATTTTTGTGTTACACTTGCTTTCTTGTGATTCTGTACATTTCCCACAGCAATGAAAGCTACCCTTGGATTTTGTTTTCTTTCTTTTTAAAAAAAAAAATATATATATCACTATCTGGTCCTTCAACTTTGACAGGACGATTTCAAATTTGAAAAATAAAGTATGGTTTGATTTGGTTTGGCTTGGTTTGGTTTGATTTGGTTTCGTTTTAGGAACTATCTTTATTGCACGCTGACAACTCCATCAGTGCTCCGATCTGCTCCCTTGGGCCACATAAGGAGGACCTCAGCACAGTGCACGAATACCGTAGCACCGGCGAGAATCCCAAAAGTGTGTATATAGGAATCACACATTCTATAAATATTTGTGGTGGGTAGGTTTCTAATTTTTAAATTTTGCCAGGGCAGCAGCCGGATAAGCCTACTCTTTACAATTTACAACTGCCGTGGGATTTTTAACGTCCGCAACTTGAAAACAGGATCTTTTTCTTTTTTTCTTTTCGCTTTTATCCGAGAAGGCTAGGCATCCGATCTCACTACCCAGGAGACCAGAGGGGGAATATGACATCATTAGGACCACTTGTTCTGAAAAAAAAAATTGTCATATATTATACTCCCTCAACTGGGAATCAAACCCTGTACCTTTATAATTCGAGGCGGATATCATACCTCCTAACCACTCCCAGCCTACATAAAGTACTGAGAACCATCAATGCATGTCGCAATAGATAATTATATGAACTCCCTAATCGTCACAATTGGTCGTCTCAGCATGTTATCTCTTTACTTCGCAGATATTATTCTTTAGGTATAAAATATGTACATATAGTTGCGTATTGCCGCTACATGTAGTGTGATCATTGGACCTTGTGATTACCTGTGTTAAGAGATCAAGGTTAGTATAGCGCATTTGTTGTGTTTGCGTCACGTATTTATTATCAAATACATTCAATACATAATCAAAATTGCTTCGCATAGTTTCCGGTGGTCTCTTGTGGACAAATAAACAGCAGGATTACTGCGCATTCAGGCATGTCGTAGAAGGCGACCAAAATGAGTTTGTGCGTAGGATTGTCGACCTCATCATTTAAGCAAATCGCTACACAAACTACCGCTTCAAGAGCATAAACTACCTGGCGTAGGCTTCCTGCAAGCGCGTCAGCTGGAGTGGTGGATCCATGCTCCATTTGCAGCGAAAAATGAAAATGATAATGATGACATAATGAAAGAACAAGCCATAATATGGTTATGGAATATTTTAGATCCAGGGTCAAGGCTTTCTCCAAAGTTCAACATTCATTAGATCCAGGGTCAAGGCTTTCTCCAAAGTTCAACATTCTCTATCATGTTTCATTTTGCCCCGTATGGAGCATAGATTTACCGCCGTAGCAAGCCATCTTGCTAGAAGTCTGCACCATAGCAATCACGTGATCTTGCAGCTGTGTTTCATGTAGCAATTGTTTTACAAGGTGAGATTGCCAGCTCTTTGCACAATCTTGTTTGAGTGGTCAGTTATGACATGTCTCAGAGAGAAGTAGTTGATTGTTCTTTCTGTGACTCCTTCGAGACCCCGGGCGCAGCTCACTTTGATGGTGTAGATCATCATCTCATCTCAACCCGTAACCCGTCATTGGTTGTAGGGGTGCCATGGTGGAAGCATCAGCAGACAGGGTCCTCCATTGCTCTCTATCCTCAGCAATGCGTACAAGTGTGGAAAAACCGTGTCCTGCCCATTCTTTGATGTTATCAGCACAGGATTTTTTTTGCCTTCCTGTTCTCCGTTTACCTTCGACTGTTCCCTGGAGGATCGTTTTCGAAAGGGAGTCATGACGAGTTACATGCCCAAACCAGGCAAGCTTTCGACGTTTCACTACTGAAAAAAGTGGTTCTTGGTGGCCAGCATAGGTGTTTATTTTATCTCTACCATAGACATTTGTTTTGTGCTCTTTATAACAAATGCGCAAAATTCTTCTATAACATTTTACTCGAAAGCCTGAATCCTTCGCTCCGTATCTGCAGTGAGTGTCCAGCCCTCACACCCATACAAGAGAATAGATAATACAAGTGATTTGTATAATTTGATCTTCACAGGAAAACTGATGTTACTTTTCCAGATCATCTTCAGCCTTGTCATGGCAGCTGAGGCCATCTCAAGTCTTTCTTGATTTCTTGATGGTGTAGATCAGGGGTTCTCAAACTCTGTTTTGCTCATGGCTCCCTTCTGAGCCTTATTTACCTCTGTGCCCCCCATCCCCCCTTTTCCCTCCCCATAGTCGCTGTTAGCTGGAAAAAAGTTACTTTACCAGAAATATAGAACTTACAGTGGCCCCCTAGAAATATGCCATGGCTCACGTTGAGAACCACTGGTGTAGAGAACTGACAAGAGTGACATCAAGTCAAAATAAAGGGCTTAGCCTAAAAAGCAAGAAAACAGACGTAGTGGTCGTCTCGTATTTCTGCAAGATGGTAGATGAAGTAAAAGTTGCTTTCTTTGTAAGTCAATCCTGTAATAAACAAACGAGCAAACGTACTCGTCAAAACATTGACGGGGAAAGATATTAAAGCCTTACATTCCAGTATATGCAGCACCCCACCTCTCGATGCTGGACCTAGTATAGTGAAGTCTCTAACATTTCACTCTCCTACCGCAGTATCTGCTATAGGATTACCTTTACCTTTATATGCTGCGCATTTATACGACAATATCTTGATTGTTGATTCCGAACAAAATTACTTTACATTTTTTGTAAAGATTATGACAGGCTTTTAACTGTTGCTTATTTCTTTTACCAGAGATGTAATTGTTTCCCATTTGCTTTCAAAGGGAAACAAACAAACAAAAATAAACGTAATTAAAAATTTATAATTGTGAGATATATTACTAAAATTTCTCCAAATGCTTTTTAGTATTATAAGGAAACACTTTAATGTGTCCCTACTTTTATAAATAATATAACAATTATTATAAATTGCATAAAATTTTTATCTATCTATTACTAAACAAAAAAGTTATAAAATTATATTTCTAAACCATGGCGTCCTTTCATAGCAATACATTGTAATTATGTTAGTAATCCATCATAGGTAATATCTGATGATAGGAAACTCTTTACAGAGCGATACAACAGGAAGCAATCTGATCATCAGAAGAAGTCCCCCCGTCCGACAAGTATTTCGGCCCTATATACTCCTTTACACTCTAAGGGGGGCGGGCCCACTTGGGTCATGACTCCCAAGCGTCTCAGCTTCCTGTTGTCTTGCATCGAAAATGAACCCATTTCACTTATGGCAGCAACTTTAAATTCCACAACTCCGCCAGCCGTGGAGGCAATTGTGAAAGTAACAAAGAGAAGACAAATTATTCCGTTCGTTCCGTCGCACAAACTGAGACACCAGCGCGAAGTCAACGAGTCGCCACTGCGCGTTCCCCACTGGACTATTGATACTGACACCCCTTATAGTATACACCGCTTGTCGCCCCTGAGTCGCAGCCCGTTCACTAGTCCACCACAAACCTCAGCGTATTGTGGACTTAGAAAAATTCCTGGTGTTTTCTGTACCGCAGCGTTTATTGTTACGATCTCCATTCCCCATTGCGGTTGTTCCACAGCCAGCCTGATGCCTTTTCGGCAGTTTCACTAAGCCTCTTCAGGGCCCTTGTTCTCGACTGTCCCCTCAGCCCCAACAGTTTCAATAGATCATACACTGATGCAGCCACAAGCCCTCTTGCGCCCACTTCAACAGCCATGACCCTTGCAGTGAACCCATCGTGTCTCAGATCCGCGGCCAGATCACTATACTTGGCCGCTTTGAACGAATGTTGCTCATCTAATCTGGATTCAAATGGCACGGTCAGTTCAATCAGTATGACCTGAAGCGTTGCTGCAGAATGAAGCACTATATCCGGCCGTCTCCGCGATTTTCGGATACTCTCTGGATATGACCGGGAACACAAACAATTTACACATTTAACTCAATAAAGTCAATAGACCTCACTTTGAGCCCCAGAAGGGGTTAAAAGAAAATAAAGAAGATCGGAGGCATATGTACTGAGTGAACAGCTCTAATGTCCATTCCAAATCACCAACTTGCATTTCCAGGAAATAGTGTTCCACGCCACAAGTTTGGAGAGTTCTTTACCAACCCATTAAAATTTCTAGGTTCCAGTCAAGTCTTGTGTTCAAAAAACCACTATTTTGACGTTTGATCCCATTTAAATTTAGTGTTTTTTTAAAAGACGTGTGTTCCAAATAAATTTCCTAAGATTTTACGGTAGTGTATTGAAGCCTGCTCGATTCAACTGTATTTTTTCAAACTTCGTAAGTAGAAGTATCCACTTTCTTTGGTCATTAAAAATTGTAAGAAATCACCACATCAAAATGATGACAAAAATCAACCTTGATGCCAGCGAGGACTTAAAAGGAGGTGCCTTGCACCAAAGCGGCACTTTGGTGTTGTCCATTTCTGGAGCACAGACTGGGCGCGCCTCCTACTCGCTAATATCAAGTATTTTAACGGGCCCGTGCGGCATCATGCCCAATGGTATATTGTCGATATGCCGGTTTGAAGACCCACATCGGTGTGACAGAGTATGTAAATATATTTACATGTATCAGCACGTTTTTGCTTCCACCTGTTTCCCACCTCTCTTTGCTTTTTAATATTCACGTTTCGTTAATCAGAGAATGAGTCGTCTCATTTTAAAATCAAGGGCAATAAGTCTTGACGTATTTTTGTAATTACTTTGGTCAGAGGGAATTAATCTGAGGAAAGGGGAGATAATCACAGTTCCCCCCCCTAATATCCGTTCGTTCGTGAACGTAATCAAGCTACGGAACGACGAGATCAAAGAGACGATTTGCTCGTTGGAGACGTCTACGGTCGGCATAAGTGTAAATATAAGCTTTAATTCAGGATTCGAACGAAGAATTCCCCAAAATCTAAGCGAAGGCGTGAAACCTAGCAAGTGATAGTGACTTTCTGACCATTTAATATATATATTCCAGCTTTAAAAATTAGTTTATCTAGTACCCACAGAATTGTCAGACATCTAGCTTCGAATTCTAGATCCATTATATCAGTGGAGTTTCTTAGTTTTCGTTGGAGATTAGTTGCTATTTCTGTGTTACGGTAAATATTATACCAGAATTTTGAGTGATTTAATTGTTAAAAGTTCGTCATTTAAATTTCACTAGGATTTACCGTGTTAATTGGCTAGCAGAATTAAAAT
Organism: Oreohelix idahoensis; assembly: GCA_024509875.1. Classification (NCBI taxonomy): domain Eukaryota; kingdom Metazoa; phylum Mollusca; class Gastropoda; order Stylommatophora; family Oreohelicidae; genus Oreohelix; species Oreohelix idahoensis. The sequence goes on from JAMPIV010006672.1 coordinate 26,412, forward strand.
AATTTATAGCTAAATTATTCCGGCAGTAGCGGTGATTTAATTAATTGCTATTAACCAGCAAGAGATATTTTAATCGACTAGTAAATGCACTATTCATTATGAGTACTGACGAAATATATATTTATTTCTAATTCATTATGAGTAATTTTATAAATGACCAGCGCTTATTTCAAGGGGTTTTTATAAACGATAAAATAAGCTATATACGTGTAGTTCTATTCATAGTCAAATAACCGAGTGTATAATAAATTATAATTCTGCGCGGGTTCATTTTAAGATAGAATATTGGTGTAGTGGTTAAATGTTTGTACTTTTTCTTCCTATATCTACTACGAATCACAAATCTAAAACTACCAGCGGCCTAAGCCTACGGTAAACCTGAATCTGAGAAAAACGGATCTAAGTACAACAGTACAAAAGAACATTCTTATATAAATATCGGGTCTTCAAGGTGGACCTCTCTGGCCTCTTGTTTACACCCAGAAAGAGACAGAGTACCAACACAAAGAATATTAAGAATAAATTGTAACTGGACCTATAGTTATCCCGATTTCTTTTTCCCAACTTCATATACATTCAGCCCGTTGTGGCGACATAATCAAACATTAACGTTTCCCGGCTATCGACCATTTTTGGTGTGACAAGGAATTTTTATACTGAGAGAAGTTACATACCTGACATTCCTTTATGTATTGGAATCTCAAGCTAATGACACTGTGAGCACTGTTAATTTTCTTACCTGGATTAATTAATGTGACATAAACAGAAATCCGTATAACAGTAACGAAGTAAACGTACCCCGAAGAAGAGGATTTAATCAGTCTTTGAGGAGCTTGGGTTTATTTTGCCAAAATAACACTGGATTGGCTGTGTGTCCCATGAAACTATGTTCCAGACGTTATTAATCAACAATTAGGTAAGAACGAATTAACGTGGCCATGTTTTGTCTGAGAAGAGAGAAAGAATAAATGAATAATTCTTTTATCGTATAAGCATTGTACTCACTCTGTTTTGCTTTTTCTTCTTTTCTGTTTGCTAATACTGTTATTTCCAGAATATATTCATTAAGAACTCTATTCTTTACAGTATAGTCAAATTCTATACCTTAGTGCTAATCTTTTGACCTTTTCGGAGGTTAATATCTTCTTCTAACGGGATCTTGTCTCAATAGAGGGAATTGCACTTAAGGGTCTACTTCTTTATTATTTTCTGTAACATATGATTTTTATATTTTGCTATTTCGATAATACATGTTGTGAAGTTCTTTATGATAAATAAAATTAACATAAAACTTAATTACATGTGTGTTGCGTGATAAATTCTCGCAACATCGTTTTGTTTCAATGTCTGTTTTATAACGCAAGGGCAACAACTGCTTGAAATCTATAGTCACTTTTCTCGGTAAGCATTTGTCTTCTCGCGTTAGTATCGAATGCAGTTAACTTTTGAGCTGTGGTCATTTTTGCGCTGGACTGCGCATGACTTGTCTTGTTGTTTGGTCGATCGGTTTCCGCCCACCACTAGTGGGAGTGAGCGATTTGGAATGGCGAAAGAGATGCCTCGTTGAAGAGGGGATCTCCGCTTTTTTTTTTGTTCTGTCAGGGATGTGTAGTCCTCTTATGGATATTTCGTTTAGTCGAGATAATACCTCTAGTGTTTTCCCACATGTCGGGAGGCGTGATATTTCTGTGTATTTCATGAAAGCAAGGTAAATTGACTTTTTCATTAACTCTATCGATTTTGGGTCGTGAGCGATTTCGATTCATAGCCTGTCTCCGAAAGTCGTCGTCACGAGATGTTCTTTCCCAGCTCACATGTCGCTGCATTGTACTGCATCGGTTGATGCAGGTTCCAAGGACCATTACTTGCTACTTTGTTAAATGAACTAGGTTTAGAAAACCTTTATTATCTAGAGGATATTCTTGAGGACATTATTTATACTTCGGCAGACGTGTCTGTCTTGCTGAAGTCAAACTAAGGAGAGTGAACTGATCTCATACATCTGGTTATCTCCTGGCTGTTATAGAAAAGGATGGAGTTGTTCACCTGACTACATTTACAGCACTTTGAAATATAACATGCATCTGACTCATCATTGTAATGCTGTCTACCGTTTATTGCTGTATTGAATGTTGCTGTGATAATGACTGTTTGATGTGCCTACACATTTGCGTAACCATTTTGTCACTGTGGCGTCCACAATAAATAATGAAGAAAAACGTCAACGGCTGTTTCAAGACTCATTGACTTTATACGTCGTGAGTTTACTGACGTCCTATGTGGATTGCCCTGTTATTGTTGCATGAACATTGTTTTGACTGAACACATCTACACACTACACAAAACCAGACATGCGGATGCCATCCATCATCATATGGCATCACGCATCATTTGGTGGCCATAAGCTGGTTTGATTCTGGTACTAGCAAACACGGGGTCCCTTACCCACTTCATTTTCAACAAGAATTCATCAGCATCCTTCAAGAAATTAACATTCTTCAATACAGTCAACATCTTCAAAATTTTCAAAGTACTCGGCGTTGCCCGGTAAAAGTCAAAATTTCAACCTTTTGACGGAAACAAGAATTTGACAGTACCCGGCGTTGTTACATGTTGCCGGATAACTCGGACTGCTGTTATCTTTTACGCAAGTCAAGCAAGTTGCTGCTGTCAAGGTTCCAGTGCTGTCGTTTTTTGAGAAGGTCAAGTGCCGGTTGAAACGGGTTGTTTTCTGAAGAAGGCCAAGTACCGATTTCCATCAACTTACTTTTGGATTAGAAGGTCAAGTGCCGAAACAACTCAACACACAGTATTTCAGAAGCTCTTGTACCATCGTGTTAGCAGTGGAAGCAGTTCAGATGTGCCATCATCGTTGGAGCTTCGCTCTTTAGGACGTTGATTGACATCCGTTTTTCTGCTGTTCTACGATTGGAAGCCTTTAAGTTAAGTGGCCTGTTTGTATGTAAACTGTGCCCTTATACTTCTGCTGGGTCTTCTGTGTATCATCTCATTCTATATATTATATGTCTATATGTTATTTGTATATTTATATGTTTATATTTCAGCGGGTTCTCGGTTGGGTGGTGTCTCCGTTAGATTATGCCACGTCATAGAGGTCGTCTATTGTGAGCGTTTTCTGTAGGGTTTGCAAATTTCCGATACTGGAATTTGCTAAGCGACTTCTGTTGCTATTTATGTTAGCTGTGATGACATGTTTTAATATTGTTTTCGTTATTATTTCACATTCTTTAGTTTTGTTGTGATTTGTTTGTATTTGTTAGCCTACTCTTGTCTATAATTTAGTTTCATACAACATTTTTGTTTATACACTGTGGTGTCATGTATTTTGTTTAATTCTATCGCAGATATCGTCACATTTTTTGTGATATTTCATTAATTTCTGCTTTATTTTTAGTTGATTTCTGCGAAAGTTTTTTGTATTGTTGCTGATCTTTGTTATTGTTTACATTGTTATTGTTTACATTGTTTGTATTGTTTACATTTTCAATGTTTACATTCTGCATGTGTTTACATAGTCATTGTTTACAGTTATAGTAATTAGTTAATGGGCTATGCTAATGCACTGTTACTACTATACTGATGATAAATGAATGATGAATAGTGTCGTGCACTATTGAATGAGAAGTGCACTTATGATCAAGATTTGAGTGCTGATATTTCATATACAAGTTCTTTGATTGGAGACTTGTTTCCCACAGAGACTGGGATAATATAATGTGATGTGAATATACAAGCGCTTAATTAAGACTTGTTACACTTAGGTTTGAAATAAATTAGTTAATTATTTCAGGTTTTGGACTCATATGTTAGACAACATGTCTACATTTGAGCACTTTATTGAGCAGGGTAAATTGCTTGGGAAGACTGGTGATAAGTTAGAAGAATTTGCAACTGCTCGATATGATAAAGCAATGGAAGCTGAACAAAAGAAACTGCATATGGAAGCTGAACAAAAGAAACTGCAGATGCAGGTGGATGAAAAGAGATTCCAAATGGAAATGGAAAAACAAAAAAAGGGAATCAGAAGCTGAGGAAAGAAAGCTACAGCTAGAGGCTGAGAATAAAAGACTTGAAAAAGAAGCTGAGAATAAAAGACTTGAAAAAGAAGCTGAAAATAAAAGACTTGAAAAAGAAGCTGAAAATAAAAGACTTGAAAAAGAAGCTGAAAATGAAAGACTTCAAATGCAGGCTCAAGCTGAAGAAAGGAAGTTACAAAGAGAGTCTGATGAGAGGAAAGCAAAAATGGAACATGAAGAAAAACTCTTAGCTTTAGAGTTGGAGAAATTGAAATTGACGAGCATGAGTAATGGTAATGATTCAAACAAGGGTTCATCTTCTGGGAAGGCTAATAATGATACTTTTAAGATTAAGTTACCAACATTTAGTCCTTCCAGTGATGACATAATGTTCTATCTGGACAGATTTGAACAAGCATGTACAGCTCATAACATAGACAAAGCAAAATATGTTTATCAGTTATCAGGGATACTGACAGGTAAAGCTCTAAGTATATTAAATATGGTGGATGAACCTGACAAGAGCAATTATGAGGTTGTCAGGGGCCGCTTTGTTAAAGAAATATCAGCTTAACGAAGACGGCTATCGTCTACAATTTAAAAACATGTTACCTGAAAATGGAGTTGAATTCTCCGAGTTTATTGCAAGAATACGCATTACTTTCTCACGATGGGTTGAACTATCTAAGACGGAAAAAACTTATGAAGGACTTATGGACTTAATACTTAGAGACAAAGTCATGTCGTCTGTCAATGAGTCTTTCCTTGCTTTCCTTCATGAACGTAAACCTAAAACAATAAAAGAAATGGAAGATTTCTGTTGCCAATACGTAACTGCGCACCCACACATAACCATGGGTAACTCTAAGGTGAAAGAAGGTTTACCAGTTGCTTCGGCAGCTCCGTATGGTCAAAACTTTGCTCGTAGATCCCAACAAAATTTTGATAGAAAGAGTAGCGGTAATTTCTGTCAAAATCATGGAAATCAATTTCATGGTGATTCTTCGTCGAAGAATTGGAGACAACCTGATAGTGGTCGTTACTATCACCCTAATAATTATAGGCATTTCAAAAGAGGATATGGTAATAGAGGTTATTCCTGCCGAAGACCTCAGAACCAAACAAATAGATGTTCGCATCAATGTGAACATGATAGTAATCGTGGAAACTGGAATTCGAACCAGTATAACAATTACAATAGAGACAATAATAACTGCAGAGATAATAATAACTCTGATAACTTCAGAGGTAATAATAGTCGGGGTAGATCTCAACACAAAAAAAAAGAGATATCAGCAGGCTAATGCTGTACAACAGGAAACTGAGGCAGCCTGTAATCATGTTGTTGATAGTAAAAACTTTGACGCTGTCACTAGTTCTGCTTTTGACTTTGAGAGAGCAAACAAATGCCCCCAATGCAGTACTTTATTCGAACCGGGTACCATAACTACTTTGAGTTGTGGTCACCCACTTCCCGCTCTTCCTGCTGCTGTTGCGCATGACGGGAGGGGTTCTTTAATTCTACATAAGGGTCTTGTTAATGATACTCCGGTCTCACTACTTTTCGATTCCGGATGCACCACTATTGGTGTTAGACAATCGCTTGTAGATCCATCTTGTGCTACGGGAAGGGTTATTAAATGTGTCACATTTGGCGGCACTCTAGAAAAATATCCTACTGCTGTAATTCGCATTGCCACTCCTTTCTTTACTGGAGATGTGCATGCTTGTCTCTTACCTAATCCTATTGCGGACCTTATTATTGGTCGTATTCACGGAGTTAGGGAGTGTACCCCACAGCAGATTGCTGCTTGAGAAGATAATAACATGCAAGCTACAAATGCAGTAGTTACAAGAGCACAAGCTCTACAAACACCCGAAACGTCACTGAATAGTGATAATGAAGTTGATAGCCAAGATAGTCACTTAGTAATTACTCGTGACTCTTTCATAAAATTGCAAGAAGAAGATCCTTCTTTAAAAAAATTCTTCGTTCTTGCGAAGAAAGGTGATCCGAATCAGGATACAAATAGAAAATCTTGGATTGCAATGAGAAACGGCGTACTTGTACGTATGGTACAAGATTCGACTACGTCGGCACATTCGCAAATTCTTGTTCCCAAGAGCATGAGAGTCCAAATATTACAACATGCTCATGACTCGCAATGTGCTGGACATATGGGTTTTGCCCGTACGAAGTCGAGAGTCCTTGCGGCTTTCTTTTGGCCTTTTGTCAATAAGGACATTCGTATTTACTGCCGATCATGCAAGGTATGTCAGGAGGTCAAATCTAGAGGACCACGACATGCTGCGCCTATCCAGGCTGCTGACATTCCTATTCGGCCGTTTCAGAAAATGGCCATAGATATTATTGGCCCTTTTAAGGTCAAGTCGGCCAGAGGACATCAGTTTATCCTTACATGTGTCGATATGTGCACACGTTGGCCAGAGGCTATTCCTCTTAAGAGCATATCTACTACAGATATCGCAGATGCTCTTTGGTTGATATTTTCTCGCTTGGGGTTCCCCAGAGAAATATTGTCAGACCATGGCACTCAAACTCATATCTGACACTATGTCACAGGTAATGTCTACCTTACATATTGAACGATCTCTCAGTAGTATCTACCATCCTATGTCTAATGGGTTAGTTGAGCGTCTGAATAGAACGCTCAAGACTTTGCTTGGTAAGATAACTGAAGATCATCCTCAAGATTGGGACAGGGTTTTACCCGCGGCTCTCTTTGCCTATAGAGAAGTCCCTAATGAACACACAGGATTTTCTCCCTTCGAACTTGTCTTTGGCGCGCGTCCACGCGGCCCTATGTCTTTATTACACGATCTCATCACTGCCGATGATATTAGCGATGAAACTCAATCCTCATATGAGTATGTCATTGCTCTTAGACAAAAGATCATTGAGGCATGTAAGCTAGCAACTGCTTCATCAGAAATTGCTAAAGAGAAGGCAAGACAGTTTGCTAACAAGAATAGATGTCTACGACAACTTTGTCCAGGTGACAAAGCATTCGTCCTACTCCCCAGTAGGGAAAATAGACTTCTTATTGCATGGAAAGGTCCGTATGCAAAAGTCTCTCGGATTTCCGATGTTGACTATGTGGTCGATATTGATGGAAAGCATAAAACTTTCCACATAAACATGCTTTCGGAATTTCACGAACGCCCGGACTATTTGCTGCCTATTTTCCAGGCAACGGATGATGCTCCTGCACCTCACGGTCATTATTCATCCCTGTCTGTCATTCAGGATGAGGAAGCTACCTTCTCTGATGTCAACCTTCCCCTTCCAGTGGTTCCATTACATTCCACGGAATCTTGGAAAAAAACGTTTCTGTTTCTCCTAATCTTTCTGGTGACGAACATCGACAAGTCTCGTCGATGTTACAAACATTTCAGGATGTTCTCACTGACATTCCTGGACACACAGATGTCATAGAACATGACATAATTCTTACCGACAATAATCCAATTAGGGTTAGGTCGTATCCTATTCCTATACACTTTCAGTCGCAAGTGGAAAAGGAATTGGATGAAATGATTCAATTAAATATAATTGAACCATCGACTTCACCATATTCTTCTTCCATGGTTATTGTCCGGAAGAAGGATAAGAACATACGAATTTGCGTTGATTATCGCAAATTGAATCAGGTCACAAAGTTCGACGCTGAAACCGATGCCTTTGTTAGAAGATCTACTGATTAGACTTTCTAATTCTAGATTCTTCACTAAACTTGACTTGTCTAAAGGTTATTGGCAAGTGCCTTTAGCAGAGCATGCCAAACCTCTTACTGCTTTTTCTACACCTAGGGGTCTATTTCAATGGAATGTTATGCCTTTTGGTCTCATGAACGCCCCTGCCACTTTCGTTCGCATGATGCGTCGAATTCTGTCACATCGTTCGGATGTCATCGCATACTTAGATGACATCTGTCTCTTCAGTGATACCTGGGAAGATCACTATTTAGGGTTATATGACTTACTGTCCACTCTACGTGAGAATAATTTGACAGCAAAACCTTCTAAAGCTTTTGTTGGTTTTGGTGAAATCTCTTTCCTGGGTCATCGTGTTGGTCATGGTCTCTTGAAGACAGAAGACCACAATACTTCCAAAATACTGAACATCTCTGTTCCTAAAACGAAGAAACAAGTTAGGAGTCTCTTAGGTTTAATTCAATTTTATGGGAGATTTATTCCAAATTTATCTTCGATCATGGCACCTCTCTCAACATTGTTGAAGAAAGGTTCGCCTAATCTGGTTCGTTGGTCTGAAGAATGCCAATCTTCACTAGACCAAATCAAGAATATATTTTCTTCTCCTCCCACCTTAAGATTACCTACTCTTGATAGGACTTTTGTTCTTCGGAGTGATGCTTCATCCACTGGGATTGGAGCAGCACTGATGCAAGAATATGCAAATACTCTGCATCCTGTTATGTACATTTCTAGAAAACTAAATGCGGCAGAGAGGAACTACTCGGTTTTAGACCGTGAGTTGTTAGCGATGGTTTGGTCAATTCTAAAGCTACAAAGATTCCTCCTGGGCGCACATTTCATTCTAGAGACTGATCAGAAAGCTCTTACAGCTATTCAGACTAAGAATTTGAAGAGTTCGAGATCCACTCGATATGCTATAGCTCTTCAACCTTTTCACTTCACGGTACGAGCTATCCGTGGTGCGGATAATGTGATGGCTGACATTTTGTCTAGATGCCCACATGACTCCAACTAATACTTCTGTCCTATATTTCTATATATTACAGAGTCATAACACACCTATATTTCTACAATAGATTAGCACATCTGTACTTACTTTATATGTACACACTATCGTGCTTTGTTGTCATCTTCTTCTGTTCGTTTTTTTTAAAATGATAGAGGAGGACTGAGTAGTTAATATAAGGGCCGTTAGTTTACTAAACAGCCACAATTATTAATAATGTATTGTACCTGATGAAGCATATTAGTTATTAATTAGCATTATATTGCTTGTACTTTCTCAGAATGTCATTGTTGAGCTGAGGACTTACCTTACGAGTTCTAGATTGTGTACTTACCCTCGGAATACCAGAGCATATGTCCTGGATCGTCATGTAGTTTAACTTTACTATGTACTTATGTCATTACATGTCAAAGAATGTACTATTTAAATGTTCCTATCAGATTTGTACATCCATTTTTAAAGACAATATTAGAGTATGCTGTTTAATGATGATTATGGTAACTTGCATACGTATATTGTGTTTACATGCTAACGTGATGTGTGTTGGTGACACCTCCCGATGTGAATATTTTTTGAGACATATTTATTTTTCTGTTGAGGTATATCCTCACCAGACACTCTATAATTAGCCTATTGTTTGGCAATTTAATTAATTATCAGCGCATAATTCGTGCGTTTTGAGCCGCTTATCGCTTGCTCTTTGATATTGAAAAAAAAAATATGTTCCACATTTTTTTTTTTATCGGGAGGAGGTGGTGATATGTTGCGTGATAAATTCTCGCAACATCGTTTTGTTTCAATGTCTGTTTTATAACGCAAGGGCAACAACTGCTTGAAATCTATAGTCACTTTTCTCGGTAAGCATTTGTCTTCTCGCGTTAGTATCGAATGCAGTTAACTTTTGAGCTGTGGTCATTTTTGCGCTGGACTGCGCATGACTTGTCTTGTTGTTTGGTCGATCGGTTTCCGCCCACCACTAGTGGGAGTGAGCGATTTGGAATGGCGAAAGAGATGCCTCGTTGAAGAGGGGATCTCCGCTTTTTTTTTTGTTCTGTCAGGGATGTGTAGTCCTCTTATGGATATTTCGTTTAGTCGAGATAATACCTCTAGTGTTTTCCCACATGTCGGGAGGCGTGATATTTCTGTGTATTTCATGAAAGCAAGGTAAATTGACTTTTTCATTAACTCTATCGATTTTGGGTCGTGAGCGATTTCGATTCATAGCCTGTCTCCGAAAGTCGTCGTCACGAGATGTTCTTTCCCAGCTCACATGTCGCTGCATTGTACTGCATCGGTTGATGCAGGTTCCAAGGACCATTACTTGCTACTTTGTTAAATGAACTAGGTTTAGAAAACCTTTATTATCTAGAGGATATTCTTGAGGACATTATTTATACTTCGGCAGACGTGTCTGTCTTGCTGAAGTCAAACTAAGGAGAGTGAACTGATCTCATACATCTGGTTATCTCCTGGCTGTTATAGAAAAGGATGGAGTTGTTCACCTGACTACATTTACAGCACTTTGAAATATAACATGCATCTGACTCATCATTGTAATGCTGTCTACCGTTTATTGCTGTATTGAATGTTGCTGTGATAATGACTGTTTGATGTGCCTACACATTTGCGTAACCATTTTGTCACTGTGGCGTCCACAATAAATAATGAAGAAAAACGTCAACGGCTGTTTCAAGACTCATTGACTTTATACGTCGTGAGTTTACTGACGTCCTATGTGGATTGCCCTGTTATTGTTGCATACATTGTTTTGTGAGTGCGGATGTTAATACTATATCAGCTCGGTATATATATTAATATATATATATATATATATATATATATATATATATATATATATATATATATAGATATATATATATATATATATATATATTAAGGTATACTGTCTGATAAACAAATTTCAGTCATAAGATAGGCTGGACTAGAGTATCTGCTCAATCCAGGGACAGACTCTACCTTTTCACCATTTCACTCGTGAAATCTATTTCTTTACCTTATCTCTCACTGAGTACCACCCCTTTTTCAATTCTATTCAGACGGGACCTATCTATCTTAAATACCTATCTGAAATCTACGACAGAATGGAGAGCTCGTTTTTTGGGAATTTGAGCTAGATCTTGAACTAGTACCACTGAAAGGGTGCGAATTCCTTAGATTTGTCTTTTCTAATACGACAGAATGTGCGCTCGTTCGTTGGATTATTGAATTTAGAACAGGATACAATACGACGGATTTCCAAATTTGGATCTAGTCCGTATTTAGATAATTGACTAAAGTCTAATATTTAAATCTTGTTTATAGTCTAGATAGAGCAAGATTGTGGTTGTCTCGTGAGTTTTAGTAACATTAATAATAATATTCCCCTAGACAAACGATCTGTTTATTGGCTGGCTGACCACATATACATATCAATTGTTTTTTTCCACAGCATAGTAGAGTATATACAATTAGATTTTCAGAGTGATCTTAGTCGGAGTTATGTTATGTAATGATTTTGTAACACAAGGCCGCTGGTAGCGTGTGATTGTCTGACAATCACCAGGTTTTTTTAAGCTGAGTTGTTTTGAGCTAAGCTAAGGAGCGCATTCAGACTACCACGTCTAATTAATAGCCTCCCTTACCCTAACTGACTTCAGATGTGGACTTTTAGGTGGACTTAATAATTAAGGGAATTTTTTTTTCTCCTAAAATTCTGAAAATAAATTATTTTTTTCACTGTAGTAACTTAGTTTTTTCAGTTGATTAGTCTGATCTACCATTTATTTGGCGTAGTCGTCTGCATTAGGAGCCTAGTTGCCAGATAATAGCAGCGATAGATTAGATAACTGATATCAAGGAGGAGGTATCACAGTTAAATAACAGTATAATTTGATCTGTATTTTTCTCGTAATTGGTAGGGAACCATGTATCCTTTTTCTTCTTTCTTTCTCGGGTAAGTCACAGTCGGTTATTTGCAATGCCTAAGCTTGCAAAACTTGGACAAATGCTAAGAGAGGAAGCAGGGGAAAAGGGATTACAGGGAGAAGAAGCGAAAGCGTTTGTCAACGAAGAACTTGACACATATGATGCGGAGAAGAAAGAAGCGGAAGAGCGTCAACTGGAGCAGAAGAAAATTGAGGCAGAAATTGAAGCTCGCAGGGCAAACGAAAGAGAAAAGGAGAGACAGCATGAGGAAATAGAGAAGGAGAGACAGCATGAGGAAAGAGAGAAGGAGAGACAGGATGAGTAAAGAGAGAAGGAGAGACAGCACGAACTGGCTCTTAAGGCGCTAGATGTCCAACGCCGTGGGGATGCCTCTAATTCCAGCATTGGAGAGCCGTCTTCTCCCCATTCATCTTTAACTGATCAAGCCAGCACTCAATCTCCCCAACTCACATCTATGTCTTTTGCCCTATAATCTTTCCCAAGCCCCAATGAGAAAATAGACTGCTATCTAGAAAATTTCGAGAGAACGGCAAATCTGTACGGTTTAGAGAGGTCGCGTTGGTGTTTAATGCTTTCTCGGGCATTAAAAGGTTATGCGTATGATGCGTACGCAAAACTGGAAAGCAACCACCAAGACTATTACGACATGTTAAAGAAGGCTTTGCTAGAGCGTTTCGAAATGAACGCTCGAAAATTTTTCCAACTGTTCCGTAACAGCAGAAAGGAGAGCACGGAAACTTTTCACCAGTTCTCTTCGCATCTGAAGGGATACTTGACAAAGTGCCTGCAGCTTTCACAGCTTACCTCTACCTATGAAAGACTTGAGGAGTTCGTTGTAACCGAGCAAATAAAGAACACTTTGTCAAGTGACACCCGTAGATTTCTAGCTGAACAAAGCGCAGAAAAGCTGGAAGACATTTTGGAAAAGTCTGAGCGATATCACAATGTGCTGGCCAAACTGCCGGCCACAAAACGTAAACCGACAGAAGAGCCTTCTCGGAAGAATAATCTAGAACAGTCTTCCCATTCTTCTAACCACCATAACCCCAGAGAAACTGTACCCCAGAATTCCCCTCAGGAAAAATCGAAATATTGTAAAAACAAGTACCCCACCAACAACACAAATTCTGATCAACCCAACCGGTCTACATGGAAGCGCGGCCAGAAAGAACAGGGTGACAAGGGAAAGACCCCTACAGCAGTGACGACTGATCAGGGCAAGCACACATGGCCTAACCGTATGGATGCTTGCAAACATCCTCGCAAGGAAGAAGTAGTGTCAGTGATTCTCAACCTGAGGGGGATAGGCCCTCAACGCGAGGAACTGTTATTTTAAACGGGACTTCAACATATTTTTTTCTTTGATACAGGTTATTCCAATGATTGCATTGTCGCAAGACACTTGGTCAAACCCGGTCAAGAGACAGAAGAATCCGTCAAACTATGTGGAGTTTTCAAAGGAGATGCACCCATGACGCTTCCCAGCGAATTGGTGGAATTACACTCTGATTTTGTCAGAGGTGTGATCAAAGCGGCTATCATGGATGACCCGATCTACCCAGTCATACTTGGCTGTAGATATGTGTCTATCGGGAGACCGAAAGAGCCAATTGTGGCAGCAGTAACCACAAGAGGGCAAACCAAGAAGGAACGGGAGCCGGCGCCAAATTTGTTACCTAAGGAACTAAAATAGGCGTAACAAAAGGACCCTACCTTGGAGCCTGTTACCTATCACTTTGCTCACAGGCTTGTAAATCATCGCTGTGCGCAACGAAGCAGAACGCGAAAACGCTTCGAGTGTAAAAGCGTGCGAGTTGTGGAATGTGTGTGACACAGGTATTTTAGTTTATGTCGTGGACAGGGTCTGCTGCGGGGGAAGAAAGGTTATCGTTAGAGCAGTTGAGTTGGGCTGGTGTTTTCAAAGTGTACGGATATTTATGTGAGAGCGACAGACCAGTGTTTATTGTTATAAAATATTTCAGTCAGGATAATTGACTCAATTCATTATGATGTGTGCCTGATTGTATGTGGCTTGAGGAGATGGACAGTATGTGATTTGAATAAATACGGATTTGTAAAGTATGAAGGCGTCGTAGACGATACAGAGACATTCTGACTTTAAACCGGCACAACGACATTATTGCTTATGTCTGCTACTGAACACATTTGTATTTCTGATGTACCGTCAGATCATCATATGCTCTCAAAAGAAATGAAGTACACTTATGTTGTATTGTAACATATTAAATGTGATAAAACGTACAACAAGCTGTTGATCAAGATTATTCAAGTTGGCCATGCCTTACGTTACTGTTTAGACTGTTGTCTATTATATCAAAATATCTTACAAGACCAGTGCAGCACATTAATATACTCGTTACCCAATAGCCTTCAATAAGTATAAGGTAACAGTGTAAAGTGGTGGCCAGTATACACGGGATTTCGTTCTACCCACAAGATTTTATCAAAACGATACTACTGTCCCTAGCCACATTTACGAATTTTCTGAACAGAAATTTCTGCGCAACCTATGCCAACCAGCCTTCTTCAAACTAGTGCCGTCAAGAAGAAACTTAAAGAGTAAACAGCACACTTCAATCATAATATTTGCTGAACTTTACCAATAGAAGTTCATATTTTCTTCATCAACGTCTTTGAGAAGGAAGTTATCATCACTCGACGCAGTTCCAGGTTGGATTCGTCAAGAAAAATTAAAGTAATCAAACAACATTTTTGCAGTCAAAACGAAGCACATTCATTCAATCAGCAAAACAAGATGGCTAGTTCTACATGTGGGAGCAGTCTACATCGATGAAATTTCGCTCTACCTGTTGCATATGTTGGAGGCAATAATACTGTCACGTGCATTTATACTTCTTAGGAAGGATCACAAAAAGATAAGTGGACTAGTTTGTTGTAGCCTGAGTCTTGCACAATTCTATAGTAGAGCCTTTTTGTTTATCTGTTTTATATTTGTTGTGGTCAGAAGAGAGGACGGTGTGGGACCTTGATAAGCAGAATTACATCTCATCTTCGGACGGGTCTGCAATCAAGGGTGTCAGTAGGGAAATTTATGTAATATTTTCTCAAAGAGGCCCGGCTCAAAATGCTGTGTGGAAAGCGCTCTTTGTGAATATACTATATTTACTTTATGTTTTAGACGGGTTGTCCTGTATTTTCACTGTTGTTTGTATTTGTCGGTTGTTTTTTTAATTTAGTTTTTCTGCATATTTGTACGTCTACTGTTGGTCTTCTCTATCTATCATTATGTTGATGTATGGATTTTACGTTGTAAATTCGTCTTGTTTAGTCTAACCTTATAGTGTAAGCATACATTTCAAACATTATCTTTTTTTCTACACCTTAGTATTTTCTTCTGTTGCTACACTATAGTACCACGTCTTCTGTTTTATAGTGTACGACACTATTTTTTTTTTTTTTTGCATTGATTACTTGCTAAGTCACATTTGCAGAGTACTGAATTTTAACGAATTGACATTGGTACTGTTTATCGCTCATCAGTACCCATATTCATATTCAAACTAGTAATTTATAAATATATATATATACTTAAACTTACATAATGTCTAGTCTGGAGCATTTTATCCAGCTAGGTAAAGATGTGGGAATGCAAGGCCAGGAGCTTAAAGAGTTTGCAATGGAGCAACTGGAAAGAGAAGAAAAGAAACAAGAAAGGTATGAGACAGCAAGAATGAGAGAGATCGAAAAAGATGAACGAATTCAGTTAGAAAAAATAGCAGAAAAGAAAAGACAAGAAGCATTTGAAGATAAGAAAAGACAAGATGAAATGGAAGAAAAGAAAAGACAAGATGAAATGGCAGAAAAGAAAAGACAAGAAGAATTTTAAGAAAAGAAAAGACAAGATGAAATGGCAGAAAAGAAAAGACAAGATGAGACAGATTTAGAGGCTAAGAAAGCCCAATTTCTGCATGAAGAAAAAATGGCTTCTCTAGAGTTGGATAGACTCAAATTGGAAACTAGTAATAAACAGAGTAATCAAGAAAGTGCAGGTTCTTCTAAGAGAGAACATGCTTCATCATTTAAACTTCACTTACCTAAATTTAATCAAAATATAGACGATATTTCGTGCTTTTTAAACCGATTCCAGACAGTGTGTGAGGAATATAAACTGGAAAAATCATCATTGGTGATACATTTAATGTCATTACTGACAGGTGAAGCGTTGACAGCTGTGTTAACAATGGATGAAGAAAACATAAAATCTTATGAGGCAGCTAAAACATTACTTTTAAGAAAGTATCAATTAGACGAGAATGGGTACAGGCTAAGATTTAAAAAACTCACACCCGAAAGCAACAAGGACTTTAGTGAGTTCATTTCAACTATAAAGTTATGCTTCAATCGATGGATTGAGTTGGCAAAAATCAAACATACATATGAGGACTTGATGGACCTTATTTTGAGAGACAAAGTACTTTCCTCCATTAGCCCGGAGTTTTTGTCCTATTTACATGCACGGAAGCCAGAATCTTTACAATCCCTTGAGTTGTTAGGGCGCCAGTTTATGACGGCACACCCAGGGAAGAGTGTAAACAACTCGGCGATTACAGAGGCATTACCTGTTGCATCAGCTCATTCGGTGCAAATAAACAACCCTATCGCTTGATCGCAAAGTATGGATAGAAATTTTCGCAGGAATAATGACCGAAATAGTGGATCTTTCCGAGGACGGTACCTTTTTGGCAATCAACCTTATAACAATCAGAGAAACTCCCAACGATATTTTGATGGAAATAGACCATCACAGGGCTACTTTCAATCTAACAGAGGATGGCGTAGATCTGATAATACCTACATGAACAGAGGCGACAGATTCTATTATACAAAGAACAACCAAAACTCTTCTCCATCTCAACACTGCCCAGGGTGTACGTGTCCACAGCATTCTAATAATCCTCAGAACGGCAGAGAGAGTCGGAATTATTACCGGGGTAATAGCAACTTTAATCGCTCGCGGAGCGTGGATCGAAAAAACTCAAACTGGAGTCATAATACGAGTAGTAACACAGGAGCAGTTAATCCCAATGGGGAAAACACAAATATTGCAAATGCGTGTGCGGCTGATTTATTTAATTCATCAAATTGTTCAGAATGCAGCACTCTGTTTCAGCTGGATGTGGTCTCCAGACTTTCCTGTGGTCATCCTGTGCCCGCGTTAGTACCTGCATTAGCTTCTCATGATGGGAAAGGCTCACTATTGTTTAACAGTGGCTTTTTAAATAATCAGCTAGTTTCAGTCTTGCGTGATACAGGTTGTACAACTGTTGGGGTACGCAAATCTTTGGTAGACCGATCTTGCTGCACCGGGGAGAATGTAAAATGTTTCAAATTTGGAGGCACGGTGGAATTCTATTCTGTGGCTATTGTGCACATTGATACTCTATTTTTCTCAGGTCAAGTTAAAGCATGTTTAATACAGGAACCAATTGCGGACATAATCATGGGCAATATTGTGGGTATAAAAGCGTGTTAACTCCTAGATATAGAAATCTGGGAACGTCAGCATATACTACACGCTAATATGGTCATTTCAAGAGCACAGGCACAGGCTCAAGAGGAAGAAGAAATGACTAACAATCATGACAAGGAGGACGATCAACATCTTATGCCGATGTTAACGAAAACATCATTTATTGATATGCAGAAGAATGACAATTCTTTGAAAAGATTTTTCAAATAGGTAAAATCAGATGATGTTGATTGCTCAGAAAGGTCACAACCTTGGTATACAATTAAAAATGACATATTAATTCGTATTGCTAGAGATGCTACATCGGTACATCAGCAAATTATGGTACCAACCAATATTTGACCTTACATTCTCAGACATGCGCATGATACAAACTGTGCAGGCCACATGGGCTTTGCTAAATATAGAGTCTTACGGCATTTTTATTGGCCTGGAGTAGTCAGAGATGTCAAATTATTTTGTCGTTCGTGCAAGACATGCCAACAAGTGGCTACAAAGGGTGCTTACCATAATGCACCTATACAGGCTGCGGATATTTCGGTGCGACCATTCGAAAAAATGGCCATAGACTTAATAGGTCCACTGTCAGTTCCGTCAGCCAGAGGTCATAGATATGTCCTCACCTGTATTGATATGTGCACCAGGTGGCCGGAGGCAATACCTCTTAAACACATTGCTATAACCGATGTGGCTGATGCACTATTCCTCATTTTTACGAGAGTGGGGTTCCCTGACAATATTATATCAGATAGGGGAACACAGTTTGTGTCAGATGTCATGTCGCATGTCATGAAACTATGTAATATTGATAGATCTCTTATCTCTGTTTAATCATCATATGTCCAATGGAATGGTAGAACGCCTAAATAAAACACTAAAACAACTACTGGGGAAGGTGACCACGACGTATCCACAAGACTGGGATAGAGTGCTCCCAGCAGTGCTGTTCGCTTATCGGGAAGTCCCAAACGAACACACTGGGTTCTCGCCTTTTGAGCTCATGTATGGTGCTCCACCACGAGGACCCATGTCGATAATAAAACAATTACTTACAGGTTTGGAGATGACTCAGGAATGCCAGTCATCCTATGAATATGTGGTGAATCTACGAAAAACACTTATAGACGCTTGGCAAATAGCGACTGATTCATCTGAAAAGGCAAAAGAAAAAGCTAGATCTCTTCAAAACCGTTGGGAAAAGTTAAGGAAATTACTTCCTGGAGACAAAGCTTACGTCCTGCTACCAACGAGAGAGAATAGCCTTCTCATTTCGTGGATTGGTCGATATGAAATTATTTCAAAATTGACAGATGTTGATTACATTCTTGACGTGAAAGGCAAGTATAAAACCTTTCACATTAACATGCTCAAACTACTTTAGCAAATTTGACTTAGCCAAGGGATATTGGCAAATACCTCTCACGGAAAAAGCAAAACCTTTCACTGCTTTCGCTACCCCTAAGGGCCTCTTTCAGTGGAATTGCATGTGCTTTGGCTTGGTAAACGCACCAGCGACTTTCGTTCGGATGATGAGGAAACTATTTTCTCATAGGTCTGACATCATCTCTTATATAGATGACATTTGTTTGTTCCACAACTCTTGGGACGAACATGTTTCTGGTTTGAAATCTCTTCTCGAAATTCGTCGCTCTAATAATCTGACACCGAATCCTTCGAAAGTTCACATAGGTTTCAAAGAAATTTCTTTCCTAGGTCACAGTGGGCCATGGATTTCTTAAAACTGAGGATAAAACTGTCTCGAAGATTCTTAAACTATCAATTCCTAAGACCAAGAAGCAGGTGCGGAGTCTTCTCGGCCTTATACAGTTCTACAATAAATTTATGCCTCATTTATCTTCAGTTACGTCAGTTCTATCTGAGTTAACTACAAAAGGCTCCCCTAATAGAATTGTCTGGACGGAGGCCTGCAACATAGCTCTAGTCCATTTAAAGCATTACTTTTCATGTGCACCAATTTTAAAACTCCTTGATCCTCATCTCCCATTTATTCTCAGAACAGACGCCTCGATGTATGGTATTGGTGGCTCCTTGATGCAGGAAGTAGATGGAATGCTTCATCCTGTGATGTATGTGTCGAGGAAGCTCAGAAACCAGATATCCAATTATTGAGCGCGAGCTTCTCGCGATCATATTGGCTGTCACAAAGCTTCAGCGTTACCTTCTTGGTTCTCGTTTCATCATTGAGACAGACCAGAAGGCCCTGTCGTTCCTTCAAAAGTCCAACATGAAAAACGCACGGGTCGCACGTTACGCAATTAATTTGCAAATATATGACTAAATCATTCGACCTATTGAGGGCAAGTCAAATGTGCTTGCAGACGTTCTGTCTAGATGTACACAGACAGAAATATCCGATTCTCAAGAATCTGACATTGCTGCGACCCATTGACCAAGGTACAGTGCTGATCGTCTATAAATACCTCGCTAACTTAAAAGAGCTATCCTGACAATATCCATAACCAGATACAGATTACCATTGTTATCAAGAGAAACAACTCAAGTCATTTGAAGTCATGATAACAGAATTTTATGGGAATACATTCAAATCGTTTTACACTACATCAAGATCCATGAACAGTACACAGGATCTGATTTCCAGACAGTCATAACGTATGCGGTAAATGAACCAAATCAACCAGTATCTCAGATAAACAGTATAAGGCTCCACACACACAGGATCATGTGGACATTTACATTAACGTAATTATTATACTTTCTTAATACTAGTTAATTAGTTAGATCTTTCAGTTCATTCATCTTTTAATTAAATGCATTCAGGTATTTCATTTTCCAAAACTTCACAATTTCATTATCATATTTCTTCACATTTTCATTGATTTTTCTCATTTTTCCATGGTGCTGACTACATTCCATAGACTGTTGCTCATGTATGACATAGACTGGACGATAACGTCTCGCATTTTCTAAAAACGACTTCCTATATGGAAAACTTTCACTTTTCGCTTGGGGGCAGTGTAAAAGTGTTACCTATCACTTTGCTCACAGGCTTGTAAATCATCGCTGTGCGCAACGAAGCAGAACGCGAAAACGCTTCGAGTGTAAAAGCGTGCGAGTTGTGGAATGTGTGTGACACAGGTATTTTAGTTTATGTCGTGGACAGGGTCTGCTGCGGGGGAAGAAAGGTTATCGTTAGAGCAGTTGAGTTGGGCTGGTGTTTTCAAAGTGTACGGATATTTATGTGAGAGCGACAGACCAGTGTTTATTGTTATAAAATATTTCAGTCAGGATAATTGACTCAATTCATTATGATGTGTGCCTGATTGTATGTGGCTTGAGGAGATGGACAGTATGTGATTTGAATAAATACGGATTTGTAAAGTATGAAGGCGTCGTAGACGATACAGAGACATTCTGACTTTAAACCGGCACAACGACATTATTGCTTATGTCTGCTACTGAACACATTTGTATTTCTGATGTACCGTCAGATCATCATATGCTCTCAAAAGAAGTGAAGTACACTTATGTTGTATTGTAACATATTAAATGTGATAAAACGTACAACAAGCTGTTGATCAAGATTATTCAAGTTGGCCATGCCTTACGTTACTGTTTAGACTGTTGTCTATTATATCAAAATATCTTACAAGACCAGTGCAGCACATTAATATACTCGTTACCCAATAGCCTTCAATAAGTATAAGGTAACAGAGCCTTGCTTTAGGAAACTGCCCATGGCCAAGGACCCCAGACACAACATGGACATTTTTTTCTAAGGATGGCGTACTTTATCGTACAACGGGCAACCCTGAACAAGGGCATAACCAGCTCCTAGTACTGACACAGTACAGAGACAAAATCTTAGAAATGGGGCACTCTCTTCCCTTTAGCGGACATATGGGACAAAACGCCACAAATCAGCGAATATCGACTCACTATTGGTGGCCAGGAAGGAACTCTGATATTATCAGATATGTGAAATCCTGCTTGAGTGCTAATGGGTGGCACTCAAGCATTGGACACCCCCAGTTTCCATGGGTGAAATACCAATAGTGGGGACATCATTTGAACGGGTTGCAGTCGACATTATATGACTCCTGGAAAGGACTAAAAGAAGGGACAGGTTTATCCTGACCTTAGTCGACACATGCACTATGTGGGCCGAAGCTACACCGCTAACATGCACGGATTCCAAGCTTGTGGCAGAAGCCCTAGTGCAGATATTTACATGGTTGGGATTCCCTCAACAAGTTTTGACGGATAACGGATCCCAATTCCGTAGCCTGTTAATGGAGGAGATCTTTAAGATCTTGAGGGCCAAACACATCCACATCAGCCCGTACCGTCCGGCCGGAAATGGGCTCGTGGAACGTTTTAACGGCAGCCTCACCATGATTTTACGTAAGCTGGGACAAGAGAATTCTGAAGATTGGGACCTTTTCATTCCTGCAGCCTTATTCGCCTGCAGGGAAGTCCTACAGGCCTCTACAGGTTTCCCCCAGCTACTCTTTTATTCGGCAGACCTATTAAGGGGCCGCTAGAAGCCTTACTCCGGTCCCTGACAGACCAGAAGGCTGACAAGACAGTTGTCTCAGCCAGCAAATATGTATCGGAATTAAAGGAAAGGTTGCAACTAGGATGGGATCTAGCAACGACCAACCTTAGGCGAGCACGCTCAAAGCACGCTAAACGATACAATAAAGCAGCGAAAGAGAGAGAACTACAACCAGGGGAGAAAGTTTTGTTGTTACTACCAACCGGAAGTAACAAACTACGCATCGGATGGCAAGGGCCGTTTACCGTCCTTAAAAAGATCTCGAGAACTAACTATCAGATCTCTATTAAAGGAAAGGAGAAGGTCTACCATGTAAATCTGTTAAAGAAATACTTGGAAAGACCGGTCATAGCTACCGAAGATGATGAAGATGACAATAGTTGCATGGAATATCCATTGCAACAAACGGAATCTTTCAAAGATGTAAAATTCGGTGACACTCTCTCTGAAGCACAACAGACAGAAACGAGGGCGCTACTGAAGCAGCACACAGCGGTCTTAACAGACATACCTGTTCGAACAAATCTCGTAGAGTTCGAGATGAAAATTACAAACGAGACACCTGTTCGAACCAGAGTTTACCCTATTCCGTATGCTAAAGCTGATATGCTATGTGAAGAGATAGACAAGCTACGCAAAGCAGGAATCATTAGTGAGTCTTCATCTCCTTATAGTACGAGCGTGGTACTGTTGCAGAAGCCCAATAAGGAAGTTCGGCTGTGTATCGATTACCGTCTATTAAACACTGTAACGGAATTCCAGTCGGAGCCTTTACAGAGCGCTTCTGAGCTGTTTAGTAAGCTAAGCAAGGCACGGATTTTCTCCAAGATTGACCTGAGTAAAGGTTACTATCAAATACCAGTCAAGGAGGAAACTAAGCCTTTGCTAGCTTTCAGCACCAGTGAAGGACACTATACGTTCAACGTGATGCTATTCGGGTTACATAACGCAAGAGGAGTCTTCACACGGATGATGAAAAAGCTTTTAGAACCATTGCACAGTCCACATATACACAATTTCATGGACGATATACTAGTTGCAACGGACACCTACGAAGAACATATTGCTATGGTTGATATGCTCCTCAGGAGACTACAGGAAACTGGTCTCACAGCTAGACCTAGCAAATGTCTAATCGGCTTCGAAAAGCTTGACTTCCTGGGGCATACCATTGCTCACGGTTCCATGTGGCCAGTTGCTAAGATTGTAGAGAAGATACGTGCAGTAAAGAGGCCAAGAACGTAGAGAGAAACACGATCACTGTGTGCTTAGTACCAGAAATTTATTAGAAACTTCAATGGTTTGACTGCCCCCCCCCCCCCTTACTGACCTTACAAAGAAGGGGCGACCTGAGGGAATTATTTAGGATTCGAAGTGCGAAGACGCTTACATCACGCTTAAGGAACACCTGTCTGTATATCCAATTTTACGATTACCGGACATTACCAAACCCTTTATATTACGGGTTGACGCATCGGGTCAAGGTATCGGGCCAACTCTGCTTCAGGCAATCGACGATGATCCGAACCAGCTATTCCCAGTGGCATACGGCAGTCGTAAATTGAATAAAGCAGAACGTAACTATTCCACAGTGGAACGGGAATGTCTGGCACTGGTTCGTGGTATAAGAAGACACCATGAATATCTGTACGGATTATCATTCACGGTGCAGACGGATCATGCTCAGCTGGCGTTTCTTGGTGCGAATAAGGAATTCAATGTGAGGATAATGCGCTGGGCGTTATTGCTAAGCGTGTATTCCTTTAAAGTAGAATACATTCCAGGAAAAAAACGTTGGGGCAGACTTTATGAGTCGGATTTGGACAACGAAGGAGGAGGAAGATGAGATTGAAGAAAACAGTCACCCGGAAGCTATGTATACAGGTAACTCTATTTCCATAATATAGACATTAATGGTTTCATATCTTCAAAGGGGGGGGGGGGACGTACTGTGGCAGAGTATGTAAATATATTTACATGTATCAGCACGTTTTTGCTTCCACCTGTTTCCCATCTCTCTTTGCTTTTCAATATTCACATTTCGTTAATCAGAGAATGAGTCGTCTCATTTTAAAATCAAGGGCAATAAGTCTTGACGTATTTTTGTAATTACTTTGGTCAGGGGGAATTAATTAATATGTATATTCCAGCTTTAAAAATCAGTTTATCTAGTACCCACAGAATTGTCAGACATCTAGCTTCGAATTCTAGATTCATTATACTAGTGGAGTTTCTTAGTTTTCGTTGGAGATTAATTTCTATTTCTGTGTTACGGTAAATATTATACTAGAATTTTGAGTGATTTAATTGTTAAAAGTTCGTCATTTATATTTCACTAGGATTTACCGAGTTAATTGCTAGCAGAATTAAAATAATTTATAGCTAAATTGTTCCGGCTGTAGCGGTGATTTAATTAATTGCTATTAACCAGCAAGAAGTATTTTAATCGACTAGTAAATGCACTATTCATTATGAGTACTGACGAAATATATATTTATTTCTAATTCATTATGAGTAATTTTATAAATGACTAGCGCTTATTTCAAGGGGGTTTTTTTTAACGATAAGATAAGCTATATACGTGTAGTTCTATTCATAGTCAAATAACCGAGTGTATAATAAATTATAATTATGCACGGGTTAATTTTAAGATAGAATATTGGTGTAGTGGTTAAATGCTTGTACTTTTTCTTCCTATATCTACAACGGGTCACAAATCTAAAACTACCAGCGGCCTAAGCCTACGCGTAAACCTGAATCTGAGAATAACGGATCTAAGTCTAACAGTACAAAAGAACATTCTTATATAAATATCGCGTCTTCAAGGTGGACCTCTCTGGCCTCTTGTTTACACCCAGAAAGAGACAGAGTACCAACACAAAGAATATTAAGAATAAATTGTAACTGGACCTATAGTTATCCAGATTTCTTTTTTCCAACTTTATATACATTCAGCCCGTTGTGCCGACATAATCAAACATTAACGTTTCCCAGCTATCGACCATTTGTGGCGTGACAAGGAATTTTTATACTGAGAGAAGTTACATACCTGACATTCCTTTATGTATTGGAATCTCAAGCTAATGACACTGTGAGCACTGTTAATTTTCTTACCTGGACTAATTAATGTGACATAAACAGAAATTCTAATAACAGTAACGAAGTAAACGTACCCCGAAGAAGAGGATTTAATCAGTCTTTGAGGAACTGTGGTTTATTTTGCCAAAATAACACTGGATTGGCTGTGTGACCCATAAAACTATGTTCCAGACGTTGTTAATCAACAATTAGGTAAGAACGAATTAACGTGGCCATGTTTTGTCTGAGAAGAGAGAAAGAATAAATGAATAATTCTTTTATCGTATAAGCATTGTACTCACTCTGTTTTGCTTTTTCTTCTTTTCTGTTTGCTAATACTGTTATTTCCAGAATATATTCATTAAGAACTCTATTCTTTACAGTATAGTCAAATTCTATACCTTAGTGCTAATCTTTTGACCTTTTCGGAGGTTAATATCTTCTTCCAACGGGATCTTGTCTCAATAGAGGGAATTGCACATAAGGGTCTACTTCTTTATTATTTTCTCTAACATCTGATTTTTATATTTTGCTATTTCGATAATACATGTTGTGAAGTTCTTTATGATAAATAAAATTAACATAAAACTTAATTACATGTGTTGGTCAGCTCGGTCCAATATCCCTATTCCATTAATATAGTTTCACATTTGTGCATCAAGTTGTTGTCGCTTAACTGTGTGTGTGTGTGTGTACGTGAGTGGTTAATAGTATATATATATATATATATATATATATATATATATATATATATATATATATATATATATATATATATATATATATATATATATATATATATTAAGGTATACTGTCTGATAAACAAATTTCAGTCGTAAGATAGACTAGAGTATCTGCTCAATCCAGGGACATACTCTACCTTTTCAACATTTCATTCGTGAAATCTATTTCTTTAACTTTTCTCTCACTGAGTACCACCCCTTTTTTTTAGTTCTATTCAGACGGGACTTATCTATCTTAAATACGTCAGTAGTATACAATGCGCAACTTAGGTAGTATTCAGGAGGCGCGTGACTTTTTATAAAAGGAAAATCAGGAGGCGCTTGACTTTTATATAAGAGCATTCAGGAATCACGCAGGAGGTGCGCCAGGAAGCGCGATATGACTTTTATATAAGGAAAATGTGGATTGTGTATTTTTATATAGTAATATATTAATTCGATAATGGTGTTGTTTACAGACAATATTTAGACAATAGGAAGGCGATTTAGACATACAATAGGAAGACGATATTTATGTTACACTAGGAAACTTTTTTAGACATACAACAGTTATACGATATATTTAGACAATAGGAAGACTTTTAGACAATATTGAGACAACAGTTAGACATATATTACAACAGTTATACATATATTACAACAGGTATATAGACATAGGTAACAAAGAATTTAGTTAATATATTTTATTGTTCATATAACATTATCCTATAGTGGCATTGTATAATATATATACATATGTATAACAGTACAATACAACATCACACAAAAATCCCCCCTAACCTATACCCCACTATGCATCGTCACCCTCGCCAGCACAAAAAACCTCCACTCGCTTCAAAAACCCCCTTAGTAACCTACTAATTATCGATTTTTTATATTTTCCGTCATTATCGATTTTTTATATTTTACACACACACACACACATATATATATATATATATATATATATATATATATATATATATATATATATATATATATATATATATATATATATATATATATATATATATATATATATATATAATTGTTGTATTATATGTAAATATATATATGTATAACAGTACAATACAACATCACACAAAAATCCCTTCTAACCTATACCACAGTATTCATCGTCACCCTCGCCAGCACAAAAAGACTCCTCTTGCTTCAAAAACCCCCTTAGTTACCTACTAATTATCGATTTTTTTATATTTTCCGTCATTATCGATTTTTTATATTATATATATATGTATATATGAATGTATATATGTATGTATATATGTCTAAATAACACACCACAGGTGCATCCTGACAACGTCACCACATCTCCCCTCAACATCTAAAATATTTCTCCTCCCCCCCTTAAACCATACCACAACACACAAAACATCCCCCTAACCTACACCCGCCATCTACATCGCAACATGCATCGTCAACCCCTTCTTTGTTACCTATGTATGTATAACTGTTGTAATATATGTCTATATGTATAACTAACTATAATTTTATTTGAAGACCCGTCTTCCAATATATATATATATATATATATATATATATATATATATATATATATATATATATATATATATATATATATATATATATATATATATATATTATACAATGCCACTATATGATAATGTTATATGATCAATAAAATATATTAACTAAATTCTTTGTTACCTATGTCTATATACCTGTTGTAATATATCTATAACTATTGTAATATATGTCTAACTGTTGTCTCAATATTGTCTAAAAGTCTTCCTATTGTCTAAATATATCGTATAACTGTTGTATGTCTAAAAAAGTTTCCTATTGTAACATAAATATCGTCTTCCTATTATATGTCTAAATCGCCTTCCTATTGTCTAAATATTGTCTGTAAACAACACCATTATCGAACTAATATATTACTATATAAAAATACACAATCCACATTTTCCTTATATAAAAGTCATATCGCGCCTCCTGGTGCACCTCCTGCGTGCCTCCTGAATGCGCTTATATAAAAGTCACGCGCCTCCTGATTTTCCTTACATAAAAAGTCACGCGCCTCCTGCGCGCCTCCTGAATACTACCTAAGGTCCGCATTGCATACTACTTACCTCTCTAAAATCTACGACAATCGGTGGTATGCCACCTTGACACCTGGTGCGCAAGCCGCCCAGTACAACTCCCTACATGGGAAACCATTGGAGTAGCAAATTCCAAAGCTATCGGTTCTGGTGGAGCATCTAGACAAAGAACGGGTGAAAGCCATCCTCCACTGGATGCCTCCAACATTGAAAAAGGAGGCGGCAAGAAAGATAGCTGTGGCTGTCTCAGGAGAAGCCGAGGCGGAAACATTCCAGTTAAAAAATGCTGTGGACAAGTGGGTCCTGCTTTGCAAACCCAAAGATCCCCTCCCCCATTACGTGGATTCAGAAATCAACGGGCAGGGGCAAAAGACACACAAAATTTTCGTTACCATACCAGGTCGGAAGACGGCGTGTCCTTTTTGCATGCAAGAAGACCACTGGGCAAATAGGTGCCCCCAAAAAAATAAAGGACAAGAAGTACGTACACAACCAGATAAACAAGTACAACAAAAACTACCTCCCCGCCAGCCTGCAGACAAAGAGAAGATCCAAATAGTCACGAGAAATAATAAACGAAGAAGACACCACTCTGAGGACAACGTCACTACACAAGACACTTACTTACTTACTTAGTCGTTCCCCTTCTACCGTGAAGTGTAGAGGTTTGGAAGAGAGAGCGCCAGACCATTCTATCAGCTGTCTTCTTCCTGGCCTGGTTCCATTCTAGTCCTCGGTCCTTCAAAGATTGTCTAATGTTGTCCTCCCAGCGAACTCTGGGTCGTCCTGGAGGTCTGGATCCCTGGCTCTTTGTTTCCCATGCTTGTCGTGGTAGCCGATCTTCTCCCATTCTGCAGACATGGCCAAACCATCTTAGTTGGGACTGTTCTATTTGGGTCTGCAGCGGATGGGATTTCAGGCCTTGACGTATCGTCTGGTTGCGGACCATGTCTCTTCTTGTTACTTCAACCACTTTCCTCAGATACCTCATTTCTGAGGTTTGGATCTGGCTTTTGTGGGTTGTAGTCATTGCCCACGACTCGCATCCATATGTCAAAACTGGGACATAGGTGGAGCGGTATACAGCCATCTTCGTTTTCTTACCAACCTCTTTCTTGCTGAGGAATCCACGATTTATGGCCTGAAAAAGTCTCCCAGCCGCTGCTTTTCGAGTGGCCAACTCTTCTTTGATGCCTCCCTTTCGGTCTATAATAGCTCCGAGATATTTAAAGTGGTCGACCTGCTCCAGGACCTGTTCTCCCAACTTAATCTGATGTTTTCTTTCTTCTCGTGATATCACCATGGATTTTGTTTTAGAGCTGCTTATGACCATCCCTCTCTTCTCCAGCTCTTCCTTCCAGACTTGCAGGTTGGATTGGAGATGTGCCTCTGATTTAGCAATCAGGGCAACATCATCAGCAAATGCCAGCTCCGAAATATAGACCTGTCTCATCTTCCAGTACCCCACTGAATACTTTCTTGTTCTCTCCTTACATGCCTTGATGACATCGTCCATGAGGAGTATGAAAAGATAAGGTGACAGGATATCACCTTGTCTTACACCAGTGGTGGTCCTGAACTCTTCTGACTTATGGTTTGCTGTCCTCACATAATTTCTGCAAGACTTGTAGAAGCTCTGTATAGCATGAATCAGAGGTGCTGGAATATTCTTCCTTGCCAAACAGTCCCAAAGTTTGCTCCAGGGGACTCTGTCAAACGCCTTTTCCAGATCTATGAAACAAAGATGGATCTCACTCTTATACTCAAGGGCCTTTTCACTCAGCTGTCTGAGTGTGAAGATTAGGTCTTGAGTACTTCGGTTTGCTCGGAATCCGCACTGGACCTCATCCAATTGTGGCTCAGCTAGGCGTCGGAGTCTCTGCTCTAGGATTCTAGAGTAGATTTTACCAGGGACACTGAGAAGGGATATGCCTCTATGGTTTCCACATTGTCGATTGTCACCCTTTTTTGAAAATTGGTGTTATGATGGCAATCTCCCAATCCTTTGGTATGGTCTTGTTGCACCATGCTGCCTGTAGGACCTTTAAGAGTAATAGGTCGCCTGATGCTCCCATGTACTTAACCATTTCTGGTGTTATACCATCATGCCCTGCTGCTTTGCCCATCTTGATTTTCTCTAGTGCTGCCCTCAGTTCTTCCATCTTTATGTCATCTTCACCATCATTGGTTTTCTCTTCTATGCTAGTGGTTATCATTTCTGTTGCTTCACCATGCTCACCATCCAGGAGTTCTGAGAAATATTCTTTCCATCTTTCCATTACTTCCTTCGGGGCAGTAAGCAATTTGCCTTGCTTGTCCTTTATAAATTTGAGAGGACATTGTTTTTCCTTCCTCATGTTCTTTAGGGTCTTATAGAACAATTTCTGGTTTTCTTGTGCATCTTTTTCTAGCTTTTCTCCAAATTCTTCCCAGGACTTCTGTTTTGCTGCTAGCACTTTGTTCTTTGCTTCTGTTCTGAGTATCACATATTCTCTATATTTTTTCCATTTGTCCTGTTGTGTTTTTAGCTCCTAAGTATTGTTTCCATGCCATTTTCTTCTCTCTTATTTTCTCTTTGACTTCCTCTGTCCACCAAGGTGTCCTCTTTCTCTGGTTCCCAAGTCGGACTTCACCGCATGCTTCTGCAGCAGCTGTCTTTATGATATCCTTGAATTTATTCCAGAGGGTTTCCAAGTCATCAGGTCGTTCTTCTGTGTTGCTCACTGCTGTAGCAATAAGCCCCTGATATCTGGTCTTAATTTCTGGCTCTCTCAGCTTGTAGGTCCTAATACTCATTTCTCCTGCTCGTTTACTTGGTTTCTTGCGTGATGTTGGGCAGTTCCTAGGCTGAGCAACTCTTTCAGTTGTTCGTTTGATTGTTAGCAGGTAGTGATCACTTCCAATCTCTGGCCCCCTCCAGACTCTTGCATCTCGGACATATCTGAATGAGCTTCTCCGAACAATGGCATAGTCGATCACTGACTTCTCATTCTTGGTTGGTTCACATCTAGTGTATGCATGTATGCGCTTATGGGGGAACTTTGTGTTTGTAATGATCAGATTCTGCTCACTGCAGAATCTAAGGAGTCGCTTTCCATTGTCATTGAGAGTATCTTCTCCATATCTTCCGATAACGCCACCCCATCTAGCATGGTCATTTCCAACTCTGGCATTAAAATCTCCGAGCATGATAACTTCATCTAGGCAGTCATCCACTGTCCTTTGAAGCAGCGCGAAGAATTCCTCCTTGACCTCTGCTCTCTCATCCTCATTTGGCCCATACACTATGACCAGGTTGACTATGGTTTCTCCTTCTTTTAGTTTCACAACAAGACACACCGAACTTAACGATGATAGACCCCAAGCATTTTCCTACTCCAGCGCAAGCTTATAAAAACAATAGCCCAGCGAGTCCAAACAAAGAAAAGACACACAAGCAACATATGTGATGCGTGATGCCATATGATGATGGATGGTATCCGCGTGTCTGGTTTTGTGTAGTGTGCAGATGTGTTCAGTCAAACAATGTTCATACAAAAATAACAGGGCAATCCACATAGAACGTCAGTAAACTCACGACGTATAAAGTCAATGATTCTTGTAACAGCCGTTGACGTTTTTCTTCATTATTTATTGTGGACGCCACAGTGACAAAATGGTTACGCGAATATGTAGGCACATCAAACAGTCATTATCACAGCAACATTCAATACAGCAATAGACGGTAGACAGCATTACAATGATGAGTCAGATGCATGTTATATTTCATAGTGCTGTAAATGTAGTCAGGTGAAAAACTCCATCCTTTTCTATAACAGCCAGGAGATAACCAGATGTATGAGATCAGTTCACTCTCCTTAGTCTGACTTCAGCAAGACAGACACGTCTGCCGAAGTATAAATAATGTCCTCAAAAATATCCTCTAGATAATAAAGGTTTTCCAAACCTAGTTCATTTAACAAAGTAGCAAGTAATGGTCCTTGGGACATGCATCAACCGATGCAGTACAATACAGCGACATGTGAGCTGGGAAAACATCTCGTGACGACGACTTTCGAAGACAGGCTATGAATCGAAATCGCTCACGACCCAAAATCGATAGAGTTAATGAAAAGTCAATTTACCTTGCCTTCAGGAAATACACAGAAATATCACGCCTCCCGACATGTGGGAAACACTAGAGGTATTATCTCGAATAAACGAAATATCCATTAAGAGGACTGACTACACATCCCTGACAGAACAAAAAATAGCGGAGATCCCCTCTTCAACGAGGCATCTCTTTCGCCATTCAAATCGCTCACTCCACTAGTGGTGGGCGGAAACCGATCGACCAAAAAACAAGACCAGTCATGCGCAGTCCAGCGCAAAAAGACCACAGCTCAAAACTTAACTGCATTCAATACCAACGCGGGAAGACAAATGCTTACCGAGAAAAGTGACTATAAATTTCAAGCAGTTGTTGCCCTTGCGTTATAAAATAGATATTGTAATAAAACGATGTTGCGAGAATTTATCACGCAACATATCACCACCTCCTCCCGATAAAAAAAAAAATGTGGAACATATTTTTTTTTTTTTAAATATCAAAGAGCATGCGATAAGCGGCTCAAAACGCACGAATTATGCGCTGATAATTAATTAAATTGCCTAACATGAGGCTAAATATAGAGTGTCTGGTGAGGATATACCTCAACAGAAAAATAAATATGTCTCAAAAAATATTCACATCGGGGAGGTGTCACCAACACACATCACGTTAGCATGTAAACACAATATACGTATGCAAGTTACCATAATCATCATTAAACAGCATACTCTAATATTGTCTTTAAAAATGGATGTACAAATCTGATAGGAAAATTTAAATAGTACATTCTTTGACATGTAATGACATAAGTACATAGTAAAGTTAAACTACATGACGATCCAGGACATATGCTCTGGTATTCCGAGGGTAAGTACACAATCTAGAACTCGTCATGCTTGATACTAGTAAGGTAAGTCCTCAGCTCAACAATGACATTCTGAGAAAGTACAAGCAATATAATGCTAATTAATAACTAATATGCTTCATAAGGTACAATACATTATTAATAATTGTGGCTGTTTAGTAAACTAACGGCCCTTATATTAACTACTCAGTCCTCCTCTATCATCTTAAAAAACGAACAGAAGAAGATGACAACAAAGCACGATAGTGTGTACATATAAAGTAAGTACAGATGTGCTAATCTATTGTAGAAATATAGGTGTGTTATGACTCTGTAATATATGGAAATATAGGACAGAAGTATTAGTTGGAGTCATGTGGGCATCTAGACAAAATGTCAGCCATCACATTATCCGCACCACGGATAGCTCGTACCGTGAAGTGAAAAGGTTGAAGAGCTATAGCATATCGAGTGGATCTCGAACTCTTCAAATTCTTAGTCTGAATAGCTGTAAGAGCTTTCTGATCAGTCTCTAGAATGAAATGTGCGCCCAGGAGGAATCTTTGTAGCTTTAGAATTGACCAAACCATCGCTAACAACTCACGGTCTAAAACCGAGTAGTTCCTCTCTGCCGCATTTAGTTTTTCTAGAAATGTACATAACAGGATGCAGAGTATTTGCATATTCTTGCATCAGTGCTGCTCCAATCCCAGTGGATGAAGCATCACTCCGAAGAACAAAAGTCCTATCAAGAGTAGGTAATCTTAAGATGGGAGGAGAAGAAAATATATTCTTGATTTGGTCTAGTGAAGATTGGCATTCTTCAGACCAACGGACCAGATTAGGCGAACCTTTCTTCAACAATGTTGAGAGAGGTGCCATGATCGAAGATAAATTTGGAATAAATCTCCCATAAAATTGAATTAAACCTAAGAGACTCCTAACTTGTTTCTTCGTTTTAGGAACAGAGATGTTCAGTATTTTGGAAGTATTGTGGTCTTCTGTCTTCAAGAGACCATGACCAACACGATGACCCAGGAAAGAGATTTCACCAAAACCAACAAAAGCTTTAGACGGTTTCGCTGTCAAATTATTCTCACGTAGAGTGGACAGTAAGTCATATAACCCTAAATAGTGATCTTCCCAGGTATCACTGAAGAGACAGATGTCATCTAAGTATGCGATGACATCCGAAAGATGTGACAGAATTCGACGCATCATGCGAACGAAAGTGGCAGGGGCGTTCATGAGACCAAAAGGCATAACATTCCATTGAAATAGACCCCTAGGTGTAGAAAAAGCAGTAAGAGGTTTGGCATGCTCTGCTAAAGGCACTTGCCAATAACCTTTAGACAAGTCAAGTTTAGTGAAGAATCTAGAATTAGAAAGTCTAATCAGTAGATCTTCTAACAAAGGCATCGGTTCAGCATCGAACTTTGTGACCTGATTCAATTTGCGATAATCAACACAAATTCGTATGTTCTTATCCTTCTTCCGGACAATAACCATGGAAGAAGAATATGGTGAAGTCGATGGTTCAATTATATTTAATTGAATCATTTCATCCAATTCCTTTTCCACTTGCGACTGAAAGTGTATAGGAATAGGATAAGGCCTAACCCTAATTGGATTATTGTCGGTAAGAATTATGTCATGTTCTATGACATCTGTGTGTCCAGGAATGTCAGTGAGAACATCCTGAAATGTTTGTAACATCGACGAGACTTGTCGATGTTCGTCACCAAAAAGATTAGGAGAAACAGAAACGTTTTTCCAAGATTCCGTAGAACGTAATGGAACCACTGGAAGGGGAAGATTAACATCAGAGAAGGTAGATTCCTCATCCTGTATGACAGACAGGGATGAATAATGACCGTGAGGTGCAGGAGCATCATCCGTTGCCTGGAAAATAGGCAGCAAATAGTCCGGACGTTCGTGAAATTCCGAAAGCATGTTATGTGGAAAGTTTTATGCTTTCCATCAATATCGACCACATAGTCAACATCGGAAATCCGAGAGACTATTGCATACGGACCTTTCCATGCAATAAGAAGTCTATTTTCCCTACTGGGGAGTAGGACGAATGCTTTGTCAACTGGACAAAGTTGTCGTAGACATCTATTCTTGTTAGCAAACTGCCTTGCCTTCTCTTTAGCAATTTCTGATGAAGCAGTTGCTAGCTTACATGCCTCAATGATCTTTTGTCTAAGAGCAATGACATACTCATATGAGGATTGAGTTTCATCGCTGATATCATCGGCAGTGATGAGATCGTGTAATAAAGACATAGGGCCGCGTGGACATGGCCACCAAATGATGCGTGATGCCATATGATGATGGATGGTATCCGCATGTCTGGTTTTGTGTAGTGTGCAGATGTGTTCAGTCAAACAATGTTCATACAAAAATAACAGGGCAATCCATATAGAACGTCAGTAAACTCACGACGTATAAAGTCAATGATTCTTGTAACAGCCGTTGACGTTTTTCTTCATTATTTATTGTGGACGCCACAGTGACAAAATGGTTACGCGAATATGTAGGCACATCAAACAGTCATTATCACAGCAACATTCAATACAGCAATAGACGGTAGACAGCATTACAATGATGAGTCAGATGCATGTTATATTTCATAGTGCTGTAAATGTAGTCAGGTGAAAAACTCCATCCTTTTCTATAACAGCCAGGAGATAACCAGATGTATGAGATCAGTTCACTCTCCTTAGTCTGACTTCAGCAAGACAGACACGTCTGCCGAAGTATAAATAATGTCCTCAAAAATATCCTCTAGATAATAAAGGTTTTCCAAACCTAGTTCATTTAACAAAGTAGCAAGTAATGGTCCTTGGGACATGCATCAACCGATGCAGTACAATACAGCGACATGTGAGCTGGGAAAACATCTCGTGACGACGACTTTCGAAGACAGGCTATGAATCGAAATCGCTCACGACCCAAAATCGATAGAGTTAATGAAAAGTCAATTTACCTTGCCTTCAGGAAATACACAGAAATATCACGCCTCCCGACATGTGGGAAACACTAGAGGTATTATCTCGAATAAACGAAATATCCATTAAGAGGACTACACATCCCTGACAGAACAAAAAATAGCGGAGATCCCCTCTTCAACGAGGCATCTCTTTCGCCATTCAAATCGCTCACTCCACTAGTGGTGGGCGGAAACCGATCGACCAAAAAACAAGACCAGTCATGCGCAGTCCAGCGCAAAAAGACCACAGCTCAAAACTTAACTGCATTCAATACCAACGCGGGAAGACAAATGCTTACCGAGAAAAGTGACTATAAATTTCAAGCAGTTGTTGCCCTTGCGTTATAAAATAGATATTGTAATAAAACGATGTTGCGAGAATTTATCACGCAACAATATGGAAACACCACCCAGACGTAGAACACTGTCAGACACCAGCCCAAGGCTCGTCATTGTGCTGGATAGCCCTGGTAACACAGAGTAAAGACGTTTTCCCCTGACCTCAAACATAAATTTTTATGTAATTGCACTATTCTCTGTCAACTCAACAATAAAAATTGTAACAAATAAACCGCTTGAAGATACTTGACGTTCGTCGTCAGTTATCAGTACACGCCTGGCTGTTAAAGATTAAACAATAGTTACTTTTAATGAAAACAGTAGTGCGGACACTTTTAGTGATATCTCTCTGTGATATACAGTATATCCGTCTTGGGTTTTTAACATTCACGTGTCCTGGCCTGTTAACGATACAACTATCTTATGTACAAGTGTAATATTTTTTTAGCGAGGAATGTTATCGCCATCACTCTTCAGCATCTCAAGGAGGATACGCATTCAATAAAATCGTGCTTAGTCCTCTTGTCCAGTGCCATCAGCTCAAGGTCTTTCTGTGTCTGCCTCGTTCCTTTCATTTCTGCCTCAAGTTCTCTTTTCTGTATGTTTTTTAATCTCCTTTTACTTCTCACACTGTGTGAATTCCAGTACAAGGACTACCTTGTTATGCTATCAACAAGTTTCCTCAACGCGTGTCCTATCCAATGTGTGAGGGAGTAGATATATAGAAAGTTGAACATCGTGTGGTCTCGGAAAGTCTGTGAGGCTCGAGGAGACAAAGAAGAGGCCCACTACTTCCACTAGAGAGTAAAGTAACTAATTGATCGTTCCATGCTCCCCAAGAAGTAAAGAATGGAAGGAGAAAGGGGGAAACGGCATAGAGTTATAAGCCTCTTTAGCACATTAACTTTTTTTCCATTACACCATCATTAACGCCTTTTAACTATCCATGGATTCTCAACATTCTTCTTTAAAACCACAGCGCTGTGGCCTCCGTGGTTTTTGCTGCGTGTATAATAATTGTCAATGATCTACTTCCATACGTCAGAACTGACTGTATATCACTGAAATAAAAATTTTGTTCTTACTTCCCTTGAAAAAAGATTATTTGCATAAAATAATTCTTGATTTTGTTGAAAACTGTTTAACCTGAGCTACTTTACTATTCACATCTGAGATGCATCATCCATCTTATAAGGTTAGTTGCTGTGTTGAAGTAACTATGCTTTTTTATCCATCCATTTATGCCAACTGTTCCTAATTTTATAGCGCGCTTCTTTGTTGTATTTTACGGTTGTCTGACATTGTAGCGTGAGGTTTTTATTGGCTCTAGGATCAGTATAGTACTGACAATTACAGAAATAGAATTTCTGCAGAAAATGGAGAAGTCCCAGTGTCTGAGAGAACTACTGGTTTCACAAATTAGTTACGGCTAAGCCCACCTATTTATATTGTGTATGAGATGAGCGTGTCTCAGGTGTCTGCATGTAGGATGAATGACAACATGGCTCAGTATGAGTCAGCAATAGCGAGACAAGACAGGTGTCTACTTGCAAAACATTCTTTCTGATAAATTAATACATGAATACATCCAATAATACAAATTCAATACATACATACATGCAATAATATAAATTCAATACATGCATACATCCAATATTCTGTACCCTTGATGTGATACAACCGTTTCCTTCCCCTATAATATACCAGGCCCTCTCTGACAAGTGCTATACTGGCTGGTAACATATATCCTAACAATATTGTTGTGTTCTGATGATAGGAGTTATATGAGACGAGAACTGTTTGGTTATATATATATATATATATATATATATATATATATATATATATATATATATATATATATATATATATATATATATATATATATATATATATATCATATATATATATCATATATATATATATATATATATATATATATATATATATATATATATATATATATATATATATATATATATATATATATATATATATATATATATATATATATATATATATATATATATATATATCAGATTGGAGTTATATGAGACAATAGATTGGTTGGAGTTAGATGAGTCCTAACAAGGACTGTTTTGGTTATATTTCAGTTGGTTTTCGTCTTCATCAATCATATCAGGAAATACAATCATTATACCTAATTCCTCAAGATACAATCAGAAACCTGATACATTCATAGTGAAACAATTTATATTAAATATATTCAGGTGTAGGTAGTATAAATGACACACAACAAATACAAACATTATATATCTGCTGTAGGCCTATTTTCCTACAAGTTTATAGTAAATATATTTACCCTCTAAGATTTAAACAGGCTAGTCAACTTTAGTGAAGCAAGAGTTCCCGGTCAATGCAGGTGAGCAATAAATCAGTCTGACAGCTTCTCTTCTCCAGTCGGTCGTCTAGCTGGCTTCGTGTTGGTGTGTGCGTGATTTTGAATAAGATATCGCACGTATATATAGGTATATGCCGGTAACTTTACTGCTTAAGGAATGCTGTTGATTGGTTCTCGGCGTGACAAGCTGATTGGTTATATGCGGTTTCGTACAATCCGTGACCGAAACCGCACTCCGAAAAACAGGGCTTATGCCTAATTTTATTCTGTCTGCCGCCATATTGGGAGACAAGATGGCGGTGACCGAGACCCGAAAAACAGGGCTTATGCCGAATTTTATTCTGGCTCACAGACTGGTGAACGTTGCTCGTTGATTGACTGGGGCATATTTGTATCTCGACACAGTGTATTAACTAAGAAGTGGGTTTACACACTCGTTTCACGACAGACATACATGTGAGTAAACATCTTGTTTGTCTAATCTCAAAGTCCAATCTGACTATTAGAAGCATGTATACCTGTCAGAACAATTACAGGAAAAGAATGAAAGCCAGTATCTTAAACTTTCAGCGTCTGCAGCACATTTAGAATCCTGAGAAGAGGGAATAAGTAAACCGATTGTAATTTGACTAATTGCTAACATCCCTTTAATCACATTTTTTTGGTAAATTTACGGCTATCTTAAAAAGTTTTGCCTTGGTATCATGTGTACTGAATATGTACTTTAAAACTGCCTGGGTTCCTTCCTCACGTGAGCGCTACATTAAATGGCATGACCAAATACTGCTTCTGGTAGGTATACACATACATTATTAAATACTTGTCTGCGCTTTGTTGATTGTCACGGCAAAAGCTATGATCACAGGAAGCTGACGCCGTCTCAATATGAAAGAGAGGCTTATATCGCTTCGCTCTAAACTGATGCGTGGAAGGGAAATGATGAGTGAAATATTTGACGCTCAAAATGCGAAGACGAACACAAACTTGACCAAGGAAAGCAAACTGATTTATTTTTCCTTTCATTTTAGATGGCGTTAAGGGACACATCCATTATCTGGAAAGTCAACATTTGTTTACAGGTTGCAGGTAAGATTATAAATATGTACTATTTGCGCATTATATACAGTACGATCGCATCTTACACGGTGGTTAGGTTCCGGGGACACCGCGTAAAGAAAAAACAAAACCTCGTATAGTCAAAATACGGTCGTACCCCCCCCCCCCCCCCCCCCCCCCCCCCCCAAAAAAAAAAAAAAAATTATTTTCCCCTCAGTTTTCGAATAAAAGGTATTTGACAAATTTATTTCACTAAATATATTGTAAAAATATATGATAAATTGAAAATAAAGTTTAGCAAATTGTAAACTTAAATAGATCAACTTAAATAGTGATTCTATACTGTTCAAAAAAGAAGAAACGCATAGCTACTGAAGGCACACACATAGCCATAATTTTGACATTCAATAACTTTTTTAATTTAATGAGTTAATTGTTCAAATTGCACCTTAGGGTTCAACCAATCAATTGACAGTTGTTTTGCATCTGGGTCACGAGAGTTTTTTGGCGTACGGGCTTTCCCGTTAGTATGGTGTGTGGCCTCCTCTTGCATCGATCAGCGACTGGCATGTCCTGGGCATGGATGCGATCAGACGTCTGATTGGGCCTGTGGGATGGCTGCCCACTCTTCCTGGAGTGCCTGGAACAGATCACGACGATTGGCTGGAGCAACGTCTCGGCGACAAACACGTCTATGCAGCTCATCCCACAGGTGCTCAAGACTCATGTCTGGAGACAGGGATGGCCAGGGAAGGGTGAGAATGTTGTTGGCAGTCAGGAACTGCGTGGTCAACCGTGCACAGTGAGGTCTGGCGTTGTCCTGTTGAAAGACAGACCTTTGGGCAGCCAAAAGTGGAAGAACATGGGGTCGAAGAATTTCATTGACGTATCGTTGCGCATTCAAGCCTCCTTCAATGTGCACCAATTGACTCCTTCCGTTGCAACTGATCATTCCCCACACCACTGTTGATCAGACACATGACGTCCTGCAGACAATGACTGTGCTGTTGAGGAAGCTGTTGTAAACCTGTCTCTGAGGTGACGAAGCCGAATAAAGCGATCCTCCGCTGCTGTTGTCACTCTGGGTCGTCCACTGCGATGCCGGTCTTCAACTGAGCCAGTGGCTTGGAACCGGTGCCAAAGTCGACTGATGGTACTCTGATGCACGTTTAGATGCCTGGCAACTTGACTTTGACTTTCGCCTGCATGCAGTCGACCAATAGCAATGTTCCTTAAATTTATCGATAATAATAATAATAATAAATTCTTTAAGCACCAAACACGGCGCATAAGGCAGAAACCAGTGCTCTCCAGGTTGTTCGTTGTGACGCCACTCCTCTTAGCTCTTGCACATTATTTAGGCCCAACGTTCTTCCTTCTCTTATTATTGTTCTTCTGAGTGTTTCTTTTGGTCTTCCTTTTTTCCTCTTACCCTCAGGAACCCAAGTGAGCGCCTGTAGTGGTATTCTGTTGTTTTGCATTCGTAGGACATGACCGATATATGACCATCGTTTTTTCCTTATATAGTCGGAGACATATTTCTGCCTAGAGTCTTCTCTTATTTGTCGATTAGTCTTGAATTCTTTTCAACTGATGTTCATGAGTTTTCTAAGACATTTGTTCTCGAATGTATTCAGCTTGTTCTCCAATGATTTTGTTATTTTCCAACTCTCACAACCGTATGTTAACACTGAGATAACATTTGAATTAAACAGACGAAGCTTGGTATGTCATGTTTACTGTCGTAATTTCCAAATGTTAGATAATCTATTGAAGGCGCTAGCTGCCAAACAATTCTAGCTTGTTTTACGATAGTGTTGTTAACTCACTGATCAACCCTAAATAATTGAACCTTTCAGGGTTTCGAGGTCCCAGTTCAAGATGAATCAATAGGTCTCGTTACCAAAAGTTACTAGCTGGTGTAGTTTTTATTCTTTAATTTGGAACATAACATGGTTTACCAGAAATTACACATTCCTGATTTTCTTTGGCGTCTAAGGTGTTGAAACTTAAGAATGCTTCCATCTTTTAGATCGATAGAGACACCATAAATGTCTGCTTGAAAATGAACTGAATCTTTTTTGTGTAGCGTTATCCTGTTATAGGGTTTCAGTTGCGTAGTCAGTGAATAGTGTTCACCCCAAATTTTGTTGCTTTCACGTGCGCGCAACATGAGCTGTGGTCAAAAATTGCGTCATAAACACTATTGACCACTGCGTTGTAACGATTACAAAAACGAACGCTATTCAGGTCAACACGTGCATTTGACACTGTAAAAAACATTTGAGGCTGGTTTTTATATACCCTAGCACCTAATTTAACTTACAAACTCATAAAAACGCGCCCTCGGATAGCTATGCGTTTGTTTTTTTTTTTTTTTTTTTTTTTTTTTAACAGTATAGATCTTAGATATTTAAAACGCATAAAATGCTGCACAAGGAAACGTTTACAACCGTCCCAAAATAAACCACACAAGCCGATTAGTATTACATCAATGTGACTAGGAATGTACATGTAGTTATTTTAATTTATTGCAGTAAATATTTTCCTAAACATTAAGAAAATAAAAAGCTTTTATCCTATCTGTGACTAAATTATATGCAACTGTATTGTTCTGTGAGTTCGTAGTGGTTACGTTCTAAGAAAATGGAACGCTAAACGAAACAGCGCTGCACGGGAACATTATAAAGTAGCATAAATGGAGATGTGATCATGATAGGCGATAAGTAACCTTACAAGATGTCATTTGACGAATATGGTTATTAAAAAAAGGTAAAGGTAAAGGATCCCGTTACACGCCCATTGAGGCATATTGGGAATATGGTGTTAGGCCCATATTTTCTTGACCATCGGCAAACTAGGGGTGATGTTGTCAGCATCACGCAGGCCGCCTTAATCTTCCCAGAAGTTGCTCTGGTACCCAACTAGGGCTGGGTTGACCCAGGAGCCGTTTGCGGCCTACAAAAAAATTCCCACCTCAACTGGGGATCGAACCATAGACCACTGAGCTAGGAAGCCAGTGCACTAACCACTATGCTACCGCGGCTCCCTATGGTTATAAAAGGTGAAGGTAAATCCACAGCATATCCTGTCGTAGGGAGTGAAGTGTTAGAGATGCTAGGTTCAGCATGGAGAGATGGGGTGACCAGTTCCCTTCCTCGCTGTATTTTCCTTCCCTAACTCAAAGAGCGGAGTCAGGTACCTATTTACAGCTGGGTAGACTGGAGCGCGTCGGTACTGTGATTCGAACCTAGCACCTTTGCTGCGAGAGACCAGCACTCTAACCACTCTGTCAAGCGGACGCTCAATATGGATATAGCAAACTTTAATTTAGTAACGTATCTAATGTCAAAGGTATAATGATAAATATTGAGCTGTGTAATTATTAGCACAAGTATGATGATTAATGAAATAGAATGAAATAGGTTAGAGGTGGCCTTAGATGTCGGCTGGAGGCAATGGGTGCACAAGAGATTAAATGTTTGTAGAGTTGTGCGGCTCAGCTGAGCTCTAGCTAATCCACTATTCTATTCATGTAATTATGATAAAGAATTTTAAACTATGGATTTAAAAACATCAGAAACCCAGAGACGTTAGAAATGTGGAGAGTAAGATGAAATAATGTGGCAAAGCTCTTTTCTACTCTTATGAAAGGCAGCGCCCTTTATCAGCTGACTCGGTATCGCCGCCGCCAAGCACTTGCTAAATTAAGTAAACTTCGTGCGATGTTATGTTGTATTCAGCTCTAGAGTTATAACATTATAAAACACATTTTATTAATGTAGTATAGCCGTGCGTACACAGTTCTTTCACCAATCAGCAAAACAGCAATGTGTCAGAGCTGTAAGGGGAAGTAGTAATGTGTACACAGATAACCAATTTGGACAAATACTCGTAGTTGTCGTTTGATAATTTTGACCACTTTTAATGACTTTAATGTCTGCAAGACGAAAGAGCCCTGTAGCAAAACAGCGCTATATAAAGCAGGATTTTCTTTTTTTTACTTCAAGTACCATGTATGCTGGCTAAGGCGAGCATGTCTCTCCAAAACTTCCTGTCTCCAGAACTGTTTATCAACCTTTTTTGCTGATTTCTTTTCATGCCATGATGTCAAACTGTTCAGTATTTCTCTCTTGGCCGTCCTGTCTCTTTGTTCTTCAATCTTTCGTGTTGTCACAAAATGCTCCTGT
Source organism: Oreohelix idahoensis (assembly GCA_024509875.1). Classification (NCBI taxonomy): domain Eukaryota; kingdom Metazoa; phylum Mollusca; class Gastropoda; order Stylommatophora; family Oreohelicidae; genus Oreohelix; species Oreohelix idahoensis. Next base: position 69,948 of record JAMPIV010006672.1, read on the forward strand.
TGTCTATTTCTCATGCCCAAAGAAAGTGAATTACTTGTAGGCTAAGCGGGGATATTAATGTGGATTTTTTTTAAGCTTCTTTTATTTAATGTGGCACACTTTTTTTTCAGCATTTATAGTCAGCTTGGTTGGCCTTGGGTCCAATTATCTCATCTATTTTAAATCTTCACCATATGAAGTTCACGGTGGTTTGTGGGAAATGTGCTTTACATATCCCGGAAATACAGACACTTGTTTCGACACTGCAGACTACATGAGCACAAACTACAAGAGTCATGGTAAGCTTTGGTACATGAAGCAATGTGATATTATGCAGAGCTTTGTAGCGAAACAATGATACCCGTATGTTGATATCATAACAAATGGGTAAAAATGAAATAAAATATTTAATAGATGTGTTTTGTTTGGAACCTGAGTTGATTTTTTTCCATACATTTTCAAAGTTAATTTAAAACTGAAAAAATAAATAAATAATTCAAAATGTTCAGTGAGAAAAAAAAAGCAAAAATGTCCACCGGTTTTACATCACATCGGTTTCAACGCTACTGAAAATAATTACATTAGTATTATCTAAATGTTCGCAGTGCTGGAATATTGTAATACTTCACTCATTATAAATGTCATTATGTTTTTAAGAAAATCCCTTTCTTTCCCCCAAATTTCAAATTTAAATATATTATTTATGAACCAGACAACTGTCAGCGGAACAAGAGATGAGAAGATGAAGCTGGCGATGGATAGTGTGGCGAATCATATATCAGTCGCTAATTTTTATGTAACCATACCCGTGACTGTTGCATCCTTTTTCTTTCATCCGCTCATTTTTTTAACTCTACGCCTTCATCTTTCGATGTTATTTTCTCCTCGTGTTGACCTACTTCGCGATTCCCACACTGTTGACCTGACCGTTATACCTGTTTTGTCTTTCTTTGTGACTGTCCGTGCTTAGCAAGTAGAGCACAACAGCCACGTTGACTTGTTTTATTAATCGTCAGCACCAGATGGATAAAATTCTACATTTAGCAACATCCTTATTGTTAAGCAAGACGGACGAGTGATAGATAAGCAGGGATCGTCTTTGCACAAGATGGCATATGGCGGCAAAACCCAACTTGTGTTGGTGATTGATGGTAACGAACGTGTAATTCGTGGACATGGCTTGCAGAAAATTCCCACAAAAAAATGTTGCCTCGGGTTTTCCAATCTGGGCAATAGATGGCATTTTGAGATAATGTGTTAATTTTGCAAGCATGATTTGTGATATGTCTAGACATATTTCCGAACCAAGTTGTTTGACAAACAGAGATGTAGGAAAACAATCTTGATATTGAGCACAAGGAATGATGCAACACTTCCGATGACTTTGTTGTAATACACAACTATGAGAAAGTAACATCTTGGAAGAGATTATAAGTAATAACCTAGGGCAGGTCGGTGATATAATGAGTTTGAAAATAACATGTAAGAGACAATACCTTATATTATCATGCACTAATGTTCACATGTGGTTGAAGGAAATCCTACCAAAATCATACGCCTTGCTTATGGTTGGTTTGGTATTGGAATGGTAACTTAAATTATTTCTGATTGAATTTTCCCCAACGGAACCTTATGGGAAGCCATGTGTGTCGGAACAAAAATTTCGCTTATAACCTAGAGCATTTTAAGCCTTACGCACTGATTTCCATCTTCGTCAAGGAGAAATCATATGTAGCAAGGATAACCAGTAATATTAAGATCCCAGTAAAGGATAGGCCATAGTACTGGAAGTGAAATCTAACATTAGAAAGGAGTAGCTCCAAAGTTATCACTTTGTGCCCAGAGTTCTAGCATCGAAGTGCTACGTCACCAGTCGTGATGACCACTAACTGCTTTGACGGTCTGCGGCCGAGGATCAAAGAAGAAGAAGAAGACTTCAAGTGCACCAGTTCACTACCAGAAGGTCTACAGCTTCTTAAACAGCTGTCCGACATATTACAACAGTTTTCTGTGCATCAAGTCAGGATATAATTCTTAACCCAAATACATTGGGGTAAGTTGTAACATGTATATCATTTTACAGTTGCATTTGACATGTATAAATTGCTTGTGGATGTAGTGTTCCATATTGGGCTGGCAACCTCTTCACTTAAAATAACTTGCCAAATAAACCACCACTGCAAGAGCTGGTGACTGCTTCGTGCTGGTTTCCTAATGAACCAACAGCAGAGGTAGCCCGAGGATCCATAGAGAGCAGGGAGTGGATGATGATATCATGGTTTATATATATATATATATATATATATATATATATATATATATATATATATATATATATATATTACACCAACAATTTAGTACAAATATGTATATTTGTATACAATGATGCATTGGTCTTCTTCCACTGTCTAAAAACACTTTCATCTGACTCGATGATAAGGGGCAAATATTTTGATGACGATGAAATGGTGGATGGAAGCGGAGGTCGTCTTATATCTATATCAGGAGACTGAATACTTAGAAGATACATTTGTCTCCCTTCAGTTTTTGGTCCAAGTTGCCAGAAGTCAACGCAAGATACCTATAACAGATTGGTCTTGAGTACACGTGACGAAACAACCTGAGTAGTAACCCCGACCGTGTGCAAGGGACGTGCTGCTGCAAAAAAATCAACTCCTGAAGAGAAGGAGCAGTCCAACAACCTCTGGGGACCAGCAGTGACGGAACCAGACTCCAAATGACCCCACATCGCTATTAAGTACAATACTAGCATCGCAATTGGACACATTTTGTTCTCTACCCACCTGTTGTATTATGATCTTCCAGTGAAGAAACATTTGAACTTTTTTGTTGTGATAAAACGCCTTTATTTATTTTACCTTTTTAACAAATAATTGATTATTACATCTGTTTATATGTAAATATAAATCTAGAGGTGAATTAATCACTATTTAGCTAATTTTAGGTCTGTTCCCGTGTGACTCAGCTTTAAACAAAAATTCCTATCCTTGTAGAGCTATAAAACTTAATTTTTTTTTTTTGTTGCTGAATCGTTTTCAGCTGGGGGCTTATAAAATACCAGTTGAAACCTTTTCTCACAGAAGTAGGTGGAGAATACTAAAGTTATAGATACTTAAATGACTCAGTTGCTATCCTTGCCATTCTAGAAATTCCTATAAGACTCCCTGAAATAGAAGCATCATTCTTCTATTTATATCTCACCCAAAAGTAATCTTGAATAAAGGTTGATGACCTTTGAATCAATCCATGTTCTAAATATTAGGCCATCGTTGCTCCATTACTGCAGAGCAGGTGAGACAACACCCGCTGCAGATAGGACACACACTGAGGAAACATGTTGATAGAATTATAAATCAGTCCTTGTTCTGAAATCCCTAGGCCAAGAGATTCCGAGGTAGACCAAGGAACATACGTAAAAGACAACCGGAAACAGACGTTAAAATGATGAAAAATACATGAATCGACCTTGAACTGATGACACGGGTTAGAAGGACGGAATATATTTGCTGAAGGCATATGCTCATTGGGAACTGGAGGGTGATGATGATTATGATACTTGATTGAAAACAAAATTATGGGTAATTAATCAGTCTTAAGTGGGAATGCTAGTGTATCACACGTAGGTACATTATGAAACAAAAATGCTTAGTACCTTTTGAGGTCATAACATTGAAACATTTACGACAACAGCCTACACAAATTTGGCTTTGGCATAAAATAAAACTCATACTGGGTCCACATACAAAATAGCCAATTTACGAGAAATGATATCCATCACATCTTTACGTTTGAATTTGAAGGCCCGCAAATTTGGACTTTTGGTAAAAGCAAAGTAGAAATCTGCAACGTGTAAGGTGTGAGATGAAGTTCATGACGAGCTCAAATATTGTAGCCCCGAGACGAGTGAAATAATATCAATATTTTAAGGCATGTTGTCGTAATTTTATTTTAGATAGGTCTTAGAAATAGTGGTCCCGTCCGAGTCTAGAATGATAGTGAAGGCTCTGTGATAGTAAGGGTTAAGAAATGTAAAGTTGATTCACAAGGGTGCTGGAAAGAGTAAGGACAGTCTCTGAAATCGGGTAATTTCTCCGATTTGCCTATCTTACGACAATTTTATTTATCTGTAGACTCCTACCTCTCCTGGCTAAACAATTTTTGCCAGTTACTCAACACTCATGTACACACACCAATTTGGTGCTACAAACACACGGACGGAATACAAACTACATATAACAGATATGGGGTAATGGGTCGGCCAACACAGTAATTTAAGGTTTGTGTTTATTATCATTTAAACCAAAATCACAACATTTAGCATGGTACAGTCAAAAGATCATAGTTACAGAAAAATACAAATAACAAGGTGGGATGGGGGGGGGGGGGGAGTTTGAAGAATAGTATCCCAATATCCCCTTCCCGCTTGTATAGACAAAAAAAAACCCCAGTCCAAAGACCAGTGGTCATCAGAAAGAGATAATTTAACCCAAAAGATAGGTTAATTTATTCTGATAAGGGGGGGTTACACTATTTAGTTGGGGGGGGGGGGGGGGGGAAGGAACAGAGTCTTAGTATTCTCCAAGTTATCCCTTGACTCAGCAGATTAAGGGAGGGGGAGATAAGAAAATGTAAACAGTCCCCCCTTAGAGAGGAAAAATACAATGAATGAAGTGTAATGATATTTACCAAGTAAGGAAAATTATAAGTTTTGCTAATATATCTCATTCATTCATGCACGCTAGCGATGGCCATCACACCCATTCACACTTATCGATCGTTGAATCTAGCAATCCATAGAATAACACAAACAGCTAGTATATACTCAACAAATGTATGAGTATTTTCCTTCGTTTTCCAGCCCCAGATTATCGGGTTTGGCATTTAGCTAATCTTCCCGTAATCGCTGGAAGGTGAAGCCTTAGTGTTCCTTTTTTGTTTTTATCTAAAGTTTCTATGGGATGGCACCGTCACATGTATAGTTATGAGAAGGTAGTGGTCTCCTGGATTTCACCGCTGGTGGTGGAAAACTTCTATAGCGTGATGACAAAGACTGATCAGTGAGTTATGTTTTCTTCGGGGGTTAAAATCCAGTGGAAATAACGTGACTGTCAGTGTACAATGAATATATTCTTTTCCACAGTAGAGCAGTAAAAACTTATATATCGCTTCCGGCAATTGTTCTTCTCCAGTTATTTTACATAATTTATTGCTTTATGAGTTTTAAATGTTCTTGGGTTGCTTTCTTTCATGTACATTTAGAGAGCGAGACCGCACAGGGCCTGTTACGTGCAGTCTTTGATATCTTACAATATTATACATTGGTATACTTGTTATGTTCGCAAATATTTTGTAAACAAAATAGATATTTTTTAGTGCTTAAGGGAAAGTCATTATTGAGTTACTTCCCTTGAAAGTTGTGCCGTCTCTTTCGATCGAACTCCGCGGATGAATCCAGTTTTACTGCGATTTATTCTTTGTTTGGGTAGTAATAGATTGTTCTTGCTTCAGAATATCTATGGCCTGAATTTATGTGTATTGTTTGTCTGTGTAGGACGAATCTGTCTTATATCTGTATATCTTTACATATCTAAGTCGAACTATATGTTCTGTTGTCTCTAGAGAGGTAAAAGGCTGTTCGGCGGATGTGTCGCGAGAGAGGTGTGTTTTGGCTTCGCCCTGATGATGGGCTGTGTTTTTCTATGTCGGCTTGACGCCGGGAAAAAAAAGTGATCTCAGTGGTTTTTGGGGAAAGTGATAGTCGTCTAGACCTATCGTGTATGCTTTACCCCAGTGTTCATTCTTATTGCCAAGGAATGGCAAAATCATATTTCTGAAAACCAAGGTAATAAAGATACTCTTTTGAACTCTCGTACGAAGCCACCGTTTTTCGGTAGGGATGATTTGTACGTCTGAGAGGATACATCTAACTAGATGAAAAAAAAAACGATTCTGATTCCTAGCAGCACTATACCCTGTAGAATGCAGTCAATTGTTCATGATCAAATCTACAGAGCAATGAAATGTTTAATGAATGACTAACTTTAGGACAGATTCATTATCTGTATCCAAACGTGAGTGACAGCTCACGAGTGAAGCCATCTTGGAACCAAACATGTAGTGACTTTCAAGAAGAGAAAAGGGATGCCCGTATTATCGCTTGATTAGTCCAGAGATCACTGCTACACATGAGAACCCATTGCTAGCGGTTCAATATAATTATATGGAAAAATCTGTGCTGGACATTATGTTAAGGAATCTTCGCTAGACGAGATTAGGTCTAGAAGCCATCTTGGATATTGTTTATAATCTGACGTGCTTTGTCAGTAAACTCAGTTGATATATATATATATGGGCAATACTGAGTGCTTGGCTACTGACAGTCCATTATACTATTATTCTACATGAGTGCCCATGTAACATAACATTGCAAGACCATTTATCCACTGTACCATGATGTATTATGCCAACCTGTGATTTGTCACTATCTGTGCTGTCGAGTGTGTACGTCCAATTAAACTTTAGTAAAGGTACACAGTCGTTGGTGTCGATGACTTCCAGCCATACATGAGTGTGAGAAAAGAACATTTGTCAACACCACGAACTCTTCCTATCATTCGCACATTATACACTCCATCTATGTCTACACACCACTGCGTAGGTCAAGTTGACATTCCATACTCGAACCACGAGCAACACAACAACACAGTATTTAACTCTGGTGATGTTCGAGCGAGCTTCAGATTTCTCAGCTTGTCTCTTGCTCAGGGCAAGGGTCTTGTATTAAGAGTTTATCAACTGATGATGATGATGTCTGCTTCCATCCACTTATATTTATCATTTGGTGGACATCATTAATAAGAAAAAAGAATCTTATCAACTGGTGGACCAGCTTTCTGGGTTTGACCTCGCAGAAGTTCAGAAGTCAACAGATTACCGATACCAGACCGTTTCCTGTGGCTGATACGACACACTTGCAGTATTGGTTTGCTCTTTGTCAACACTTCGTCACGTGACCTGTCAAGTGAATGCAGTATGTAGGTCAGCGTTGTTGACATTTTTAATTAGACATTACAGAGTTTCACAGAACAGTTGGATCAATTCTTGTCAATGTTAACAGGAAGACAGTATTATTAAACTAAGAAGTCCTATTTTCATCGATGGATCTTCTTGTTTTCTATATATGAACTTTAATATTTAAGGCCAGAATATATATTTCAATAAAGTGGCAGTTTATTTATTTTACAAGAATAACTTTGCCATTGCTGTAAAACTGAGCCTATTTTGCAACACATTACACACATGATATATGTATTTATGATATGTTACATGTTACTTGTTTGTATAGTATGTTAGTTTATATGTCAGCGGGTTGTGTTTAAGGTTGGGCGGCGTCCTCACAACAGAATATCCCACGTCATAGAGGGTCCGTTGTGGGCGTTTTCTATAGGTGCAATTTTCTTGATTGAAAATTTGCTTGCGACAACTGTTGCTTTTGTGTTAGCTGTGAAGTCTGTAATTATTGTTATTTTTGTAATATTTCTTTGTTCTTTAGTTTTGTTTTGAATTGTTGGTAATTTGTTGGTCTACCCTTTTCTATCTTTCAGTTCTATTCACAATTTATATTCATATACTGTGACGTCATTTGTGTTGTTATTCTTTGCAGATTCAGTGATTATTTTCATTGATTTCCCTATTTGATTTATTTTGATTTCTGCAAACGTTTTCGTATTGTCAGTCCTATTTGTACTTTATGTATTCTGTTGGTTGACATATGTTTTATATAGGTATATTTCATAAGACACTATTACCTGTGCACTGCACTTGGGTTATGGTATAAACCAGTACTTGATTATTATTACTGTTATACAAGACCTTATTAAGGCTTGTGACCCACAGATATTGGGATAGTATACTGATTAATCAAGTCATTAAGAACTTGTGGTATTATTATTGTTTCAGGTGATTAGTATTATTGTTAGACACCATGTCTACGTTAGAATACTTCATTATACAAGGGAAAGCCCTTGATAAGACTGGTCAACAATTAGAAGAATGGGCAGTTGCTCAATATGACAAAGCATTAGCTGCAGAAGAGAGAAAAGCTCTGGCTGAAGAGAAAAGATTAGAAAGAGAAGCTGGGGCTGCTGCTGCTGAACAAAAGAAATTGCAGATGCAGATGGAGCAAAGGAGATTTGAAGCTGAACAAAAGAAATTAGAAAGAGAAGCTGCTGCTGAACAAAAAAGATTAGACAGGGAAGCTGAACAAAAAAGATTAGACAGAGAGGCTGAAGAAAAAAAAAGCAATAAGAGAACATGAATTTGAGTTAGAGAAATTGAGATTGACAAGTATGATTAATGTTAATCAGGCATCTAGTGGTAATGGTAAACCTTCTACTTACAAGGTTAAGGTTCCACCGTTCAATCAGTCCAGTGACGATATTACATTCTGGCTGGATAGATTTGAACGTTCTTGTCGTACACATAATGTGGATAAATCACAATACGCTAATCAATTAGCAGAAAACTTGAAAGGTGAATCTTTGACTAGATTATGCCTTGTAGGAGAAGCAGATAAGGATAATTATGATGTCATTAGGGCGACTTTGATAAAAAAATACCAGCTAAGTGAGGAAGGCTATCGCCTTTTGTTTAAGACGATGGTGCCTGAGACAGGTGTAGAATTCTCAGAATTCACTGCAAAGGCACGTCTCACAGTTGATCGTTGGATTGAGCTTTCCAAAACAGAAAAAACGTATGAAGGACTTATGGATTTGTTGCTCAGAGATAAGATTATGTCATGTGTTAACAAAACATTCCTGGAATTTATACATGAGCGCAAACCCAAATCTCTAAAGGAAATGGAAGAATATTGTTCCCAATATGTCACTGCACACCCCGACGTGACTTTTGGCAACACTAAGATTAAGGAGGGTATGCCAGTTGCTTCAGCAACACCATACAATCCCAATTATTCACACAGATTTCAGGGACCTCAAAACAGATTTGATAAAAAAGGTAACCATAATAGTTATCAAAACCAAGGTAACCAATCATTTCAGGGTTCTTCTTCAAAGAACTGGAGACGAGCTGATTGCTCTCGACACAGGGGTGGTCATAATTATAGGAATTTCCGTAGAGGAAGTAATTATAGAAACTATCAGGGTTATCCGTCTTGGAGTCAACAAGATCATAATTACAGAGATACTCATTATAATGAATATGATAATGGTAACCAAGGGAACTATGACTCAAACCCAAATAGGGGTTACAATAGAGGTAACAATAACTACAGAGGTGATAATAACCGAGGTAGATCTCAAAACAAAAGACATAAACCACATTTTCAGGCAAACTCTGCACAACAAGAGTCCCATGAAGCCTATAAACAGAGTAAAGATAATAATGATGCTAGTAATATGGCATGTGCCGCTTTTGATTTTGGGAGAGCATCTCAGTGCCCCCAATGCAAAACGTTATTTGAGCCAACCACAGTGTCTACTTTAAGCTGTGGCCATCCTCTTCCTGCTCTTCCGGCATCAGTCGCGCATGATGGAAGAGGTTCTCTTGTCGTACATAAGGGTTTAGTGAATAACAATCCAGTCTCTGTGCTATTTGATTCTGGATGCACCACAATTGGTGTTAGGCAGTCACTCGTAGATCCTTCCCGTGCCACTGGACAAGTAGTCAAATGTGTAACATTTGGCGGCACATTAGAGAAATACTCTACTGCTATCATTAGGATTGCTACTCCTTTCTTTACAGGAGATGTACACGCATGTCTTCTCCCGAATCCGATCGCTGACCTCATCATCGGTCGCATTCATGGAGTCAAAGAATGCACTCCGCAACAAATTTCCGCGTGGGAAAGGCAAAACATGCAGATTGCTAACGCTGTAGTCACTAGAGCTCAGGCTCTTAATATGCCTCAAACTTCATCTACTGAAGATAATGAAGTGCATAACCAAGATGATCCCTTGGTAATTTCTCGTGACTCGTTTATAAAACAGCAAGAAGATGATCCCACTCTGAAGAAATTCTTCATTCTTGCAACTAAAGGTGATCCGAATAAAGACACAAGTCGTAAATCGTGGATTACAAAGAAGAATGGCGTACTTGTACGTATGGTTCAAGACTCCATTACGTCAAGTCATTCTCAAATCCTGGTTCCCAAGAATTTGAGAGTTAAAATTTTGCAGCACGCTCACGACTCTCAGTGTGCTGGACACATGGGTTTTTCCCGTACTAAGTCAAGAGTCCTTGCGGCTTTCTTTTGGCCATTGGTAAACAAGGACATACGGATTTATTGTCGATCTTGTAAAGTATGTCAGGAAGTTAAATCCAAAGGTCCACGGCATGCTGCACCCATTCAGGCGGCGGACATTCCTATTCGGCCGTTTCAAAAAATGGCCATAGACATTCTTGGTCCATTTAAGATCAAGTCTGCCAGAGGACATCAGTTTATCTTGACATGTGTTGATATGTGCACACGTTGGCCAGAGGCTATTCCTCTGAAGAGCATTACTACTGCTGATATTGCAGATGCTCTTTGGCTTATATTTTCTCGTTTGGGTTTCCCCGGAGAGATATTGTCAGACCATGGCACCCAACTAATATCAGATACCATGTCTCAAGTAATGTCTACTCTGCAGATAGATAGATCTTTAAGTAGTATCTACCATCCAATGTCTAATGGTATGGTCGAACGCCTTAATAGAACACTTAAAAACTTACTAGGGAAGATAACTGAGGATCATCCTCAAGACTGGGACAGAGTTTTACCTGCGGCCCTCTTCGCTTACAGAGAGGTACCCAATGAACATACAGGATTTTCTCCCTTTGAACTCGTCTTTGGCGCGCGTCCGCGTGGCCCTATGTCGTTGCTTCACGATCTCATAACATCTGACAATATTGACGATGACACAAAGTCATCCTACGAATATGTCATCGCGTTGAGACAAAAGATTATCGAAGCATGCAAATTAGCAACTTCTTCTTCTGAATTTGCGAAACAGAAGGCAAGGCAATTTGCCAATAAGAAGAGATGCTTACGACAACTTTGTCCTGGTGACAAAGCATTTGTATTACTACCGTGTAGGGAAAACAGACTACTTATTTCTTGGAAAGGTCCGTACGATATAATATCGAAAATTTCCGATGTCGACTATATTGTCGATATTGATGGGAAGCATAAAACCTTCCACATCAATATGCTTACTGAATTCCATGAACGTCCGGATTATTTGCAACCCATTTTCCAAGCAACGGACAATTCTCCAGTACAACATGGTCATTACTCATCACTGTCCGTGATACAGGATGAGGAAACAAGTTTTTCAGATGTAAATCTTCCTCTTCCAATGATCCCACTTCATTCTAGTGAATCATGGAAGAACGTTACTGTCTCTCCTGATTTGTCTCTAGGAGAACAGCGACAAGTTTCAACTATGTTGCAAACATTTCAGGATGTACTCACTGACATCCCTGGACAAACGAATGTCATTGAACATGACATTGTTCTAACTGACCATACTCCTATTAGGGTTAGACCTTATCCTATACCTATACATTTTCAAGCACAGGTCGAGAAAGAGTTGGATGAGATGATAGATTTGAAAATAATCGAACCATCCACCTCTGCATATTCTTCGCCGATGGTTATTGTGCGTAAAAAAGACAATAACATACGTCTTTGCGTTGACTATCGAAAATTGAATCAGGTAACGAAGTTCGATGCTGAACCTATGCCTTTACTGGAAGAACTACTTACTCGACTCTCCAAATCTCATTTTTTCACTAAACTTGATTTGTCTAAAGGATATTGGCAAGTTCCTTTATCTGAACGCGCCAAACCTCTCACGGCTTTTTCAACACCTAGAGGTTTGTTCCAATGGAATTTTATGCCTTTCGGTCTTATGAACGCACCAGCTACATTCGTACGCATGATGCGCCGAATCCTATCTTATCGGTCAGATGTCATTGCATATCTTGACGACATCTGTCTTTTCAGCGATACTTGGGAAGATCACTATTCAGGGTTAGATGAATTGCTGTCTACTTTGCGCGAGCACAACCTGACAGCGAAACCCTCTAAAGCCTATATTGGTTTTAGCGAAATTTCTTTCCTAGGCCACCGAGTTGGTCATGGTTTCCTAAAGACAGAGGACCATAATACTAGTAAGATACTTAACATCTCAATCCCTAAGACTAAAAAACAGGTGAGAAGTCTGTTAGGTCTTATTCAATTTTATGGCAGATTCATTCAGAATCTATCCTCTATCATGGCACCTCTTTCAACACTTCTAAAGAAAGGTTCGCCTAATGTGGTCCACTGGTCTCAGGAATGCCAATGCTCTCTGGATAAGATTAAAACATTGTTTTCAACACCACCTATTTTAGTGCTACCCACTAAAGATAAAACATTCGTTCTTCGTAGTGACGCTTCATCCACTGGGATTGGAGCGGCACTAATGCAAGAGTACTCTGGAACTCTGCATCCTGTAATGTATATTTCCAGAAAAAACTTAATGCGGCAGAAAGGAATTATTCGGTTTTAGACCGTGAGCTATTAGCTATGGTTTGGTCGATCCTCAAACTACAGAGATTCCTTCTGGGCGCACATTTCATAGTAGAAACCGACCAAAAAGCTCTTACTGCTATACAGAGTAAGAATTTGAAGAGCTCGAGGTCTACTCGATATGCAATTGCTCTTCAACCTTTTCATTTCTCTGTGCGAGCTATTCGTGGATCAGATAATGTGATGGCAGACATTCTGTCAAGATGCCCACATGATTCCACATAACTATTAGGGCTTAGACTTCTTGATATGTCTAGTTCTATAGTAGTTCCTTTTCTATATCATGATAGATACAAATTTGTAATTTAATAATATAATGATTGTATCACTACATAGCGGTTCATTGATGTTTATTCACCGCTGTGCTTTGATGATTTTTTCTTCATAAATCATAAATGTAAGATATCTAATACGAAATGATGGTATGAATTTTTTAGGCATCGTGTAATTGCCAGAATTGTATTATACTTTGATGACACCTTCCTGGAAAAATATACTTATAGAGAAATAATTTCTCTCAGTTTATGAGACACATTCTCACCAGTCGCTCCATAAGTCGACTTAGCCTCATATTAGGCGTTATATGTATTCCTGATATTTTCATCTGCGCATTATTCATGCGTTGTGAGCCTATTGTACGTTGCTCGTAGATGTATTTCAAAAAGAAAAAAAATGTTCCATTTTTTTTTTCCCGGGAGGTGTGGTAAGACTGTTACGTGCAGTCTTTGATATCTTACAATATTATACATTGGTATACTTGTTATGTTCGCAAATATTTTGTAAACAAAATAGATATTTTTTAGTGCTTAAGGGAAAGTCATTATTGAGTTACTTCCCTTGAAAGTTGTGCCGTCTCTTTCGATCGAACTCCGCGGATGAATCCAGTTTTACTGCGATTTATTCTTTGTTTGGGTAGTAATAGATTGTTCTTGCTTCAGAATATCTATGGCCTGAATTTATGTGTATTGTTTGTCTGTGTAGGACGAATCTGTCTTATATCTGTATATCTTTACATATCTAAGTCGAACTATATGTTCTGTTGTCTCTAGAGAGGTAAAAGGCTGTTCGGCGGATGTGTCGCGAGAGAGGTGTGTTTTGGCTTCGCCCTGATGATGGGCTGTGTTTTTCTATGTCGGCTTGACGCCGGGAAAAAAAGTGATCTCAGTGGTTTTTGGGGAAAGTGATAGTCGTCTAGACCTATCGTGTATGCTTTACCCCAGTGTTCATTCTTATTGCCAAGGAATGGCAAAATCATATTTCTGAAAACCAAGGTAATAAAGATACTCTTTTGAACTCTCGTACGAAGCCACCGTTTTTCGGTAGGGATGATTTGTACGTCTGAGAGGATACATCTAACTAGATGAAAAAAAAAACGATTCTGATTCCTAGCAGCACTATACCCTGTAGAATGCAGTCAATTGTTCATGATCAAATCTACAGAGCAATGAAATGTTTAATGAATGACTAACTTTAGGACAGATTCATTATCTGTATCCAAACGTGAGTGACAGCTCACGAGTGAAGCCATCTTGGAACCAAACATGTAGTGACTTTCAAGAAGAGAAAAGGGATGCCCGTATTATCGCTTGATTAGTCCAGAGATCACTGCTACACATGAGAACCCATTGCTAGCGGTTCAATATAATTATATGGAAAAATCTGTGCTGGACATTATGTTAAGGAATCTTCGCTAGACGAGATTAGGTCTAGAAGCCATCTTGGATATTGTTTATAATCTGACGTGCTTTGTCAGTAAACTCAGTTGATATATATATATATGGGCAATACTGAGTGCTTGGCTACTGACAGTCCATTATACTATTATTCTACATGAGTGCCCATGTAACATAACATTGCAAGACCATTTATCCACTGTACCATGATGTATTATGCCAACCTGTGATTTGTCACTATCTGTGCTGTCGAGTGTGTACGTCCAATTAAACTTTAGTAAAGGTACACAGTCGTTGGTGTCGATGACTTCCAGCCATACATGAGTGTGAGAAAAGAACATTTGTCAACACCACGAACTCTTCCTATCATTCGCACATTATACACTCCATCTATGTCTACACACCACTGCGTAGGTCAAGTTGACATTCCATACTCGAACCACGAGCAACACAACAACACAGTATTTAACTCTGGTGATGTTCGAGCGAGCTTCAGATTTCTCAGCATGTCTCTTGCTCAGGGCAAGGGTCTTGTATTAAGAGTTTATCAACTGATGATGATGATGTCTGCTTCCATCCACTTATATTTATCATTTGGTGGACATCATTAATAAGAAAAAAGATTCTTATCAGGGCCGCCACAAGAAGATTATATTTAAAGGTTCATAAAAACTGGATGGTAAAAGAACCGAGTCTGGAGGACTCTATAATTGCTGGGACGCAAAGGTATATGATCATCCTTTGTGAAAAAAAAAAAAAAACATGAAATCATAAACCCAATAAGAATCATATTCTGACGCGCGATAATTTTACAGTTAAGACTATTTTATATGCTCGCGTATTCAATTATATATATTTAAGAAAATTTCCGCAGTCTAATAGTTAAAAATACATGTATATACAGAACTAAACTGTATTAATTGGTTATAAATCCCTCAGCGGCTTCTAAATTAATTTAAGCCTCTATTATCTTGGGAAATAACGTATAGATACATCATTTAATTTACAACTGGAAACTTTTGAGATGAGTTTATTTAATGAGTTTAAATTAACACAAAATCCAGTGAAATAAAATGAAAGAACTAGGCCACTGATCACTTGAAACTAATATATTACCGCTAGCGCAAACAGAATGAATTTTAAGTCTCCAATATAGAAGATATCCGCGAGAAATCTTGTTCTATAAGCTAGTACTTTATTCAGACTCTCTGGCGCAAATGATAAACGCATTCTTCAGTGGTCTCAATATATATTAAATGAAATGAAGGATCAGGGGAACACGCGAACTTTCACAATTTTTTTTATATCAGGGAACTATTCTGTTTCTGCGCCGCCATCCCAGCCACCATTACCCAACTATCTATCGCTAGACTTTCCCCCGTTCGTTTTGGTCTGCGAGCGATTTCAGCGCTCTTCTCTGGTTCGCACTGAGGTGTTAAACGAGGGCGTGAAACTGCTTCGTCCGTTCTGGGGACCACCACTACCTTTGAGGATACCGCTCTCCCGATAAGCTTTGGCAACTCCTACTAGGCGGGGTGACAGAAAAGTGTAGAGAAATGCTTGATTATAATCGCTCTAGAGATAGGCAGTAGGAGTGGTTTAACCTCCCCTAAGGCAAACCGAAACTCCTGGATCCTCGCATGATAACTGTTTATCATATTAATTATCCAACGTTGGTAAAAATCCACGTGGAAATGATGCATACTAATGAGCCCGCGTGGGATCCACGTTGACTATTGTGTTACACACAAATCCAGGGGCTGCGATGTTATTCGAGGCTACTATCCTTTATCATCCATCAATTGAGGGACTTCCATTTTCATACTCTACGTCACACATGTAAAACGTGCTCATCCGGGGGGGAAAAATAAGCGTCTCTGGTTACAGGAAAGGACCCGAAAGATATAAAATATAAAGTGCAGACGCGACTAAATTACGTCTATTTGGCAGTGCTGTGCGTCTTCTGAGAAGAAACCCAAATTGAGCATGGAAAACTAGACATACATTCAATTGCACAATGCTTATAGTCACTGTGGATGTCGAAACGTATAGTCACCATGGATGTCGATACTTATGGTAACCGTGGTTGTCGATACTTATAGTCACCATGGGTGCTGACACTTATACTCACTGTGTGTGCCGATACTTATAGTTACTGTGGGTACCGATAGTCACCATGGATGCCAATACTTATAGTCACTATGGTGGCCGATACTAATAGTCACCGTGCATGTCGATACTTATAACCACCGTGGGTGCCGATACTTCTAGTCACCATGGATGCCAATACTTTTCGTGTACGAATTATGGAAATGGCTTTGCTTGAGTTCTTCTTTTCTTTCTTCTTCGTTCGTCCTGAAAAGGACGTTGGTTGCGTTGTGTCCGTTTACAGCAAAGCTGCTATATTTGCGCCTTTCAGCCGACACATCCGACTTCAGCACGGCATCTTTTTGGGGAACCGGGTTTGCCTTCCCACTTCGATCCCTCCTCTCTTAGCCAGACTGCAGTGATGCAGTCTGTAACCAGGACCACCATTACAATACCGCTCACTACCTTAAGAGACACAGAAAGAATATGACTACTATTTCCTCAGGCAGTTCGTTACAGCGAGTTATATGAGGTAGTCAGTAGGACTGGCAGCCTCATTATGTAAATTAAAAAAACTTCACAGGGGGGGCCCTCACCTCAGTCAAGGATACATGATCCGCCATGCCTTTCTTTACACGGAAATATTTTTAGGGAAGGCAAACGGAAGCGAGGAAATGAACTGGTCACTCAACCTCATAAAAAGCTTGACCTAGTTTGTTGAAGTCTCGAACATTTCGTTTTCCTACGGCAGTATCTACTATGGGACTACCTTTACCTTTATTTCAGAATGGCTAGCTGCCAGCAAGGCAATGATGTCAATATCACTGGTTATCCATTTTCTGGCTGTAGTCATGACTGTGGTATCCGCCATTTGGAGCCCCAAGAAAATGATCGTGTGGCTTTTGGCGGCAGGCGAATTTACTGCAGGTTATTACGTTGTTCTTATTTTTCTTTTTAAGCACCAAATTCGTTGCTATGATTGTTACATGTTGAATCAAGTCTATGTGTTACGTGTTGAATCAAGTTTACTTATTTATTTATTTTTTTTTAATTAATGAAGAAAAATATCCCGTTAAACCTCTGATGGTTTATAATTAGCATATATACTGCTCAAAAAAAGTTAAAGGCCACTTTCAATTTTTAGGTCATTTCAACTAAGCTGTTTTTTTTTTAAACCTGAACACTCAGTCAAAAAAGTTTTGTTGCATTTTGTTGCATGCTTAAACAATGTTTGTTAATCTGACAATAAATCAAATCTGTGTTACGTGTGTGTACCTCCAAGGTCATTCAAATGCACGTGGTGGAAAGGGAAATAATGCATGTTTGAAAATGCTTCCTACGGCAAAGCCTGTTGAGAACATTGCTGAAATTTGCTTTTCACGTGCAAGTCGTGACTATGGTGAACACATTTCACCCACTTTTCGGAAGGAACGGGCAATGGGTATGTTTGTAACATTTACCATTTTAGCCATGGCTCAGCGTGTCTTGCCGTCTTGTGGTAGACCTTGGACGTCCTGACCTGCGTTGTTCTGCGACACTGCCGGTTGCATTATAACGATCACGCAGAGTTTGTATGACAGAGTGGGCAACTCCTAATCTCCTAGCAACTTCTCGCAGCCCTACATCATCCTGCAGCCATGCCATCGCTCTCCATCTGTCAACATTGGTCAAGCGTCTTAGGTGAGCCATGGCTAAAATGGTAAATGTTACAAACATACCCATTGCCCGTTCCTTCCGAAAAGTGGGTGAAATGTGTTCACTATAGTCACGACTTGCACGTGAAAAGCAAATTTCAGCAATGTTATCAACAGGCTTTGCCATAGGAAGCATTTTCAAACATGCATTATTTCCCTTTCCACCACGTACATTTGATTGACCTTGGAGGTACACACACGTAACACAGATTTGATTTATTGTCAGATTAACAAACATTGTTTAAGCATGCAACAAAATGCAGCAAAACTTTTTTGACTGAGTGTTCAGGTTTTAAAAAAAACAGCATAGTTGAAATAACCTAAAAATTGAAAGTGGCCTTTAACTTTTTTTGAGCAGTATATATTGTTTTCATTTCCAAATAATATGAACAACTGCCGATATGAGAAAGTGGCATCATATTTGTCAAATCATTGTAAATAGGGACAATCACAATTGTGCTTATACGTTAAATAAAAAAAAAATATATAAAAAAATCAAGAAGAAACTCTGAACAAGAATAATATTAAAGTGGAGGGGTGTAAAGGCCTGGCGGTTCCAGTTATATAACTGACTTTAACAGATATTTAATTGACTTTCATCTGTTAAAAGTCATATGCATTGTAAGAACAGCATCAAACCTTCACATTACCAACCACTGTATATTAACATGTGTTCGTGTTAAATATTGTTTGACTATATTATGCAGTTCCCTAGGACTGTCTATTCTATATTTATAGGTAAGTTGAATGCTTGCAAATAATCTAAGTGTTACGTGTTGAATCAAGTCTATGAGTTACGTATTGAAGCAAGTATATGTGTTATGTGTTGAATCAAGTCTATTTGTTACGTGTTGAATGTGATGTTAGTGGTCATTTCCCGTTTCGTATGTTCTCTCTCTCTCTCTCTCTCTCTCTCTCTCTCTCTCTCTCTCTCTCTCTCTCTCTCTCTCTCTCTCTCTTTCTCTCTCTCTCTCCCATTATCTATTTGTTTTTCATTTACGGAGAACAGGCATACGTGCCCAGTCACTTGTTTACACTTCTTCTTGTAATAATTCGTCATGTCTGTTTATCCCTGCTGAGAGAACAGACAGGTGATGTAATATTGACCGACAGTTATTTTGGTAACATTCTCGTGTACCAGACAATGGCGCGCCGGATTAACACGAAGATCGTCCCGCGAGCTTGGTTATCGCAAATATAGCTATTGTAACTTCTTAATTTCTCTCGTGGAGAGAACACAACAAGATGGTTACACTATGAATATTTGTTTGCACAGGTACAGGGCAGTAAATTATCCATGTGGTGATCTATTACATACACGCACTTGAAAGACAAAATGTTGCAATAATTTTCCGGAAAGACATTATTTGTGATAATGTAGGAAGTCGTGGGTGTAAACAGGACCGATAATCGATGGAAATAACAATTCCTTACATGAAAAATGACTACAAATTACGCATAATTTTCATATGAAATTGTTGGGTTAAACACCATTGTAACAGCATGATTGAATACAATTGGCTGGGCAGTTCCAGGTTATAAAAAACACTCTGACTGGAGCCTGGTCGGATAGTAACAACAACGTGCTAAAGACGAAAGTTGCAATAAAATCTGACATTTTTGCCGGTTTCGAGCATTGTGAAATTCCACTCGTCAAGAGTAAGGAATAAGATCAGAATTCCATTTATCGTACCTAACCTTGTTTGGGCATCTTGTGGACTATATCCCAGGAAAAACTCTACCTGCATTAACACGGAAAGCCGAAATCCTAGGAATCTGATTACAAAGTCAGCGTGGGAGCCTAGTGTAAAGTAATACCCCAGACCGTGTGTAAGAGGTATCTTAAACACGTTGCCTTAACTATTCCTCTGAGCCAGGAGTCAATATTCCCCAAGAAATTTTGGGATGAGTTGTACATTTTTAAATTCTATATTTTGCATTTATTAAAATATGACAATTGCTAGTGAATGTCCAAGTCATATGAGGTTGGCAACCTCAGCGTATAGAATGCTGGTTTCACGAACCACCACTGCAAGAGCTGGTGACTGTTTTGTGTGGGTTTCTCATTGAGAAATAAAAGCTGAGGTAGTCCCAAGTTGCATATGGAGCAGGGAGTGGATGATGATAGAACTGATGTATATACTTATTATATTATTCACCTTTTCAACCAGTGCAAATGTAAAGAAAGATGACATAGAGATGGAAGAACTGAAGGCCGCACTGGAGAAAATCAAGATGGGCAAAACAGCAGGACATGATGGTATAACACCAGAAATGGTTAAGTACATGGGAGCAGCAGGCGACCTATTACTCCTAAGGGTCCTACATGCAGCTTGGTGCAACAAGACCATACCAAAGGATTGGAAGATTGCCATAATAACACCGATTTTTAAAAGGGGTGACAACCGACAATGTGGAAACCATAGAGGCATATCCCTTCTCGTTGTCCCTGGTAAAATCTGCTATAGAATCCTGGTGCAGAGACTCAGACAATTAGCTGAGCCACAAATGGATGAGGTCCAGTGTGGTTTCCGAGCAAATCGAAGTACTCAAGACCTTCACACTCAGACAGTTGAGTGAAAGGGCTCTTGAGTATAAGAGTGAGATCCATCTTTACTTCTTAGATCTGGAAAAGGCATTTGACAAGGTCCCCTGGAACAAACTCTGGGACTGTTTAGTAAGGAAGAACATTCCATCGCCTCTGATTCATGCTATACAGAGCTTCTACACGTCTTGCAGAAATTATGTGAGGACGGAAAACCATAATTCAGAAGAATTCAGGACCACCACTGGTGTTAGACAAGGTGATATTCTGTCACCTTATCTTTTCATACTCTTCGTGGACGATGTCATCAAGGAATGTAAGGAGAGAACAGGAAAGTATGCAATGGGGTACTGGAAGATGAGACAGGTCTGTGTTTCAGAGCCGGCATTTGCTGATGATGTTGTCCTGATTGCTAAATCAGAGGCACATCTTCAATCCAACAAGCATATCTTGAAAGAAGAGATGGAGAAGAGAGGGATGATCATAAGCAGCTCGAAAACAAAAACCATTTTCATATCACGAGAGGAAAGAAGAATTCAGATTAAGCTGGGAGAACAGGTCCTGGAGCAGGTCGGACGCTTTAAATATCTTGGAGCTGTCATAGACCGGAAGGGAGGCATCAAAGGTGAATTGGCTACCCAAAGAGCAGCAGCTGGGAGCCTTTTTCAGGCCATAAATCGAGGATTCATCAGCAAAAGAGAAGTTGGTAAGAAGACGAAGATGGCTGTATACCGCTCCGCCTATGCCTCAGTCTTGATGTATAGATGCGAGTCATGGGCAATGACTACAACCCACAAAAGCCAGATTCAGACCTCAGAAATTAGGTATCTGAGTAAGGTGTTTGAAGTAACAAGAAGAGACATGGTCAGCAACCAGACTAAACGTCAAGGCCTAAAAACCCAATCCCTGCAGACCCAAGTAGAACAGTCCCAACTGAGATGGTTTGGCCATATCTGCAGAATGGAAGAAGATTGGCTACCACGGTAAGCATGCGAAACTAAGAGCTAAGGATCCAGACCTCTAGGGCGACCCAAAGTCCACTGAGAGGACAACATTCGGCAATCTTTGAAAGACCGAGGACTAGAATGGAACCAAGCCAGGAGGAAGACAGCCTACAGAATAGTATGGCACTCTCTCTTACAAACTTCTGCACCTCACGGTAGAAGAAGAACGACTAAGTAAGTATGCAAATGTAAAGATGTTCAATGACATATAATAAATGTTTTCCGCTCACTGGGATTAATATTAATGCTCAGAGGTTAAAGTTCTGAGGTAGACTGGATGGTGAAATGAAGGGGGAGGGGGGGACACACACGTCATTGTGTGTCAGGAAACCCAGTACTCAGAAGGGTATTTGTTTCTCTTCTTTCAATATACTAATAGGTGGTACCAGTTGATGGTTTTATCTCTGGAACAAAGTGTCTGGTATAAATGACCTGCTGTCAACGCTAGACACCATCATTAGACGGGTCTTGAAGACGCTGGACCAGCTTCGTGATTACGTCCTATTTCTTGGAACGTGTCACAACATCCACACTTGACCAGTGACGAGTAAATCAGTCCATAACCTGCAAAGAACGAAACGTCGGCTGAAGCAGAAACTAACAAACTTATTGGCAGCTAAGTACAAACTTAAAAGCTGCGAAGAGAACTTTCAGAAAATTTTTTCAATATCTGTAACAACACCCTGTGATGATTACCTTTTTTAAAAAAAGAATTATACAGTTTACACTGTGAAATAGAATTGATTATTAAATTTTGTTATTTGTATATATACAAATTTATAGCCGATTTAATCCTTTTGAGTGACTGCACCCGTATGTCTCAGTCACCTTAAATACACTTAAACCAGATCTACTAAATTAAGATTTCACTGAATTAAATCAGTTTGGGGCTTAAACGAGCTAAATCAGACAATATATCTCTTCACAGAAGTTGTCGGATAGACAATAAGTTAACTGTGCTAAGTCACATTCAGCATTGTTCTTGACTTCTGAAATATCTTGTGATTTCTCCTTTAAGATAGAGCATCATCATCCTTCTATCTGTATCTCTGTCAAAAGTAATCTTGTGCGACGGCAAATACCTTTGAAGACCCACATTAGATACTCTAGGTTTTGGCCATAGTTGGACCATCACTGCAGAGTAAAGGGGAGACGACCCGTGACGTTGAATCAAGTCTATGTGTTCCGTGTTTAATCAAGTCTATTTGTTACGTGTTGAATCTATGTTATTTCGTTATTGTCATCTAGGTTATGCCGTTATTGTCATATATGTTATGTCGTTATTGTCACCTAAGTTACGTCGTATTTGTCATCTAGGTTATGTCATTATTATCATCTAGGTTATGTCGGTATTGTGATTGTCATCTAAGTTACGTCGTTATTGTAATTGTCATCTAAGTTATGTCGTTATTGTCATCTAAGTTATGTCGTTATTGGGATTGTCATCTAGGTTTTGTCGTTATTGGGATTGTCATCTGGGTTATGTCGTTATTGTGACTGCCATCTAGGTTATGTCGATATTGTCATGTAGGTGATTTTTTTTTTTTTTTTTTTTTTTTAAATTAATGAAGATAAACAGAAATCCCGTTCAACCTCTGATGGGTTATAATTAGGATATATATTGTTTTCAATTCCAAATAATATGAACAACTGCCGACATGAGAAAGTGGCATCACATTTGAAAATAGGGATACTCACAATTGTGCTTAGGCCTATACGTTAAATAATAAAATAAAAAACAAACAAACAAACAAACAAAATCAAGAAGAAACTATGAACAAGAATAATATTAAAGTGTAGGGGTGTAAAGGCCTGGTGGTTCTAGTTATATAACGGACTTTACCAGATATTTAATTGACTTTCATCTGTTTAAAGTCACATGCATTGTAAGAACAGCATCAGACCTTCACATTCCCAGCCACTATATATTAACATGTGTTCGTGTTAAATATTGTTTGACTATATTATGCAGTTCCCTAGGTCTGTCTATTCTCAACACCTCCTCTATATTTATAGGTAAGTTGGATGCCTGCAAATAATCCAATATTGGTATTCTCATTTGGTCATACCTCTTACACTTTAACAAGAAATGTTCTATATTATTGTCTTGAAGACATCCTGCACAGTAAGGTTCTTCTATTCTGAAATAGCCTTTTCCCAGCTGTAGTCTGAGAAGTTTCTTATTACTGGGAATTTTCAATTCCCTAGATATCTGACATTTTCTTGTTGGAGCCTTGAACATCTTATATGCATGTCTTCCTTTCAGATTTTTATCCCACTCTGCTTTCCATTCATCTGTTATTAAATCTTTAATTAAGCTCTTAATTTCTGATTTACTCATCCCTACATTTATTAGATTTTTATCAGATCTACCTTTCTTGGCTTCTTTATCTGCCTTTTCATTTCCTTCTATGCCAACATGTGAAGGTATCCAAGCAATTAACACTGAACATCCTCTAGAATATAAGTATGTAGTAGCCAGAAAAATCTCCTCTGCTATATCAGGTCTACTACATTCTCATAAGTTTCTAAGTGCTTTAATTGTTGAAAGAGAGTCAGTTAAAACTGTTAATTTTTTGGGAGGGTTATTAGAGGATATTTCTAGTGCTTTTAGTATTGCCACCATCTCTGCAGTGAAAATGGATGTATTTTCCGTGATGCTATATTCTTTTGTCATTTTCCATATTGGAATATATATTCCTATCCCAAATTTGCCATCCTCTCCCTTGGATCCATCTGTGTACACAGAAATGCTGTCTTTTGATATTTGTTGTATATATTTATTGGCTGTGTTTTTAATATTTTCTATATTATTTTTTTTCTTAAGTATTTCTGCTAGGTGGTAGTCCGTGTCTGGTTTCTTGATCTCCCAGGGCGGAATCACTGGCTTGTATTCACAACTGTTATTAATTGATGTAATTAATGTACCCAAGTGGACAATTTCCTCCATACACTTCCATCCTGTAGAGTATCTAGTGGTATTCATTGGCTTGGCCTGAGTTGTTAGTTGGCATCTTGTAAAAGCTGTATGTGCTGGGTGAGACTTATCCAACATAACTCTGTTTATGTTATTTAATCTTAACTCCTTTCTCCGTAATTCCAAGGGTATGATTCCTAAAGCCACCTCTATAGCTCCCATTGATGTTAATCTGATTGCACCTGCTATTGTACATAAAGCCAGATGCTGAATTCTAATTTAATCTTGTTACTGTGTGCAGCAGAGTCATATATTATACTTCCATAATCTATTTTTCCTCTAATAGAAGATTTATAAAAAGTGAGCATTGTCTTAGTGCTTGCACCCCATCCATCACCTTTCAAATATCTTAATAAGTTAGTCAATCCTCTGCAAGACTCCACTAGTTTATCTATGTGTTTATTCCAGTTCAGCTGTTGGTCCAATATCATTCCTAGATATCGAGTGGTTTGAACTGTTTTAATGTTTTGCCCTTGGATATTTATATCTATAATTTTATTTTTTACAACCCTACCTTTACTGAAGATCATACCCAATGTTTTATTTGAATTCAGCTGAAAACCCCATTTTGTCATCCATTTACATACTTTATTTATTTGCTTCTGTAGATCCTTATAAAATTTTGGCAGATGTCTCCCAGTCCTCCATATAGCAACATCATCTGCAAACTGTGACAATTTATTTGTTATATCATTAAATTCCTCACCTAAATCATTTACCATTATTGTAAAAATTGAAGGAGACATTACTGATCCTTGGGGTATTCCATTTTGTTGTTCATACAGTTCTGATCTATCATTGTTTACCTGAACAGTGAAATATCTATCTTGCAGAAAATTCTCTAAATAATTATATATTTTACCGGTTACTCCTATCTTCTTTATTTTAAAGAGAGCACCCTCTCTCCAGCATTCATCATAAGCCCTAGCTATATCTAAAAATACTACCACAGTTCTTTCTTTCTTTTGAAATCCCGATTTTACTTCATGTTCCAATTTAATTATCTGATCCATAGTGCATCTGTTCTTCCTATATCCTGACTGAGTTTGATTATATAAATTATTCTTTTCCAAATAAAACTTTAATCTTTTATTTACTATGGTTTCTAATATTTTACCTAGATGGGAAGTTAAAGAAATTGGCCTGTATGAACTGGCATCATGGGCATCTTTTTCTGGTTTTAGTATTGGAGTAATTACTGCTGTTTTCCATGTTTTGGGAATTTTTCCTGTATTCCAAATTTTGTTAAAAAGGGATGTTATAATTTCTATGGTACTTTTTGGTATGTGTTTCAAGATTTCATAGCTCAAGATGTCATGCCCTGCTGGTGTATTTGTTTTGTCCTTTATTGTATTTTCATATCTGCATTTAAATATGATAATTCTTCAGTATTATAAGGTACATCTTTCCTGAGTTTTTTAAGAAGTGTTTCTCTTCTGTTGACTTCAGCCTGTCCTAGATTTTCCTTAGAACTAACTCTATGGTAGTACCTGGCCATCACCTCTGCTTTCTGCCAGTCAGTCTCTGCCATTTCAGGTCTTTTTATATTAGGTATTATCATATTTTTAGTTCTGCCTTTAATGGCTTTTAACTTATTCCACACATCTGTTGTAGAGTTAGTTGTAGGGTTCAGTGTTTGGCAGAAACTTCTCCAATGATTTTCTTTTGCCTTTAGTATTATTCTGTTTGATTCATTTCTTATGTTCTTATAAATATCTAAATTATCTTCAGATCTATGCTTTCTAAATTCTTGTAAAGCTTGTTTTCTTTGTTTTTGAATTTCTGTACATCTAACTGTCCACCATGGTACTGGGTTTTTGTTCCAATGTTCATTCTTCTTTGCTTCCTTAATGCGGTGTGGAATTATGTGTTCTGGCATATATGCATTTGGGATATGTTTAACAGCTTTTAGTAATATTTCTTTTGTGAGATTATCTGCAAATACATCTATATTTTCATTTTCTATATTTTTCTTTTTTATCTCTTCCATTTCTACCTGAAAAGCTACCCAATTAGCTTTATTATAGTAAAATTTTGGTTTTTCTACCAGTTTGTTAGGTTTGTAATTATCTTTTAGTGTTATTTCAATGGGTAAATGATCTGAATTTGTATCCCCAATAACTTCCCATTTTGCATTAGCAAGATTTGGTGTTACAATGCTTATATCAATAGCTGTGTCTTGCTGATTTACACAAGGATTAGTTCTTGTTACTGATCCATCATTCAGTATTATTAGTTCATTTTTTTCAATGAAGTCCAACAGCATTTTTCCTGATTTGTCTATTACATTGCCTCCCCAAGCTGTATGATGAGCATTGAAATCTCCCACTATGATAGTTCTGTTGTTTATTCTTTTATTCACGTCTGAAATATCTCTTTCGTTTATGTTTCCACTTGAACAGTAAAGGTTAACTATTTTAATTTCTTCTAGCTCAGTAGACACTGTTATAGTTATTCCTTCAAAATTTTCCGTTCTAAATGATTCCCAGTCAGTTATTACGTATGTTTTATTAACTAGAAATGCCACACCTCCTCCTTTTTGAGTTTCGGTCCTATCATTTCGATAGGGATGGTAAAATTCAGGGATGGTAAAACGTTGACTCGGATTAAAATTAGTCTCTACTTACTTAGTCGTTCCTCTTCTACCGTGAGGTGTAGAGGTTTGGAAGAGAGAGCGCCAGACTATCCTATCGGCTGTCTTCTTCCTGGCCTGGTTCCATTCTAGTCCTCGGTCCTTCAAAGATTGTCTAATATTGTCCTCCCAGCGGACTCTGGGTCGTCCTGGAGGTCTGGATCCCTGGCTCTTTAGATTAGTCTCTTGAATGGCAAATATTACTTTAGATTGTTTATATATGCCTATTAATGCTGGTACATTTTTTTGGCACTTCTGCAATTCCACTGTATTATTCCAATGTTCTGTACGTCCATTATTTAATTGTTACGTTTGTTATAAATAGTGTTGTACTCTTTTACTCTGAGAAGTGTATAATATATTTATTTATTTTTTAACAACAAAGTCTCCTAGATTTTTGGTTTCTCTGTTAAAGTGAGTTTGTAGTTCACTTTGAAGATTCAGCATAAAGGCTTTCACAATGTTTGATACAGAATGAATAAGTTTTTGACAATCTGTCATTTTTTCATTCCACATTTCTTCTAGTTGTTTTTTATCTGTTCGCTTTTGCTCACTCATTATGTGTTGTCTTTCTGACTCAATCCTTTTCAGTAGATCTTCATTCTCTTCTTTGAGTTCTGCTAATTTAGCCACATCTTTAGCTACTTCATGCTGTATGTTTTTCATGGTTTTTAAGATTTCTTCTGCCTTTCTCACTGTACCTTCTGTTATCGATGATTTGATTATTTCACTTTCTTGTGGTAGATTGCTATCTTTTATCAGTATTTTTTGGACTTTATTTTTCTTTTGGGTTATTTCCACATTTCTGGTTCTGACTGTGATTTCTCTTGGTGTCGGAGTTGTAGATGTAGCAACTGAAGATTGATGTTGTTGTAGTGCTACTTTAAATGGTGTGTTAGTATTGACTGATTTTATTAGAGCTAGTTTTGTTTGTTGGTAATGTGGACATCCAAGGAAACGTGCACTGAGGTTTCCTAGACAATTTGCACATTTTCTGTTTTTATTTCTTGTTCTGTAATCTTTATCATCTTCTACTAATTTGCAGTGATCATAACTGTGGTCCCCTGCACAATATCGACATTTAGGCTTACTTCTACATGTTCTTTTGGTGTGGCCAAATTTCTGGCAGTTTGAGCATTGAATGACTGGTGGTATGTAAGCTTCTGTTTTGATTGTAGTACTGCCACTGAAGAAATGTGATGGTATTTCTCGTCCTTCTAATGTAACTATTATTACCGTTGAAGTTCCTAATTATTGCGATATCCTTTCCAGTTTAAGAATCCTATATTTTGGATTTTCTGTTTGTAGTCTAGTTCTTATTTCTTCCTCTGGAACTGTTACATGTATTCCTTTAATTACACATTTCCTGGTTTCTTTGACTAATTCTAGCCTAGCTTTAATGCTGTGTGCCAATTCTACTTGAAGAGGACTTACTTCAATTTGTTTTATTAAAGCTTTTGACTTTTCAGTCATGTTCATTGTGAGTATTATGCCAAAATTTGTTCTTTTTATGTGTGTTATTGACCCTTTATCTATAACTGTTTCTAGTACATTGATGATCTTACTGTCTGGTAATGCTCTAATACTTACCACATTGCCACTGATTTGAAAAATCCTTAACCTTGGAAGGTTTTGTTTAACTTTATGAGTAGGCCTATTGATTTGTTGGTCTTTCATCAGGTTCTCAACACCCTTATTCTTTGAATGAATGTTCAGATTATTGGTTTTCTCTATCATTTTACTCTGACATCTTCCTTTTTTCTTAATTGTTTCGTTTGAAGCTTGTATCTTCTGTCTTTCCTTTTCTCTATTCGTATTCCTGATTTTCCCTTGATCATCATTCTGTGAGTCAGCTTGTACTATTTGTTTTTGTTGTGATTTTTGATTTAGTTCTGATTTGTCATCTGTTTATGTTGCATTACTTTATCGTCTCTATTCATTAATTTATCGTCGTTATTCATACCTTTATCCATTACTTTATCGTCTCTATCCATTACTTTACGGTCTCTTCATTACTTTATCGTTTGTACGCGTACTTTATCGTCTCTATTCATTACTTTATCGTATGTATCCATTACTTTATCGTCTCCATTCATTACTTTATCGTCGTTATCCATTACTTTATCGTCTTTATCCATTACTTTATAGTCTCTAGTCATTATTTTATCGTTTGCATGCTTTACTTTATCGTCGTCATTCATTACTTTATCGTCGTTATTCATACCTTTATAGTCTCTATCCATTACTTTATTGTCTATGTTCATTACTTCATCTTCGTCATTAATTACTGTAAAGTTCTCTCACACTCTGTAAAGTGCTCATTGTAAAGAAGTGTGGTGTATGGTGTGTTCTCTTTCTTCTGTAAAGCTCCACTATCAATCACTGTAGCATGTTGTTTGTGGTGCCACTACTGTATATGTCCATTGTAGTGTACAGAGTTGTTGAGATCAGGCATGCTCCAGTCTACCCAGCTGTAAATGGGTAACTCACCCTAGTCCTGAGTTAGGGAAGGCAAAGGCAGCTGTAAACAGTAGTTTCCCTCTAAGGCTCCAGGGGAAGCAGGCCCTAAACTTGGTCAATTCAACCGACGCAGGATGGAGTATATATGGAGTAGAAGTGTAGAGTGTGATTAACGCGAATGGTGTACTGTTCGTGTTCTGACCAATCTAAACACTCATTCACTTGTGTCTACAAGGCACCAATGCAGACTGCTGGAATCTTTGTTTACACAGTTTATTTAGACGCACACACTGGGACATAACGAGTAAATCATGGGTATGTGTTGACACATCAATTTGCAGGCATACATGGTAGATCCCATGTCATGACACATTCATAAATAATAGGTAGTACATCAATAGTTTCCAATGTCATGATACATAATGGCCGCATCCCCTATCTGACTAAGCGCGTCAGTGAAGGCGGATCGGTAAGTAACTAAAGTTGCTTTATGTTCACAGTTTATGTCATATTATGAAACCACGATAAGGGGTTTCTATCAAAATTGAGATCTCCTAGCCACTGTCCGAATAATAAGATACATGCCCCGTTCTTTGGACAGTGATTCAAAAATAGGATGACAGGAATGTAACATGGCCGCCTTCCTGAGTTGTCGCTCACTCACTCACAGGAGGGTATATACAAGCCAAAGTTAATTTGAAATACATATGCATAATTTCTTAAAGTTCCTCCATACAGATCTATAGTAATCCAGTTACTTCACGTAGACATAACTACTGTATGGAAGCCCGTCATCTTCGTCGATATAAACATGACCCTAGCGTTGCGAAGCACAAAATTCCAGCTAGGTCTAACCGACCTGAGATCATCAAAATAGGGTCTGGCATTACCTGGAGTCCGAATCATACATGGTACCGTACATTAGGAGAGTCTCTAACACAAACTCTAGTAGAGACACAATCTCCTACAGAAGAAAAACCACTTCATAAATCATTTTTACTGAAGAATGTACCAGCCCTTAAAAATGCGTAACCGCCATTGTAAACGGTACATCGGAACTCATCACGACTTGTCAAGACAACTCCTACTTCCACTAGAGCGGCATAACAAGAATATAGTCCTGCCTACCCATCCAAAATATACAATATAGGACTGATTCTACTTGTACTAATAATATGTAATACATATGAATTCAGGCCATAAACATAATAAGCAAATTAATCTATTTTCTGGCCCTAACAAATAAGTACGGACATGGGTGTCATATCCATGCGCCGAATCAATATCAAGAACGATTACTCCTATAATCAAAAGTGTAAATCAATCATGGATTATCTAGCTTTCCCATAGACAGCATTTTCATACACACATGAATGAATGTCTATATCTTTTCCATATTAAATAGCCATATCGATTTTTGTAATATGTGCGTCAAAATATGCACGCAACAGATTACCACACCCCTCGGGAAAAAAAATGGTACATTTTTTTTTGAAATACATCTAGGAGCAACATACAATAGGCTCACAACGCACCAATAACAATGCGCAGATGATAAGCATACGTTTTCTAACCTTAGAGAAAGTACTTCTCTAAGTATAAATATTTCCAGAGAGGTGTCACCAACGCATACTACAATATTAGCAATGACACAATTTCTACATTAGTTTAGACTATACATAAATTTCATCTAAGATATCTTAACATCATGATCATCAAAGACGAAAAAACATTGAAAGATCAGCGGTGAATAAAAATCAATGAATCGCTAAGTAGTGTTACAATCAATATATGATATATTAGATATGTGTACACATTTCAACATAGGAACAACTGTATCAAAGTTGTATAACAGTTATGAATCATGTGGGCATCTAGACAAAATATCTGCCATCACATTTTCTGACCCACGGATAGCTCGCACCGAAAAATGAAATGGCTGTAGAGCAATCGCGTATCGCGTTGATCTCGCGCTCTTCAGATTTTTACTCTGAATAGCCGTAAGAGCTTTCTGGTCAGTTTCCACGATGAAATGCGCGCCAAGAAGAAATCTTTGCAGTTTAAGGATTGACCAAACCATAGCTAATAATTCACGGTCTAGGACCGAGTAATTCTTCTCTGCGGCATTTAATTTCCGAGAAATATACATCACAGGATGCAGAGTTCCAGAGTACTCTTGCATTAGTGCTGCTCCAATCCCGGTGGATGAAGCGTCACTACGAAGAATAAATGTCTTATCCTTAGAAGGCAATACTAGGATAGGTGAAGTAGAAAACATTTTTTAACCTTATCCAAAGAGGATTGACATTCTTGAGTCCAATGGACTACATTAGGAGACCCTTTCTTTAGCAAGGAAGAAAGAGGTGACATAATGGAGGACAGATTCGGAATGAATCGTCCATAAAATTGTATTAGACCTAAGAGACTTCGCACTTGCTTTTTAGTCTTAGGAATAGAAATGTTAAGTATCTTACTTGTATTATGGTCTTCTGTTTTTAGGAACCCATGACCAACACGGTGTCCTAAGAAAGATATTTCGCTAAAACCAATACATGCTTTCGATGGTTTCGCTGTCAGGTTATGCTCGCGTAAGATAGACAATAGTTCATTTATCCCATTATAGTGATCGTTCCAAGTATCACTGAAAAGACAGATGTCATCAAGATACGCAATGACATCTGAGCGATGAGATAGGATTCGACGCATCATGCGTACGAATGTTGCAGGGGCGTTCATAAGACCGAAAGGCATGAAATTCCATTGGAATAGACCCCTAGGCGTCGAAAAAGCAGTAAACGGTTTGGCGTGTTCGGATAATTGAACTTGCCAATATCCCTTAGACAAATCGAGTTTAGTAAAGAAATGAGAATTCGATAGTCTCGTAAGTAGCTCTTCTAGTAAAGGCATAGGTTCAGCATCAAATTTCGTCACTTGGTTCAATTTGCGATAATCCACGCAAAGACGTATGTTATTGTCTTTTTTTCGTACAATAACCATCGGCGAAGAATATGCTGATGTGGATGGTTCAATAATTTTTAACTCTATCATCTCATCCAACTCTTTCTCTACCTGTGCTTGAAAATGTATCGGGATAGGATACGGTCTGACTCTTATAGGACTATGGTCAGTAAGAATAATGTCATGTTGAATGACATCAGTTTGACCAGGAATGTCAGTAAGGACATCCTGAAATTGTTCTAACATAGTAGAAACTTGTTTCTGCTCTCCTGGAGATAATTCGGGAGAAAGTGCAACATCTTTCCATGATTCATTAGAGTGAAGAGGAATCATTGGAAAAGGTAGATTTACATCCGAGAAACTCGTTTCCTCATCCTGTATTACTGACAGAGATGAGTACTGTCCATGTTGGACTGGAAAATCGTCCGTTGCCTGGAAAACAGGTTGTAAATAATCCGGACGTTCATGGAATTCCGTGAGCATGTTGATGTGGAAGGTTTTACGCTTCCCGTCAATATCGACGATATAGTCAACATCGGAAACTTTTGATATTATATCGTACGGACCTTTCCAAGAAATAAGAAGTCTATTTTCCCTACAAGGTAGCAAGACAAATGCTTTGTCACCTGGACAAAGTTGTCGCAAGCATCTCTTTTTATTGGCAAATTCCCTTGCCTTCTGTTTCGCAAATTCAGAAGAAGCAGTTGCCAATTTGCATGCTTCAATAATCTTGTGTCTAAGTGCGATGACATATTCATACGAGGATTTGGTGTCATCGACAATATTATCAGCAGTTATAAGATCATGAAGTAAGGACATAGGACCTCGCGGTTTCGCGCCAAAGACAAGTTCAAAGGGAGAAAATCCTGTATGTTCGTTGGCGACCTCTCTATATGCAAAGAGAGCCGCGGGTAAAACCCTATCCCAATCCTGAGGATGATCTTCTGTTATCTTACCTAGCAGGTTTTTCAGAGTTCTATTAGACGTTCCACCATCCCATTGGACATAGGATGATAAATACTACTCAGCGATCTCTCTATCTTAAGAGTCGACATTACTTGAGACATGGTATCCGATATGAGTTGGGTACCATGGTCGGATAATATTTCTGCTGGAAATCCCAGACGAGAAAATATTAACCAAAGAGCATCTGCGACATCAGCAGTAGTTATGCTCTTTAGAGGAACAGCCTCCGGCCAACGTGTGCACATATCAACACACGTCAAAATAAATTGGTGTCCTCTAGCAGACTTTATCTTAAATGGACCAATGATGTCTATCGCCATTTTTTGAAATGGCCCAATGGGAATATCTGCAGCCTGAATAGGTGCATCATGGCTTGGACCTCTGGATTTAATCTCTTGACATACTTTACAAGATCGACAATAGATTCGTATGTCCTTATTCACAGCAGGCCAAAAGAAAGATTCAAGAACTCTAGTTTTAGTACGGGAAAAACCCATATGTCCAGCACACTGCGAATCATGAGCGTGCTGTAAGATTTTAACTCTCATATTTTTAGGCACAAGGATTTGAGAATGAATGGACTTAGCAGAGTCTTGTACCATACGTACAAGTACGCCATTCTTCATCGTAATCCAAGATTTACGATTTGTATCCTTATTCGGATCACATTTTGTTGCCAGAGTAAAGAATTTCTTTAGAGTAGGATCATCTTCCTGCTGTTTTATAAAGGAATCATGGGAAATCTCCAAGGGATCATCTTGGATCTGCGCATCATTATCTTCAGAATGTGAAGATTGCGGCATATTAAGAGCTTGAGCCCTAGTGATTACTGCATTAGCAGATTGCATATTAACATTTTCCCAATTAGAAATTTGCTGTGGAGTGCATTCTTTCACTCCATGAATGCGACCGATGATAAGATCAGCGATCGGATTCGGCAAGAGACATGCTTGCACCTCTCCTGTAAAGAAAGGCGTAGCAATATTGATAACTGCAGTGGAGTACTTCTCCAATGTGCCACCAAATGTTACACATTTGACTACATTGCCTGTAGCTCGAGAAGGATTTACGAGTGATTGCCTCTTTCCGATGGTAGTGCACCCCGAATCGAAAAGAATTGATACCGGAGTACCATCTATTAAGCCTCTATTGAAAACAAGAGCACCCCTTCCATTATGCGCGATTGACGCAGGGAGAGCGGGAAGCGGGTGACCGCAGCTTAAAGTAGAAACTGTGGTTGGATCGAATAATGTTTTGCATTGCGAACACTGAGATGCTCTAGCAAAATCGAAAGCGGAATTTGCTACACTATTGGAGTCTTTTTTATCATTATTCTGATTACCGGCGTCGTGGAACTCCTGTTGTGCAGAGTTAGCCTGGTAATAAGATTTACCATGTCTTTTGTGTTGTGATCTACCTCGGTTATGATTGTCTCTATAATTATTATTTCCTCTGTTATAACCCCTATTTGGGTTTGAATCATAATATTCATGATCATAATCATCACGCTCATTATACTGAGTATCCCTGTAATATTGGTTCTTTTCTCTCCATGAAGCACTTGGGTAGTTCCTATAGCTACTCCCCTTTCGAGAATGTCTAAAATTATGGGTACCCCTCGCGTGTCGAGGACTATCAGCCCGATTCCGGTTCTTCTTCGAAGAACCCTGATTTGAGTGGTTATCTTGGTTTTGATACTTATTCCAATTAACCTTTTTATCAAATTTATTTTTAGCTCCTTGGAATTTGTGTGAGTAATTCTGATTATATTCTGTTGCCGAAGCAACTGGCATACTCTCTTTAATGTTAGAGTTACTAAGAATCATGTCAGGGTGTGCCGTGGCATACTGGTCACAATATTCTTCCATTTGCTTTATTGTACTAGGTTTACGCTCATGTAAGAACTCTAGGAATGGTTTATTTACCGAAGACATGACCTTGTCTCTTAGCAATAAATCCGTAAGACCATCAAATGTTTTCTCTATTTTGGATAATTCAATCCATCGTGAAAGTGTAATTCGTGCTTTTGAGATGAATTCTGAGAATTTTACACCTACCTCAGGTCTCATTGTTTTAAACAAAAGACGATAACCTTCTTCTGACAGCTGATATCTCTTTATCAAAGCTGCCCTAATAGCATCATAATTATCCTTGTCGGCCTCTTCAACGAAATATAACTTACTCAGAGACTCCCCTTTTAGATTTTCAGACAACTGATTCACATACTGTGATTTGTCAACATTATGAGCTCGACAAGCACGTTCAAATCTAGAAAGCCAAAATGTTATGTCATCACTGGTAGGGTTGAACGCTGGTACCTTGACCTTGTACACAAAGGGTTTACCATTACCACCAGATGCCTGATTAACATTACTCATACATGTCAATTTTAATTTCTCTAATTCAAACTCATGTTCTCTTATTGCTTTTCTCTCTTCAGCCTCTCTATCTAATCTTTTCTGTTCTGCAGCAGCAGCAGCTTCTAATTTTTTCTGTTCTGCAGCAGCTTCCAATTTCTTCTGTTCTGCATCAAATCTCCTTTCCTCCACTTGCATCTGCAATTTCTTTAGTTCAGCAGCAGTATCAGCTTCTTTTTCTAATCTTTTTTCTTCAGCCAGAGCTTTTCTCTCTTCAGCAGCAGCAGCAGCAGCTTTTTTCTCTTCAGCAGCAGCAGCAGCTTCTCTTTCTAATCTTTTTTCTTTAGCCAGAGTTTTTCTCTCTTCTGCAGCAGCTTTTTTCTCTTCAGCAGCAGCTTTTCTCTCCTCTGCAGCTAATGCTTTGTCATATTGAGCAACAGCCCATTCTTCTAACTGTTTCCCAGTCTTATCAAGGGATTTTCCTTGTGCAATAAAGTAATCTAATGTAGACATCTTGTCTTCTTAAATCTGAAACCTGAAAAAGTAAATAAATTACCTTATTTCACTTTAATGGGAGACAAGTCTATACCATAGACTTAGTCTTAGTGAAAAACTTGTATGGTTATTTTGTTTATCATATAACCAATGATAACTTGAGTACCTGTGGAAAACAATAACTGTCTATCTCAAATACTGTGGGAGACAAGCCTTACAAAGGTCTTGTATGCCTTAATGTAATCAATGATCACTTGAGTACCTGTGGAAAATAATATTTCCTATACCAATCACTTTGGGAGACAAGCCTGTTGACTCCGTTTTATGGTTGAGTACAGTTTATACTGGTGAAGAGGTAGCTTAAAACGCGAATGGTTAAAATGAACGAATGTCAACAATATTCTTCAAACGAACTTCAACAAGTAGTGTTGAACTGGGTGAACTGGGCAAGTACTGGCAGTACATAAGTCGGTGATGACTGTACATAGATTTTATTCAACATGACACATACGGAGTGGACAAGACTAACATCGTCACAGGCGCAAAGATCATACATCAGCATAATGGTAATTACTTTTAAAGTTCCTGAAGATTCTCTACCAATAAAGTCCTCTGACTCAAGTGACTAAGGATCACAAAACTGTTACCGTATAATATTCTTCTCATTCAAGTCCATTGACCTTCCTTCAAGGACGTCTATCATGGTAACGTATTCATACTCCAGGATAAAATCTTCCATATCATACTTCACAATCCCATACGTTCTCCAAAACATAACGTTAGATAGCATATAGTTTCAAACAAAGTCATACACGATAATACGAACAGGTTAGAGATTCCAGTTGACTAACCTCTCCCATTCTATGCCACGCTTCTGGCATTGTTGAATGTACGGCATATAAAATATGAAGCATACGAATAAATAAACTGGTTTACACGTAGGTATTATTCCTCTACGGTAATCTAATATGACCACCGACTCCTTCTGTCCATTCTAGGAAATTACATGCTAAGATGACTTCCCGCTAGACTACAACTGGGAGCGGCCTGATACTTTAGTTTACGGCAATAAATATACAAATATAACCGGGGCGACACTTACATGATCCTTCCATCATTGGCTTCGTCAAGAATACCAATTGAATCAATATAACATACTGGCTTATACAAAACTGCCAGAAAATTCCAATAATCTATATCTCGGACATAACAAAGTCCGCACTGCCCCGTTCAAAACATGACGTCACAATCCCCAAACTAGGTTACCCGTGCGTCCAAAGCAACTCACACTGCATTGTGCACGTCAGTGCGTGAATCAATCGAACGCACAAATAATAAAATATATAAAGACTGGTGCGTACATTTGGCAGGACCGAAGACTACCCCCTTAGGTAATAAATGTACGTAACAAAGCCTTACAAAGGTCTTGTATAACTTTGTTTTATAACAATAATAATCATAAAGTACTGATCTGTACTATAATATAAGTGTATTCAACTATACCTCCTATGTCATATGTCAACTAAAGACATTACAAAGGACAGACAAGAAAAGACAATCTGAAAACATTTGCAGAGATCAAATTAAATTAAATAGGAGAAATGAAAAAAATGATTACAGAATCTGTGATGATAACTGCAATAAGATAACAAGACAAATAACGCCACAGTGTATAAACATAAGGGTGTAAAGAACTGAAATGAAAGGAAAGATGAGACCTACAATTATACAAACAAATCAAACAAAAATAAAGAACAGAAAAATGTTACAAATACAAATATGAAACAGTCGTCACAGCTAACCAAATATTTGCAAACTATGTTGCATGCAAATTTCAATTAAGAAATTGCTCCCTATAGAACGCCAGAACAAGACCAATATCACTTGGTATTTCCTGTTCTAGTCACCTCCCATCCAGGCCCGCAAACACATAACAATCACACATATAAACAAATAATATATAAACATAAATATATATAAATCATCAATGTGTGTATCATATAATGGAATGTGTTGTAGTTGCAATGTATTGTACTGTATGCTCAGTTTTAACAAATTAGACTACCACTTTATTGAGTAATAGATTTGCTTTGTAACTATTACACTGTCCAATTTTTTTGAGCACATTAGAAGATCCACCGATGAAATTTGCACTTTATGTTCAACATTGCTCTTCTATTACAGCAGGATAAACAATCACTAGTTTAGAACACTGACTGTACTGTGCCAAATGTCAACAAGTGCTGACCCAGATATTGCTACACTTGTCAGAACAGGTCAAGCTGACATTGATTGAATAGCTGTCCTACTGGTGTTGATGTGGTCAAACAAATGTTCTTGCAACTGTAAAATGTGATTCTCAACACAAGACTGCGTAGGCTGGACCCAGGAATCTGGCCACCACTGTAAAGTTCTCTCACACTCTGTAAAGTGCTCATTGTAAAGAAGTGTGGTGTATGGTGTGTTCTCTTTCTTCTGTAAAGCTCCACTATCAATCACTGTAGCATGTTGTTTGTGGTGCCACTACTGTATATGTCCATTGTAGTGTACAGAGTTGTTGAGATCAGGCATGCTCCAGTCTACCCAGCTGTAAATGGGTAACTCACCCTAGTCCTGAGTTAGGGAAGGCAAAGGCAGCTGTAAACAGTAGTTTCCCTCTAAGGCTCCAGGGGAAGCAGGCCCTAAACTTGGTCAATTCAACCGACGCAGGATGGAGTATATATGGAGTAGAAGTGTAGAGTGTGATTAACGCGAATGGTGTACTGTTCGTGTTCTGACCAATCTAAACACTCATTCACTTGTGTCTACAAGGCACCAATGCAGACTGCTGGAATCTTTGTTTACACAGTTTATTTAGACGCACACACTGGGACATAACGAGTAAATCATGGGTATGTGTTGACACATCAATTTGCAGGCATACATGGTAGATCCCATGTCATGACACATTCATAAATAATAGGTAGTACATCAATAGCTTCCAATGTCATGATACATAATGGCCGCATCCCCTATCTGACTAAGCGCGTCAGTGAAGGCGGATCAGTAAGTAACTAAAGTTGCTTTATGTTCACAGTTTATGTCATATTATGAAACCACGATAAGGGGTTTCTAT
Source organism: Oreohelix idahoensis (assembly GCA_024509875.1). Lineage (NCBI taxonomy): Eukaryota > Metazoa > Mollusca > Gastropoda > Stylommatophora > Oreohelicidae > Oreohelix > Oreohelix idahoensis. The sequence goes on from JAMPIV010006672.1 coordinate 109,486, forward strand.
CAAAATTGAGTTCTCCTAGCCACTGTCCGAATAATAAGATACATGCCCCGTTCTTTGGACAGTGATTCAAAAATAGGATGACAGGAATGTAACATGGCCGCCTTCCTGAGTTGTCGCTCACTCACTCACAGGAGGGTATATACAAGCCAAAGTTAATTTGAAATACATATGCATAATTTCTTAAAGTTCCTCCATACAGATCTACAGTAATCCAGTTACTTCACGTAGACATAACTACTGTATGGAAGCCCGTCATCTTCGTCGATATAAACATGACCCTAGCGTTGCGAAGCACAAAATTCCAGCTAGGTCTAACCGACCTGAGATCATCAAAATAGGGTCTGGCATTACCTGGAGTCCGAATCATACATGGTACCGTACATTAGGAGAGTCTCTAACACAAACTCTAGTAGAGACACAATCTCCTACAGAAGAAAAACCACTTCATAAATCATTTTTACTGAAGAATGTACCAGCCCTTAAAAATGCGTAACCGCCATTGTAAACGGTACATCGGAACTCATCACGACTTGTCAAGACAACTCCTACTTCCACTAGAGCGGCATAACAAGAATATAGTCCTGCCTACCCATCCAAAATATACAATATAGGACTGATTCTACTTGTACTAATAATATGTAATACATATGAATTCAGGCCATAAACATAATAAGCAAATTAATCTATTTTCTGGCCCTAACAAATAAGTACGGACATGGGTGTCATATCCATGCGCCGAATCAATATCAAGAACGATTACTCCTATAATCAAAAGTGTAAATCAATCATGGATTATCTAGCTTTCCCATAGACAGCATTTTCATACACACATGAATGAATGTCTATATCTTTTCCATATTAAATAGCCATATCGATTTTTGTAATATGTGCGTCAAAATATGCACGCATTCGTCATTATTCGTCATTAATTACCTTACCATCTATTTTCATTACTTTATCGTCTCTGTTCATTGTCTTCGTCGTTCTTCATTATTTTATCGTCTCTGTTCATTAAGTCGTCGTCGTTAGTCATATATTACCACCGTTATTCATTACTTTATCGTTTACATTCTTAATTGTATCGTCATTATTCATAACTTTATCATTTCTATTCATTACTTTATCGTTTCTAATCACTACTTTACCGTCTCTGTCCATTACTTTATCGTCTCTGTTCATTATGCCATCGTTGTTATTAACTACGGTACTTTATCGCCGTTATTCATTACTTTATCGTTTCTATTCATTACTTTATCGTTTTTATTCATTACTCTATCGATGTTAATCATCTTGTATCGCCATCCTATAAACATCTCTTTTCATTATTTTTAACGGATGTATTCATCACCTGTCGTTTCTATTCATTACTTTTTTTTAACAGTACACCCCACCCCCAATCGGTATCAAAGGAAAGATACCAGCGCATTATTTTGATTGTTTCTTTTGATTTCTGCACGCCTGTGTATTCTCTCCTAACAACTTTACACCACTCACTCGAGTCATGACTTCTTGGTGAGCCTCGTGCAGCAATATTTTCAAATAGTCTACACTCTGCAGCATAAAGCGCATGCACGGTGCTTAATATATTTTTACACAGCCGAGTGTTTGAAGTGTTATTTATAATTGCTCGGTGTTGAGGATTGTTGCATGGGTTGCGAACATTTTGGTCGAGCAATGCCAAATATAATATGGACATAGCTGTGATATGTATATATGTTAGGCAGAGACCCTAATAGAACTGTAAGCGGACAGTTTAATACTGTGTGTATAATAATAATTATGCCAAGCAGACTGGTTGGAATATAATTGAACATTAAGTAAAACGGCAAAGTAATAGACACGCAATGTCTAAGAAATAGTGGACTCTATGCTATGATGTTTCAAGTGCTCTTGATGTGAACTATATTAATTATTGTCGTGGATTCATATTGAAAGAAATAATATTAATAAAATATTGTAAGTCGTCAATATAGACTTATTTCACTGAAGGTGTTCAACGTTCCAGTTATGACTGTCTTTATAAATAATGACCGTTGACCTTCACATGTATTGGTTACAAGAATACAGACCCAGCAAAATACATACCCTGTCCAACTAGAAAAATGGAATGAATCAAGACAACACGGTCAGGAATGAATATATATATATATATATATATATATATATATATATATATATATATATATATATATATATATATATATATATATATATATATATATATATATATATATATATATATATATATATATATATATATATATAATAATAATAATAATAGCCCCTTCAGTCATTACTGACTATGGGAATGCGCCCCTGAGGTGACAGCCCTCAGTTGCTTATTTTCCTGGGGCTCCTTTTGACGTTTTCTCCTCACCTCTGCTTCTTGTGTGAGCCTCTCTTCGCCCAATCTGAGGTGGCGCCGTAAGTAGCATCGCCACTTATTGCGATCGGCAGCTTCATCCTCCCATGTTGCTGGATCCATGTCCAGTGCCCTCATATCTCTCTTGCACACATCTTTGAACCTCAACTGTGGTCGCCCAACTGTTCTCTTGCCATCTGCTAATTGTCCGTAGAAGATATCTTTTGGGATGCGACCATCTTCCATGCGGCGAACATGGCCAAGCCAGCGAAGTCTGCGCTGTCTAAGAAGCGTATACATACTTTGAAGGCCAGCACGTGACAACACCTCGACATTTGTCACTTTATCTTTCCACGAGATGCCGAGGATGCGGCGTAGACACCGCAAATGGAAGGTATTGAGCCTTCTTTCTTGCTTAGCATAGGTCGTCCAGGTCTCGCTGCCATATAGGAGTGTGCTGGTGACGCAGGCATTATATACCGCAGCTTTGGTCTTTATCGTGAGTTTAGAGTTTCCCCAAACACGCGATGTGAGGCGGGCAAAGGTAGCTGCAGCTTTGCCAAATCGGCTGTCGATTTCTGTATCCAGTGAGAGTTTGTCATTGATGGTAGACCCTAGGTATGTGAAGTGGTGCACCACTGCCAATTCATAGTTATCGATAGTGATAACTGGTGCAGCACCCACATCCTGACTCAGCACATTCGTTTTCTTTAGACTTATTGTGAGGCCAAAGTCCTTGCATGCTTTAGTGAAGCGATTCATCAAGCTCTGAAGCTCCTGTTGGCTTTGAGTATATATATATATATATGCAATTTTATTGAATGAACTTTTCGATGCAACCATTTGAAAGAATTACTAAACGAATCCACGGTTGTAACATAAATCGATACCGGGTGTAAAACAGAACAGATGATCAAATAATTGCAAGAAACGTAATACAAGATTAACCCAATTAATCAAAGAAAAAGTCCGCAACACTCGGGATGTTCCATGCATGGCTTCAGAGCCGTAGGTAGGGGAGGGGGTTAACACACCACCACCCTCCCCAAATTCTTTAGGGTTTGGTGAAAAACATTTGTGGGGAAATTATACTGTACCAAACATGTTTTGCTACGAAATTTTTTTTAATAAACACCCCCCCCCCCCCCCCCCCCCCCCTTATTAAGTCTTATCTACGGCCCTTCATGGCTTACTATCCGGCAAGCCCCGTGAAGTGGCGCAGATTTAGTACCAATTTTACGGCTCGCCAGTTCAAGTGGCGCGCGACGGTAACGATAGCTAAACTAGAGCGTAAAAACACGGTTTTTGCTCACGTATACCAGCGCCTTCCCTTTTCTTAAACCACTTTTCAAAATGGTATTTGATATGTGTCGTGTTTCAAATCTTTGATACTCAGAAGGTCTGTGCTCCACTCTTCGTAGAGAGATAAAACCGTTTCTTGGTACATTTTAATCTACCACATTGTGATTGACCTTGACCCAGCCAACTTTATTTAATAACTAAAACAATGTAAAATAAAGTGGAAATAGTTCCATACAGTAAGGAGTTTTTAACTAAGGAAATAATGACCTGCGAATATAGATTGCATTTTTAAGGGGACAGCGTCGGTTTGTGCATGGTGATTTTGTCGATTAAATTGATGTGTTTTTTTCAAACAACAAGATTAGGGAGTTCTTTTTTATTTTTAAATCCATCTATAGAATGATTTTTTTAAGAGCTTAGGTGGGAGCCGCGCTGGTGTAATGGCTTCGGCGTTGTACTGGCGACCAGGTGTTCATGGTTCAAACCCGGGCGTCGGCGTTTGAGAAATGTTTACGGCCGGAAATTTGACTGAATATCCTGAACGGCTCCTGTGATAAACCCTCTGTGGATGGGAAGGAGCGAAGCTCCTGACCGGGTTGGAAGGAAAGTCCTCAGGTTCACCAGCCTCGCAATGACATGTCATTGGGCCGAAGGGCTGAAAGCCCAAGTGCCGCTGGATAAGAAAAAAAAAAAAAAAAAAAAAAAAAAAAAAAAGCTTAGGTGTGTGTGTGTATGTGTGTGTGTATATATATATATATATATATATATATATATATATATATATATATATATATATATATATATATATATATATATGATATATATGATTATATCTCAATAATTCTATGTCTGTTGTACTTTTTCCACAGCCTTGTTTGGTATTGTGGGAGTTTCTGTTGCAACCGGAGAGATCAAGGCTATTAGCGACGACCTGTTAAAATTTACAACGACTATCAGCTGGGCCTTCATTACGTTTCTAGTTGCCCAGTTCGCATACGTAGTATCTGGGCTTCTCCACTTGCTAGACACTAAACTTAACTTCGGTTTAAATCCGTCGACCCGAGACACAATAACGCAGGTTTCGGTACCAGCATCAAAATGATCCACAATTTATTCCCCGAGCTAAACAAAATAATACGTATATTTTATTGGAAATATGTTTGTGAACTGTGTGACCAAGTGCCATCTTCACATTAAAGACCGGCTGCAATAAATCTCCAACGTCTTCTGTGTTGATGGCGCACTCTGATAAGAAGAAATAAGACTCTTTTCTGTCCATCTCTTGATGTTATCTTACCACTTATAGCGCTGTCTTCTTGCTAATTTGTCTTCAACTTTCCCTTCTATTATGGATTTCAGCAAGGTGGTATATCCTTTTATATGACTAAATAATTTGATCTAACTGTGATCTTATTTAATATTTCTCTTTTCATTCCGAGCTTTTCTATAATTTGTTTGTTTTCGTCTATTTCCATGAGGTGAGCCCCATTCTCTTATACTTGTATACTACATCTCGTAGGACTCAATTCTTTCTTCCAACTGCTACGTCATTGTCCATGTTTCTATACCATATAGTAATCAAGAGTAACCTGATGACTCTCATTTGTTATTTGTGAGTTATTTGTTTGGATGTAGTATCTGTCTCATGTTATGTATTATGTGGATGTTAGTATCCGTCTCATGTTATATATTATGTGGATGTTAGTATCTGTCTCATGTTATGTATTATGTGGATGTTAGTATCTGTCTCATGTTATGTATTAAGTGGATGTTAGTATCTGTCTCATGTTATGTATTATGTGGATGTTAGTATCTGTCTCATGTTATGTATTATGTGGATGTTAGTATGTCTCATGTTATGTATTATGTGGATGTTAGTATCTGTCTCATGTTATGTATTATGTGGATGTTAGTATCTGTCTCATGTTATGTATTACGAGTATGTGGATGTTGGTATCCATCTCATGTTATGTATTATGTGGATATTAGTATCTGTCTCATGTTATGTATTATGTGGATGTTAGTATCTGTCTCATGTTATGTATTATGTGGATGTTAGTATCTGTCTCATGTTATGTATTATGTGGATGTTAGTATGTCTCATGTTACGTATTATGAGTATGTGGATGTTAGTATCCATCTCATGTTATGTGTTATGTATTATGTGGATGTAAGTATCTGTCTCATGTTATGTATTATGTGGATGTTAGTATCAGTCTCATGTTATGTATTATGTGGATGTTAGTATCTGTCTCATGTTATGTATTATGTGAATGTTAGTATATGTCTCATGTTATGTATTGTGGATGTTAGTATCTGTCTCATGTTACATATTATGTGGATGTTAGTATCTGTCTCATGTTATGTATTACGAGTATGTGGATGTTAGTATCTGTCTCATGTTATGTATTATGTGGATGTTAGTATCTATCTCATGTTATGTATTATGAGTATGTGGATGTTAGTATCCGTCTCATGTTATGTATTATGTGGATGTTAGTATCTGTCTCATGTTATGTATTATGTGGATGTTAATATCTGACTCATGTTATGTATTATGTGGATGTTAGTATCTGTCTCATGTTATGTATTATGTGGATGTTAGTATCCATCTCATGTTATATATTATGAGTATGTGGATGTTAGTATCCATCTCATGTTATGTGTTATGTGGATGTAAATATCTGTCTCATGTTATGTATTATGTGGATGTTAGTATCAGTCTCATGTTATGTATTATGTGGATGTTAGTATCTGTCTCATGTTATGTATTATGTGGATTTTAGTATCTGTCTCATGTTATGTATTATGTGGATGTTAGTGTGTCTCATGTTATGTATTATGTGGATGTTAGTATCTGTCTCATGTTACATATTATGTGGATGTTAGTATCTGTCTCATGTTATCTATTATGTGGATGTTAGTATCTGTCTCATGTTACGTATTATGTGGATGTTAGTATCTGTCTCATGTTATGTATTATGTGGATGTCAAGTGAAAGAATCAAGTAACAGCTGCTAAATTTGACTTAGTTACACACAAAAAAGAAGAGAAAGACAGAGAAATACCTCAACAAACTGACCCAAAGACTGACTGAGTATAAACATGATAAAATGACCCAAAGATTGACTGAGTACAGACATAATAAACAGAACCAAGATTGACTGAGTATAAACATGATAAACAGAACCAAGATTGACTGAGTATAAACATAATAAACAGAAACACGATTGACTGAGTATAAACATGATAAACTTATTTTACCTTGATAATGTTGTATGCTTAAATAATGCTCAAAATACATGTGTGATTGAAAGGTTATGTATGTTAGATGACAGAGAGAAGAAGGGCAGAATGTAAGACGGGCCTGCGTGCCCAATTCTTAACCCTTTGAAAATAACGTTCGTTCGAACCAAAGATTGACTGAGTATAAACATGATATACTGAACCAAAGAATGACAGAGTATAAACACAACAAACTGAACCAAAGATTGACTGAGTATAAACAGGATAAACTGAACCAAAGATTGATTGAGTATAAACATGACAAACTGAACCAAAGATTGACTGAGTATAAACAGGATATACTGAACCAAAGATTGACCAAGTATAAACATGACAAACTGAACCAAAGATTGACTGAGTATAAACATAATAAACTGAACCAAAGATTGACCGAGTATAAACATAATAAACTGAACAAAAGATTGACCTGAGTATAAACATGATAAACTGAACCAAAGATTGTCTGAGTATAAACAAGACAAACTGAACCACAGATTGACTGAGTATAAACATGATAAAATGAACCAAAGATTGACTGAAACATGGTAAACTGAACCAAAGATCGACTGACAGGTTAAGAGAGAAAGAGGGAGAGAGAAAACTAGAGACAGAGAGAGAGAGGGGGAGAGACAGACATAGAGAGACAGATGGAGACAAAACGATAATCAGATGATTATTTATTTTCAATTAATTTTTTTGCATGTTTTTTTTTTTTAAATTACCATCCTCAAAATTGTATTTCTTGTTTTACTTGATAAGATCATGTGTAATTTTTTGTATTCGGTTGTCTTCAAATTAAATGAACAGCCACAAAGAAATGTCTTAAATGTCCTTACTGAAATAAGCGAGGTAATTTTGTAAATAAGTTCTCGTTAATTGCATACTTCTAATATTGAAAGTTTATGAAACAATAACAGGATTTTACTTGAAAATAAGGATATAAAACTCAAGAGACACTTTCATTGCATTGGGAAATATAAAGAAATTTAAAATAAAAAAAATAAAATTCAACACACAAAAATAAGAATATTCAACTCAGACGTAAAGACAATCCTATTGAATGGATCTGAAACATGGAAATGAACAAATATCAACAAAGAAGTTAGACTTTTATAAATGGGTGCTTGCGTAAAAAAGGATTGAAATGGTATAACAAGGTTACCAATGTGGAACTGATGACAAGAACTAGACAAGTACAAGACATGAGAATACGCTGGCGATGGATTGGACACAAACTGAGGAAACCTGGATAGGCAGACCAAAGCACACATGGAGAAGAGTACTGGAGACATAAATGAAATAAGGAAGCCACTAAAAGACCTAGAGTTGATTGCATTCAACAAGAGGACTTGGCATGTTAATTGTAATCAGAATTGACCTCACTGCACTCCAGGCAAACCCAGAGTTGCTCAGTCTCCCTCAGCAAATGTCGAAGGGTATGAATGTTAATTGTACCTGTAGCACGCTGGTTGTACATACGACGGATCCATCCTCTCTCACGTCCATCTCTGCTAGTCCCACGTTTGATACCAAACTCCAACAGTCTCAGCCTTGTTGATTCATTCATTGCAGTGTCATTATCCAGCAGGCGATCATTAACTGCCCTTGGTATCTCTCCCTTATCCATGTCTACTGTACCACTATGGGTGCTCTCTAGGCCAGTCTGTCAGCTCTCCCATTGCCAGGTACCCCTGCATGACCGGGACAGTAGATCCACACCAGTTCTTGAAGACTTGAGGATTCTATTGATGTTTTCCATTCCTTCCGCAGCCAATCATTCTGAACTTTCCGAAGCATGGCTTGAGAGTCTGACAATATAACTGTCCTGGTAGATGGAGTTTCAGACAGCCACCTCAGTGCTGCAGTAACTTCCTCGACCTCCATTCAAATGCTGGAGGTTGTTGTCATGTAGGCTTAACTCTGTTCAGCGATGACCCCGCCCTTCCTTCTCGCAGAAGAGCCCCATCCTGATTTCTCACCACGCACTATGGACCCATCAGTGTACACAATGGCGTCATCATACCCAGCATGATCACTTATCAGCTGCTTAATCTCCAGCTCTGCTTTTCCATTGCCCCAAGACCTGCACTCTCTCCCAAGGCTATTGATGACCTGCTGGTAGTTTATCCAGTTCTCCCCTGACTTACTCCACTCTTCCTCTTTGGATACATTTTCAACCCTGGTCACCTGACCAATCGTAGCCTCTGCCTGTGCCATCCATGACATCCCCCTCTTGATTCTTGCTCCTATGATGTCAGTTGCTTGTCACCCATGCTTACTTGTTCATTTTAATTTTACGAATCATTAGCACAATAATTTGGGGGAGGGGGGGGGGGGCGGCTCTCTGCAAATATGCAGAGCTAAAATACTGTGCTCTGGTTCTGGGCTCTCCCAAGGAGTTATCACATCCTACACGGAGCAACTTCTCAGCTCCTCCTGCCTATCATGGGGTCAATAGGGAGATGCAGATAACCAGGTAAAAGCCAGGGTTGCGTTTGGGGCTCAAGTGACCCCTCCAAGCTTAGTGTGCAATGCTGGGTTCTCAAAATGTTTCACCACAGGGGGCATCCCTAGAAGCATGTGGATGAATTCAAAAGTCAATGAGGGTGTAAGTAGCTTCAAAGACATAGGTTCACATCCAAATCTACATACTATAGCACTGTGCATAGCTGGTGGTCATATACGGATTACTCCAGACATGCCCCCATATATGTCCACTGCTGTATGTTTGGCAGGACTGCAGCAGATAAATAAAATCTATCAAGATGATAACTAATTGCAAATTTTATCATTAAGAGTTGGACACTTTAGATTTTGATTCCATTCAGTCATCCATCTTGAATTTTTTTAAGCACCAGCTCATGAGTTTTTTTTACTCGAACACTATATTCATCTAAATCCTCCTCTTCTGTTTATATCCTTAGCATATACACTACCAAGTAGCCATGTAGTTCCATTGACGAGACAAAAATTAGGTCTACTGCAGCCTCAGGCAAGACGTACGAGATGATGATTAATACAAGGTTGTGTATGATGCTGGCAACCTCACCATGTACAACAAATTGCTGGAGACACCACCACTGCATGAGAATGTAAATGCTTGGGGCAGGCTTCTTGCAAGGAACCAGCTGCAGGGGTGGCTCCATGCTCCATCAGAAGCAAAAAGGAAAATGATGATAGTGATGTTTGTGCAAGATTATCAATCATGCCATATGTTTACATGTAAGATTTCATCAATCATGCCATATGTTTACATGTAAGATTTCATCAATCATGCCATATGTTTACATGTAAGATTTCATCAATCATGTCATATGTTTACATGTAAGATTTCATCAATCATGCCATATGTTTACATGTAAGATTTCATCAATCATGCCATATGTTTACATGTAAGATTTCATCAAGCATGCCATATGTTACATGTAAGATTTCATCAATCATGCCATATGTTTACATGTAAGATTTCATCAATCATGCCATATGTTTACATGTAAGATTTCATCAATCATGCCATATGTTTACATGTAAGATTTCATCAATCATGCCATATGTTTACATGTAAGATTTCATCAATCATGCCATATGTTTACATGTAAGATTTGATCAATCATGTCATATGTTTACATGTATTTATCATGCCATATGTTTACATGTATTTATTTAAAGTTCTCAGGCCTCGCAGTTCTCTCTTCACTTATTACACAAAAACTATACAAACCTACCTCACTATCCTGTAAGTGTATCATTCTTCTATACTTTACTGAACACAGCATTACGGCCTTTGTCATGTGTAATCTGGTTCTATACTGGTTAATTGGAAAGCTATAGAAGTGATTGCGTCTATAATTAGTCTGGGTCATTCCTCAGTCCCTCGTGAATTATGTGAAGGGTTCATGCTAATGACCCCTGTCCACAAAGTACTATTTTTGTTGTGCCTAGTTGGCAGGGTGGATAGACATGATTCACTTCTGTAACAAGGTGGTGTAGCCATTTGGATGATCCTGGGTTCAAGACAATGGGAAGCCTATTAGTCCTGACATTTTTGTTATTGTCTGGTTTTCTGCTTCTTTATTTCCTACGAGTACCTGCTATTACCTGTTTATTGGTATTTATTTATTTAATGTTCACACGTCTCGCATTTCGTTCTCTATTCATTAAACACATCTCTAAAACATAAACACGGGTAGTAAGCCAAAGTAATGTTCAATAATTACAACAAAAGGACTTAAAAATCTATAAGACAATACAAAAAAAAACCCTGATCCTACAGCCATGCTTAACAACACTTAATAACTCGGGACACAAAATAATATATTTCGACATAACAATCTCAGCTGGTGGATTTTATTTTAGAGTTGAACAGTTCATGCTTCCATGAATAAGGCAAAACAGTAATTATAAAAATTAATTAAAACAATAAATAAAGGTCCTGTAAAAATAAAGCTGTAAATGTGATTGTGCAATAAAATGGAAGCATGAGACAGACAACATTTCAACAGTATACCCTGGATTCACAGTGGAGTTTACAGCATGAAGTATTTGTTTAACTTCTTTGTTTTGTGATTAATTTTTACAACATATTTTCAGCTCTATTTGTGGGGATAATGAGTAAGTTTCACTCCCTGGGTTAACTCGTTCTGGCCCAGCAAGATTTTAGGTATTACTCAAGAACCAAAATCGAAGCCAAATTTTATTTTCTTCCCAGAAGTGATGTTTTAAAACAAAAAGCAGTAAATGTTTATAATTACCCACCACAAAAATATTTATAGAACGTGTGATTCCTGTACAGCCGATAGAATAGTCTGGCGCTCTCTCTTCCAAACCTCTACACCTCACGGTAGAAGGGGAACGACTAAGTAAGTAAGTAAGTAAGTGATTCCTGTACACACACATTGAGAACCTCATCAGTGCTACAGAGTTCGTGCACTGTCTTGAGATCCTCCTTGTGTGATCTAACAAAGGAGATTGTAGCACTGATGGAGCTGTCCATGTGCAAGAAAGATGGCCATTAAAAAACTAAACCAAACCAAACCTCATTCAAATGTCAGCTGGCTGAAGAATATTCTCATGTATTGGAAGACCAGCTACATGCCACAAATATTTTGTTTTAAAGCATGTAAAGTGCAAGAGTAAATCGGACAAAAAAAACAAAGTGGCGTACCACTGGGAGAATAATGAGCTGAATCACAGCACATCGCACGGCGCCTGGGACAGAAAGTTTAACAGTCAAAGTTTCAAATCAAAAAGTCATCCCTGACTTTACAGTTTCATTACTATTTTACAGGATAATGTCTTCTTTCCCTGAGTTTACTTACTTACTTACTTATTCGTTCCTCTTCTACTGTGAGGTGTAGAGGTTTGTAAGAGAGAGCACCATTCTATTCTATCATCTGTCTTCCTCCTGGCTTGGTTCCACTCTAGTCCTCAGTCCTTCAAAGATTGTCTAATGTTGTCCTCCCAGCAGACTTTGGGTCGTCCTGGAGGTCTGGATCCCTGGCTCTTAGTTTCCCATGCTTGTCGTGGTAACCGATCTTCTCCCATTCTGCAGACATGGCCAAACCATCTCAGTTGGGACTGTTCTACTTGGGTCTGCAGGGGTTGGGTTTTTAGGCCTTGGCGTATCGTCTGGTTGCGGACCATGTCTCTTCTTGTCCTCAGATACCTCATTTCTGAGGTTTGGATCTGACTTTTGTGGGTTGTAGTCATTGCCCATGACTCACATCCATATGTCAAGACTGGGACATAGGTAGAGCGTTATACAGCCATCTTCGTCTTCTTACCAACTTCTCTTTTGCTAAGGAATCCTTGATTTTCCCTGAGTTTAATTATTAATATTTACAGCATAATGTCTTTGCCTTCACCTGGTGGCACTGAACTTGAGAATTAAAAAAAAAGTCTACATATTTTTAAGAAAAAAATTAAATACCTGTGGTAATGTTCCTTTAACTAGGGCTGGAATATCTTCACTTGTATAACCAATAGACTGAATACCATGTGGGCATTCGATGTCATACATGATTTTCACAAGTAAATCATGTAAAATGTTACCAGCATCTTCTTTCTTGGCATTACGAATGTCAACTTCTGATGTCTTAGCCAACTATTTTATTTTCCATAGCTTCCTGATAGTAATTTTTTTTTTAAACAGTGTGACATCATCTGAATAATTAAGTTTTACAGCTTATATTCCCTGACATCCTGATTCAATAATTAAGTTTCCCCATATCAATTAATCCCTGCCTTAATTTTTTAATTTTATAGGTTTCCCCATGGAGTAAATTAAAAGTAAATTATTTTACCGCATATTGGTTCCCTTAACTGTGCAAAAGGAGTTATGTTAACAATAACTTTTTTCACAATAACTAAAACATAAAAACACACACATGCATGCATGGATGCATACACACACAGGCATGGCAACCACAGTTCTGCTTGAAATATGTCTATAAAAAGCTGCTCATTTATAAGGCAGTCTGGCAACTTCAGTATGCCAGAATGGCATGTTCTAGTAGGTTTTCATGGACTTTGTCAACAGCTCTGACAATTCATCTGGGCCTGCTGGTCTTGGAGATAGTTTTGTTACTCTGTGCTGTAAAATAAAAAAAAAGAACTGTCAAAGTCTCTAAAAAACAGTACATGCTATCAAATAAACACAAGAATTATCAAGTTCGCTCCAACAGTAAATGCTAGCACATAAACACAAAAACTACCAAGTTCGCTTCAACAGTACATGCTACCAAGCAAACACAAAAAATGATCAAGTTCACTTCTACAGTACGTGCCACTAAATAAACATAAAAACTATCAAGTTTGCTCCAACAGGATTGGCTATTAAATAAACACAAAAACTATTAAGTTTGCCTTAAAAGTACATTTTACCAATTAAACACAGAAAGCAATCAAGTTCACTCCTACAGTATGTGCTTCAAAAAAAAATCACAAAGACTACCATATTCAGTCTAACAGTATGTGCTATAAAATAAACACAAAAACTATTAACTTTATCAATTCATTTCGTGAATCATTATTTCCCTCTTCACTTATTATGGTGCACATCAAATAAACTATTAATTTCTCTCCAAAAATATGTGCTCTCAAATAAACACACAAAAAACTATCGAGTTCTCTCCAACACAACGTGCTCTCCTATAAACACAAAAAATATGAAGTCTGCTTCAACTGTACATACTATCAAATAAACAAGAACCAAACAAGTACTAGTGTAACAAGAGATGACAAGATGATGCTGGAGATGGATAAGGCACACATTGAGGAATCCTGATGATAACCTTACAAGGAAGTCCTTGTTCTAAAATCCCCATGGTAAGAGAAGTAGAGTGAGACCAAAGAGAACTTAGAGAAAACAACAGGAGACAGACATGAATGGGAGCAAGACATTGAGCTGATGGCACAGGACAGGAAGTTTGTTGAAGGCCTATGCTCCTTGTGGAGCTGATGCGTGAGGATGATGATCAACATCGTGGCATCATTAGAAAAGTGAACAAAAGAACTGATAACAGCAACGGTAACATGAAGTTGTGGAGAAACATGATTGCCTTCTGTTGAGAAGTGCATCATGGGGCGAAGCGATTTTGAAAAAGTATATTTGGAGAGATCGCTATGCGCCATGATGTGCCTCACTAAAACACAAAATAACTACAGTCATTGACTATGACTACGCACGGTAGCGAAGGATGACAAGGAGTACATAGTTACGTTTGAATATTCAAGAGTGTCGGCTTGTGTGGTGTGGTCCACTAACTAGGCGTAGAGAATTCTACTCACAAAGTGTATCCAAGAGTATAGATTTCGAAGCAGAAATCAAGGGAGATTTTAATTCAATATGGGACAAACCCATTTTATCAGGATGTGTGAAATTCATGGTAAGAAATAGGCTCGATTGGCCAAAATGATGTTTGGAGACATGTCAAGGTTATCATAACCAGCATGTAAAGATATGAACATTTAAGAAATATATGTAATTGCCGACTAAAAGAAAGTGTGCACGAAGGCACCGAATCTTAATAATATAGACATTGATGGAAAATATAATGTCAAGAAGGATTCGCAAGAATAAAATAAACGGACAAAAATTATGAATATGCTATGAAAGCACGAAGGTATTAGTCTTAATAGCATGAAGAATTTTACAGATGTGTGGACTTATTTATAAATAGTTTATCGAAGGAAGGAATCGATATTTAATTAAAGATGTCAAACTTTATTAGAGCAATGTGTCGCTCATGAAAGTCTTTGTGATAAATAAAAATGAAAGTCGTTGAAACCAGACGTCTTCTTTGGGACCCAAAGTCGCAGCAATAGAGAACGCAGTCAGCGACTCATAGCTTGACTGCCTGCGTCAGGACCAGCAAATCAGAGCTGGTCAAGACTGCACTCCACCTCCACGTGGTGGTCCTGGAAACAGTCTGCAGCAGTGCAGTCTGGCTGAGCGAGTGTGGATCGCAATGGGAAGGCAAACCCGGTCCTAAAAAATGCCGTGCAGAAGTCGGATGTGTCGACCGAAAGGTGCAAGTATCACAGCTTAGGCGTAAACAGACACAACGCAACCACCGTCCTTTTCAGGACGAATGAGGAAGAAGAAGTCTTCAAAGAATCTTTCAAAGTTTCGAATTCTGTATTTTAATATTCAAACAGTTAACAGTTTATGACATTGAGTTGAGGAATATGAATATGAATATGAAGAAGAACGATTACTCAGAAAAGTTCTGGCCAGTTTTTGTGGCAATACATCTACTAATAGAAAAACCCTAGACAACATACAGACAACAAAGGAATTGTTCTTAACACCTTCACCTGGTGGCACTGCACTTGAGAGGGGAAAAAAAAAAGTCTACATATTTCTAAGAAAAAAATGAAATACCTGTGGTAATGTTCCTTTCACAAGGGCTGGAATATCTTCACTTGTATAACCAAGAGACTGAATACCATCTGGGCATTCGATGTCATGCATGATTTTCACAAGTAAATCATGTAAAATTTTACCAGCATCTTCTTTCTTGGCATTACGAATGTCAACTCCTGATGTTTAAAAAATATAAAATATACATTAAAAAAAAATAAGCAAAGTTTAATAATAAATGCACAATTTTTGCCAAAAATGGTTAATGAATCTACCAAAGGTCAGTGAGAACAAGCAAAATAAAATTTGTATGAGGTTGTTGTTACGGGCTTTTCACTGATTTAAATGGGTTAGTCTAGTAT
This sequence comes from Oreohelix idahoensis, assembly GCA_024509875.1. Lineage (NCBI taxonomy): Eukaryota > Metazoa > Mollusca > Gastropoda > Stylommatophora > Oreohelicidae > Oreohelix > Oreohelix idahoensis. The sequence goes on from JAMPIV010006672.1 coordinate 125,660, forward strand.
TATGTTTCGTACAATTATTCTTCCATCATGAAACACAGACAATACTTAATATAGTTCACATCAAGAGCACTAAATACATTATAGCGTAGAGTCTACATTTTCACAGACATTGCATGTCCGATACATTATCATTATAATTAACATTCGATTATATTTCCACCAAAACTGTTTGGCATAATTCTTGTATTTATACAGAATTAAACATTCTGCTAGTTCTATTAGATACACTGTCTAATATATAAATTTACTTTGGCATTCAAAGCCAGGCTTAGTCAGCCCTACATATTCTAACTGCGGTTCATATTTTACGACTTACGTTAATCATAAATTATTGCGGCTAATATTGCCGTCTTATATTTTCAGACTCAAGGGTCCTTATACATTCTTTATTTCTGCTTTAAATATAACTTCCTAGTTATGCACTATCACACTTGAGTGGTTATACCACATCTTTAAAACACTTTGGCCAAGTGGCCATGCCACATATTTTGAAACACTGCCATTTGCCTTGAAGGCCACACAATGACTCTCGTTACTATGTCTAACGCGTCATGCATCGATACACGCGGTATATTTCATTTATTTATTCAGCCGAGGTGTTTCATGGTGCAACCATCCGAATCGAGCTCAAACCCAGATGCTTGCAAATATGCAACAATCCTCAACAGCTGTGCATGAGGCTGGCTACTTCGTCTTGTAAAACACTTTGTTACAGAAACCACCACTGGAAGAGCATGTGATTGCTTGGTACAGACGTCCTGCAAGGGGAACAACTGCTGTGGTTATTCTATGTTCCATACAGAGTGAAAAGGAAAATAATAATGATGATTTTGTATCCTTGACAACAACTCAATGAAATGAAGATAAAAATGTGGAAAGTCACAATCGACTACGCTGGTGAAAACATGGTAATCTACAATGTACAACTATTTCTACAACAGCATTGCTAGTTACTTAGCCCTGTGGATGACTCCGTTGTTTGAAAAAATGCTTACATTAAATAAGTACAACACAGTTCACCCTCCAACATGTCACAATTAATAATTTCCTTCTTTCAGTTCTCAGATAATTATTTCCCGTAACGCAATGAAGTTATTTCTACACTAATTAACATTTTATACCGTTATATAAAATTGGCTGTATTAATGTTGGTCTTTCTTCAGCTGGAGTCTTGTTATCATTTGCTGCAGTTAAGTACAATATTAAAACCATACTGTTTGAAACAAATACAGCAATAAACAATAGTACTTAGATAAAAGTTAATAATAAAATCTTTTATTTAAAACAAAGAGCAGACATTTTTACCCAATGCTTCGGCTGCTTGCAGATGACGTTCTGGGCAGGCAGGAGCAGTAAACTCAAATACAGCTGGAGCAGTTATAACCACAGACAGTCCGTGAGGCTGATTTTGAACAAACAAGGAACATAAACTATTTATGTGTCTAAGGACAGTGCCTACACATTTCTATATTCAAAGAATCCAATAACTTTCATAATTCTATTTCTAACACTAATTTAAAAGACAAATCTACCATGACCCTTCACCTGAGTCCATACATTTAGCCACTGTAAGGTAAAGGTAAAAGATCCCGATACATGCCCATTGAGGTATATTGGGAAAATGGTGTTAGGCCCATATCTTCTTGACCATCAGCACACTAGGGGTGATGTGGTCAGCATCACGCCAGCCACCTTAACCTTCCCAGAATTTCTCTGGTACCCAATTCACGAGGCTGGGACGACCCGGTTTGTGGTCTTAAAAATCCCACCTCAACTGGAGATCGAACAATGGACCACCGAGCTAGGAAGCCAGTGCACTAACCACTGTGCTAGCATGGCTCCCATTTAGCCACTGTAGTGTTGTAGTTTAGTGACAGACTTTCATACATGGGCGCTTTAATAGAACAGAACTAATGAAATGACAAGATTGCCAATGTGGAATAGATGACGAGAACCAGACAAGTGGCAGTGGAACAACACTGGCAATGAAGAAGATATACACTGAGGAACCAGAAAGTTACAGACTTTCATAAATGGGTGCTTGTGCAGATTAGACAGATAGAAATGGTATGATAAGATCACTGAAGTGATTTGGTTTGGTTTTTAAAGACAAACTTCATTGCACACAGGCAACTCGATCAGTGCTCCGATCTCCTCCCTTTGATTACACAAGGAAGATATCAGCACAGTGCATGTACTCTGTAGCACCTGAAAGAATCCCAATGTGTGTACAGGAATCACATATTCTATAAATATTTTTGTGGTGGGTAGGTTTCTAATTTTTAAATTTTCACTAAAGTGAAACTGATGGAAGGAACCAGTAGAACAAAATGAGAGAAGATGGTGGCATTAGACGTGGCAACACATTAAGAAAACTATCTGATAATAATGACATGCAACCCTTGTTCTGGAGGAACATCAATACATAGGAAATGAAATTGGAGATGGGCAAGAAAAGAATAAAGAGGACATGGAAAGATCTTGAATGGATAGCACCAGACAGAAAGGTTTAGAAAGTACAAGGTATATATTGAAATGCTCTGCATGGAATTGAAAGGTAAAGTATGAATGAACATCATGTAAAGCAGCTAACAGGCTCAACTTATATTTGTACTTATATTCTGTGCATTAACAGTCGGTTGTCACCCTTTTTAAAAATCGGTGTTATTATGGCAATCTCCCAATCCTTTGGTATGGTTTTGTTGCACCAAGCTGCCCGTAGGACCCTTAGGAGTAATAGGTCGCCTGCTGCTCCCATGTACTTAACCATTTCTGGTGTTATGCCATCATGTCCTGCAGCTTTGCCCATCTTCCCTTTCTCCAATGCTGCCTTCAGTTGTTCCATCTTTATGTCATCTTCATCACCATTGGTTTTTCTTTTGTGCCAGTGGCTATCATTTCTGATGTTTGACCTTGCTCACTATCCAGGAGTTCTGAAAAATATTCTTTCCATCTTTCCATTACTTCTTTTGGGGCAGTAAGCAATTTGCCTTGCTTGTTCTTTATAAATTTAAGAGGGCACTGTTTTTTTCTTCCTCATATTCTTTAGGGTTTTATAGAACAATTTCTGGTTTTCTTGCGCATCCTTTTTTAGCTTTTCTCCAAATTCTTCCCAGGACTTCTGTTTTGCTGCTAGCACCTTGTTCTTTGCTTCTGTTCTGAGTATCATATATTCTCTATATTTCTCTGTTTTTCCTGCTGTGTTTTTAGCTCCTAAGTATTGTTTCCATGCCTTTTTACAGGCTTTTCTTTAACTTGCAACGTATGTCACCCTGTTGTCACCTTCAAATCTTGCAATTGATTTTTCAATCACTTCCAGATGAGCAATAGCTCTGAAAATTGGCATAGTTGTGTATTCCTCATCACCATAGAATAATCAGTCGTAAAAATAATAAAATTAATAAAATTGAAATTAATATTAATTTTCTTTGTTTGTATAAAAAACATCACTAAAATGGGCGATAACTGCAAATAATCTAAGTGTATTCTTTCTAACAAGTATCATAACACATAAGTTGTCTCTCTTGAAACTGGGGCACTTAAGCGCTCACCATATATTTTATCCATACGTGTCTAATGAAGTATAAAGCAGAAGTTAATTTCATATAGAATCAGCGCCCCAGGCTTTTTGTCAATTTGATGTTACATTTTTACTATAAACTCCTTGAAAAATTATTTTTTGGTTTTTAGTGCATTAAAAGCCTGTGTTTAAAATATTTTTTTAAATTTTTTTATTCTTCTCTCTTATTTTCTCTTTAACCTCATCTGTACACCAAAGTGTCCTCTTTCTCTTGTTCCCAAGTCGAACTTCACCACATGCTTCTGCTGCCTTTATGATGTCCCTGAATTTCAGCCAGAGTGTTTCCAGGTCCTCAGGTTGTTGTTCTGTGTTTCTCACTGCTGTAGCAATAAGCCCCTGATATCTGGTCTTCACTTCTGGCTCTCACAGCTTGTAGTTCTTAATGCTCTTTTCTCCTGTTCGTTTACTTAGTTTCTTGCGTGATGTTAGGCAGTTCCTAAGCCGATTAGCTCTTTGAGTTGTTCTTTTACTTATTAAAAAGTAGTGGTCTCTTCCAATCTCTGGCCCCCTCTACACTCTAGCATCCCGGACATACTTGAATGAGCTCTTCCTAACTATGGAGTAGTCGATCACTGACTTCTCATTCTTTGTTGGTTCACACCTAGTGTATACATGTATGCTCTTATGGGGGAACTTTGCGTTTGTAATGATCAGAGGACAACATTAGACAATTTTTGAAGGACCTAGGACTAGAATGGAACCAAGCCAGGAGGAAGACAGCTGATAGAATAGTATGGTGCTCTCTCTTACAAACCTCTACACCTCACGGTAGAAGAGGAACGAATAAGTAAGTAAGCATTAACAGTACAAGGTCTATATCCTGTTATCTGAACACCCGAAAACCTAAATATTCTGAAAATCAAAAGTCCCTTTGGGCTACTTTTCGATCACAATTTGGCCGATTTCTGACTATTTTGGGCGGCTGAGCTATTTTCTAAACACATTTTGGGCTCTTTTTGAACACCATTTGGGTGATGTCTAACCACCCAAAAAAATCTGATTTCCGAAACAAAGCTGTCATCAAGGATTCTGGATAAAAGAATACAGACCTGTACATTGAGAAAAACAAAAATTATAATCAAGAAGTTAATCAAAGTCATAGAAGAGAGAGAGAATGAAATTGTATAACAAGATCATACCAGGAAGTGATGGAAAGACACAGACAAACACAAGTGGCACAAGATGTGAAGGAGACATGCTGGCACTGAATAGATAACACTGTAGAAACTAGCTTATAGCTTTACAAGGCAGTCCATGTTCTGGAAGCCCAAAAGAACTGGAGGGTGCCAGTTACAATGGTGGCTCCATGCTCCACAGGGAGCAAAAAAGAAAGTGATGATGGTGATGAGGATGATGATGGTGATGGTGATGAGGATGATGATAGTGATGGTGATGAGGATGATGCTAAGTAGTGACTGCAAGATAGTATGAATTACCCCAAATAGTCATGGTAACTGACTGACTGACTGACTCTTCATGTTAAACCAAGGTAATAAAGCAAATGTACAGCTTGAACCTGGGCATGCTAATTACATTTTTTTTAAAAATTTAAATTGATAAAGAAAAATATCCTGTTCAATTCTTGAAGGGTTATCATTAGGATATATAAAGTCTCCATTTTCATATAATATTTTCAGCTGCCGATACAGGAACGTTGGCATCATATCTCCTGTCCAATTATTGTAAATAGAGACAATTAAAATGTCTAGGTTGTATGTGTGTTTTTCTTAAACTCTGAAATGGTAGTCTCTTCATACTTGTGAAATAGTGTTTTAAAAAAAAAAAATGTGAAACTCGAACAAACAAGTTTAAAAAAAAAAAAAACACACAAACAACTCACTTTATATTAATTTTTGGTTGTGTTAAATATTGTTTGACTATATTATGCAGTTTCCTAGCTCCGGCAGCTCATGGTTAAATTGGACGCCTGTATATAATTGAATATAGGGATTCTCTGCTGTTCATTTCAAGCTGAACCTAACCTCTTTTTAACCAAGAACCTAACCATCTTTTAACAAGAACCTAACCCCCTTTTAACCAAGAACCTAACCTCATTTTAACCAAGAACCTAACCTCCTTTCAAATATGAACCTAACCTCATTTTAACCAAGAACCTAACCATAACCATCTTTTAACCAAGAACCTAACATTTTAAAGCAAGGACCCAATCTCCTTTAACTAAGAATCTAACCTCATTTTAACCAAGAACCTAACCTCCTTTCAACCAAGAACTTTGTAATTATAATAGTAATAATAATAGCCCCTTCAGTAATAACTGACTTTGGGAATGCACACCTGAGGTGACAGCCCATGCTGTGTTCTCTCCTCTCTTCTGCTTGCAGTGCCACTGCATATGTCAAAGGGCTGTGATGTGCCTCCAGCATATGGGACTGTTCCTTTCATGTCTTCATGGAAAGACATTATCATTTCCAGCAATTTAGTGAGACAGCCTATTTTTAGGAGGATTCTGAAGAGTCCACCCCTGCTAACCAGGTCAATGCCTTCGTGAGGTCTAACCAAGAACCTAACTTCCTTTTAACCAATTTTTCTGTGGCTCCCTCCCCCCCCACACACACACACACAAACCCCATTCACTTCTCATACTCTTCTACATTATTTGATCACTTCTCAATATATCATCTTCTCTAGTACTTACCACAAGAGGATGGTCATCATCATAATCTTTAGATTTGAAGTTTTTGACCAGACCAGAAATTGGATAAGACATTCCGTGACTAAAAAAGAAAACAAAAAAGAAATTGAGCAAAGACATTTAATAACTGAAGCAGGATTTTGATATTTCTTAAATGAAAAAATAAAAAAAAAAACCAAATAACTCATTCTTTCATTGAAGTAAAAAACAAAGGAGATTTCCTGGCTGAAAAAGACTAACAAAACAGACACTGGATAAGGTATTAAAAACAAGTAAACTGCAGCTGAACTAATGAAATAAATAAATATATATGATTCTACATCTTGTAGTGATGTTTCTTAAAGTGCAATATTGTTATCGTTTCCTGCATTGATTCAAATTATCTTTGTTCTTTACCTGTATATTTTCAGACCCCTAGCAGTAACCTCTCATCAAGTATTATATTGCATCTGATTACGGTTATGTATAGAAGAGCGAGTTCGTTAGAAAAATTCATAATTGTGCATTAAATAGTGCAGACCAAATAATCTTTAAAGTAAAATAGTGTTTAATTAATCAGGCTTTTACAAAAATGTTCCCTTTCGCATGTTGCATCCCCGCACGAGACAGGGCTCACCATTAGCCATATCCAACTAAAATCAATTTATCTCACCCCACCCATGCACACACAAAGACACACATACGCAAATTGTAAACATATGCACCAGTTCATTCAATGTGTTAAACGTGTGTTTCTTTGATCTCATCTGACTGTTGTCACGATGGTGATTACGTGTTTTACTTTTAAATCTAATTTTACACAGTACAGTTAATATTCGACAGGGATGAACAGAACAGTGTACAACATAGGACAGTCACTCTCAGTTTCCTGGATGATGAATACCCACAGGACCTCTGGGTCCGAGTATACACGGATGGGTCAGCACAGAATGCAGTAAAGAATGGAGAAGCAGGAGTGTACATAGAATACCCAAACAACACTAGGGATACGGTCAGAGTACCAACAGGGAAATTCTGTAACAACTATGATGCAGAAGTCCAGGCAATTAAGGTGGCAACTGAGAAACTATTGAACACCAATCTCGGTCCACAGCCTGTGGTATTCCTGACAGATGCAAGATCAGCACTCCAAGCACTTCAGTCCAGAAAATTGCCAGGTATACAAGCCCTACTTTCTGAACTGTGCAACCAGCGCAGTGTCGCCATGCAGTGGATACCGTCTCATTGTGGAATACCAGGAAACGAGAGAGCAGACAGACTGGCTAAAGAAGGTGCTGCAGACGAGCAACCGGATGTACCAGTTACGTACCATCAGAAGAAAAAGATGATCAAATCTATCAGAAAGCCACCAACACCAACACAGGATGACTACCAAGCTATGAACAGATCAGAACAAATAGTCATTCTGCGCCTCAGAACAGGACACAACCGCCTCCGCAGCCACATGTATACAAAATTCAAGATTGGCAATTCAGCCATGTGTACACGTGGACAGGCACCCCAGACTGCGGAGCACGTACTTCAAGATTGCCCCGAATATGATATATTGAGGCAAACCCACTGGCCCAGAGAAACAACACTGGAAGCAAAACTATACGGACCTCTGTATGAACTACAAAAGACAGTGAAGTTTATACAAGAAACAACATTGCAGATATAGACAATATATTTCAAGCGAACGAAAGAAGAAGAAAACGGTACAGTTATATTTTTTAAGGTGTGTTTTACATTATTTAAGAGACAAATGTATATTTAAAAAACAATTTAAACAGTTAAAGATTATAAAAATTATCCAATATTTCAGCAGAGTTGTTAACTATTGAAGATAATAGCCCCTTCAGTCTTTTTTGTTTTTTTAGTTCGGTTTTTGCCTCCTTCTGGCGAGGCACGCTCCTTTCAACCTAGATGGTTATATTAGAGCCTCTTCAGTCATAACTGACTATCAGAATGTGCCCCTGAGGTGACAGCCCCCCAGCTGCTTTTTTTCCTAATGTTCCTTTTGACATTTTCTCCTCTCTTCTGCAAGCTGTGAGAGCTTCTTTTCACCCAATCTGAGGTGGCACTGTAGAGAGCATCACCTATTGCAGATAAAAGTTAACTATTGCAGATAAAAGTTAACTATTGCATATAAAAGTTAGCTATTATGGATAAAAGTTAACTTTTGCAGACAACAGTTAACTATTGCAAATAAAAGTAGAAACATAATTTATGAAAGAAGCCAGTGTGACTTGTATATTGTTATGTGACGTCACATTTTTTTCAACAACCCCCCCCCCCCCCCCCCCCCCCCCCCAAAGTGTGACATCTTATTTGGATGACCACTAGGATGTTTGATGGTTGAAATTCAAACTGGAATATAACTGAAATGAAATCAAATCAATAAGAAAAATTACAGAAATGCATCAGTTAAAAAAAAACAACTGCAGACCAAGTCTGGGTTACTGCTATTACAATTTTGAATATGACAGAGACATCTACTTCAATCGTGACTCCTTACCATAAGTGTGTGCCTGCGTTACCAAACCCAATGCCAGCAAAACAGCTTGCAAGTAACATTTGGGATCTTGCTTCTGTGTCATCAACGTTATACACAGCCCTGGAAAGGACAGACAAATACTAGCTAGTTTCTATCCACACACACCAAAAACATCTATTACAGCTACAGCTGTTATACAGGATCTTCGTGCTCCTGTAATCCAATTCCACTTCAAAGACTCAAGAATCTCTTACATGCCAAAATCTAGTACTGATTCAATAATTGTGAAGATCTAGATAACACCAAAACCTATTAAGATAAGTGAATTCATCCATGAAGAGACACACGTAATCTTTCCCACACACATACATACATACACATTCCATTCTTCTTGAAAAGAAAAGAGAAGAAGCTTATATTGGACTTTGCCTGAACCTGTCACTGGGACAAACAGAACTACTAAATGATTCCTTCCGATGATGACAACCTAATATGTTATCACCATCATCAGCATCATCTTCAGCTCTTGAGGAGTATAAGCCTTCAACAAATTTATGCTAGGTCCTCCTGTCCTGTGCCATCTGCTCGTGGTCTTTCCATATCTTTATTCCTTTCATTTCCATCTCAAGTTCTCTTCTCCACATGTTTTTTAGTCTCCCTGTATCTCTCTTCCCCTGGAGATTCCAGAACAAATACTGCTTCATCATGCTATTAAGAGATTTCCTCAATGTGTGCCCCTTCCATCACCAGCACCTTCTTCACTTCTCCTGATCCACAACACATATATTTATAATAATAATCATAGCCCCTTCAGTCAAAACTGACTATGGGAATGTGCCCATGAGGTGACAGCCCTCAGCTGCTTATTTTCCTGGTGTTCCTTTCGACATTTTCTCCTCTCTTCTGCTTGTTGTGTGAGCTTTTCGCCCACTCTGAGGTGGCGCCGCAGATAGCATCACCACTTGATGCGATAGGCAGCTTCATCCTCCCAGGTGGCTTGGTATGAATTCATGCATTAATATCTAGACATATACATATACAATATGTATATTTAACACATAGTTAAAAGGATAAATCTGAATAAATAAAATATTCTTTTATGGTTGACTTTGTAAAGCTTAATTAAATGTATGGACATTTCAAAGTTAAGTTAAGCCAGACACCTTTCAAAGAGGTGTAGATGAGCATGTCCCTTCATAGACCTGTTATTGTTGATCAGAATCTACATCATTGCACTCCAGGAAAACCCATAGGTGCTCAGTCTCCCTTAGTAAATGTGGAAGGGTATGAATGCTAAATGTTTCTGTTGCATGCTGGTTGTATATATGATGGATGAATCCTCTCATACGTCCACCTCTACTAGTCTTACGTTTGATGCAAAATTCCAGCAATCTTTGCCTTGTTGATTTTCACAGATCTGAACTGTTATTACTCTCCATCAGTTCTGTTATAGATCTTTTCCCATACCACACTGTCAAGCTATCTATTCTCTTTTTTCTGTTTTCCTCTACATCTTCTTCCTTCTATATTCCACCTGGTTATAATGTTTTAAAATGCTCATTTTCTCATCACATGCATGGAAATTTCATCCCTCATTATCATTTGCCCATGAACTACTTATGAGGTACGGAACAACCACAGCAGCTATAATACTTCATTAGACACCTATGGATAAAATATATGATGAGCGCTTGAGTGCTTAAGCGCCCCAGTTTCAAGAGAGACAACTTATGTGTTATAATACTTATTGGAAAGAATACACTTAGATTATTTTCAGTTATCACCCATTTTAGTGATGATTTTTATACAAACAAAGAAAATTAATATTAATTTCAATTTTATTAATTTTATTATTTTTACGACTGATTATTGTATTGTCATGAGGAATACACAACTATGCCAATTTTCAGAGTTATTGCTCATCTGGAGTGATTGAAAAATCGATTGCAAGATTTGAAGGTGACAACAGGGTGTCATACATTGCAAGTTAAAGAAAAGCCTGTAAAAAGGCATGGAAACAATACTTAGGAAGCCTGCGTCAAAACATTCAAGTGCTCTTGTAGCAGTGGTTTCTGTTGCAATTTTTTTTAAGTTTTCCAAGATGGGGTTGCTATAATAGTTGCATCATAAGACATACCTGAGGGTGCAATAGTCCTATTCTTCCCAACAGAGACCCCCAGCAACTGCACGGGGTGTAAGGAAATTTAATGGACTTATATTTGAGCTAGTGTTGTGAACCACAAAGAGGAATTAACTCTTTGACTCCAGACCAATGCTCTGACCATTGCAAAATTCAACGCGCCGTGCCAGCGCAACGCTTAGAGCGTTAATTTTAGTTTATCACGAATAAACCCAAAAAATTGTCCGTTTAATGCAGTTCATATTTTTAAAACTCGTAGAATGACTTCCACTACTATTTAAAAAACTAATTTGACTGTAGTTAAGCAGCACATGTGCATGTTTTGATGATATCACAATTTGTGTGACGATTCGCGTGTTTGCGTTTTTCGCTGTTATTGCTAGAGACATGTCACGCTTTATATTTACATTTTCTAAGTCTCCTAAGCAAATAATTGTGGCAAACTACTTTAGAACATTGCTGACATTGATGATGATTGTTTGATAGTCACAGTTTGTTGTCAAAATACGGAATCGGTGCAGAAAAGCTAGACACATTAGATTTAGTTGATGAGTGGACATAGTCATATTCTGGCCGATCAAAAAACAACAAAACTAGACCTACAGTACATCTAATCACTAGTCCTAGGTAGAAGATGAAGCTAGGGATACTATTAAACCATTAAACAAGTGTTAAAAAGTTTTTATATGACGTTTTTCTTCTTTATTTGTTTGAAAATTACGTAATGCACGATTGCATAATTTATTTTTTTCTTACAAGGGACCACAGTTAAAAACTGGTGTGAATAACACTAAATATACTAACTGTGGAATAAGCAATGTTTTTTTTACTTTGTAAATGGATTAACTTGATGTTTGAAGACTAAAAAAGAAAGTTTTACTGTCTACAACAGTAATTTGTCTTTGGTAAGATCGTATTCTACAGTTAACTTTTTAGTGTTTATCAATTTTACATGCAAAATGTTTTAAGTATACCAAACACAATTGTGTTAATACTACCAAAGACGTTATATATTACAATTCTCTATCCATTTCCCTACAGTTTGGTATATAATACGTACATGTTCACATAAAAATATTAACATAAAATTTACAGTAAAAGACAGTACTTTTCACCGTTTAGAATTCTTCAAAAAATAATTATGGAGTCAAAGAGTTAATGAATACCAAGCAAGACTTGAACAAATAGGGTACTAATAGTTAAATATCCCCAACCTACTGACCTTTTCAAATATTTTGCAGTAGTTCTAAGAGCGTGCAAAGACCAGATATCACTAATAGGGTTATTGCCCTGGTATGCCGGTCTAAGGCTTGGGTCATCCTGTCCCTGGCGGTCTGTATAAGGCATCACAGTGTAAGACTCAATAGCATGACTGGGGGAAAAAAGACACAATTTCTTAAGTGACAGTTTTATGGCTAATACCTCTCATTAAAAAGAAACTAAGTTAGACTTTTAATGAATGGATGGATCTTTATTTACACAAATTTAACATGGTTCTTTGGACTTTTGTATTTCAGTTATCTTTTGCAGCCAATACCATGCTGAAAACTCCTTGGTATTATCTACACTGTAGATCTATACTTTTCGTGTGACTTTTCTGCCATTCCAAAACAAGTTGAGTTGAAGTCATAAGCTCTAGTTTTTCCAGCTTGACTTGCATTTAAAGGATCATCACATCTGGTTTCAAGCTAGAAGGAATAAGTCTGTGGCATACTGTGCATTCCCCACCATCCAAGGAGGCTCTCCAAATATGCAGAACTAAAATACTGTGCTCTGGTTCTGGCCTCTCCCAGGGAATTGGCACGTCCAACACAGAGCCACTTCTCAGCTATCTTTGCCTATCATGGGTCCACAGTGTGATCCACCTGCATACAGCCAACCAGATAAAGGTCAGAGTTAATTCTGGGGCTCAAGTGACTCCTCCAAGCTTAGTTGCAATGCTGAGTTCTCAGCATGTTTCACCAAAAGGGTAATCCCTGGAGGTGTGCGCATGATTTCAAGAGTCCATGAGAGTATGATTAGCCTCACAGACAGAGGTTCACATCCACATCTGCATACTATAATACTGTGCTTACGTATAAGGATGACTCCAAATATGCCTTCATACATTTCAGCTCTGTTAAAATTTCCATATCCACTGCATTTCACACATGGGTCATTAACACATTAAAAACTGGTTGATCACAGCATAACTGTCTACTCAATAACCTGTTCACAACATACAATATGTGCACACAACAAAAAAAGTAACCACACATATGTGCACACAGATAACTATACAGGTGTACGCACAACATACAATAAAATTAAACAAGGATACACAACATGCAAGACAACAATACAAATAAACACACATTCAACAGAAAACTATTTAGTTCTGCAAACAACATTAAAAAAAGGTAAAGGCAATCCCACAGCAAATACTGCCATAGGGGAGTGAAGTGTTAGAGACTTCACCATACTAGGTCCAGCATCAAGAGGTGGGGGTGGCCAGTTCTCTTCCTCGCTACCTTTTCTTCCCTAACTCAAACGGCAGAGTCAGGTACCCACTTACAGCTGGGTAGACTAGAGCGTGTAGGTACTGTGATTTGAACCTGGCACCTTTGCCGTGAGAGACAGTGCTCTAACCACTCTGTCAATTGGACATTTGGCAAAGAACATACAAGATAAAAATGGACACAAGCACACAAAGTACAGATTAAAAAACATGTGCACAGAAAACAAAAGAAAGACAATGACATATGTGTCCACAACATACAAAGAAAAATATGTGCAGACAACATACAGATTACATATATAACATACATGCAACATCGTAAAGTTTTTTTCCTTGTCTTTTTTTTCATCTTCATTAGTGTCATTTGATGCTACTTTGATTGTTAAAAATCTTCAATACTTTTGTACATTTGTTCCCTGGTGAAGCACATTTGTTCCCTGGTGAAGCCCATTTGTTCCCTGGTGAAGCACATTTGTTCCCTGGTGAAGCACATTTGCTCCCTGGTGAAGCACATTTGCTAACACAATCAGATGTTTTAATATGCTGCCAATGACAAGCTTTTACTCTTTACATTTTCATTTTACTATTTGGGCAGACATAGCAAAAAAACAGAGTGAGTATGATGATAATACAACATGTCACAAATACTTCTTCTTCAAGTACCTTGCCTAGTGGTGTAGGAGATCATGTCTCTCCACATCTTCCTGTCTTCAGTGCAATTTATCAATTCTACTGTTGACTTCTTTCCATGCCGCGATGTCAAACTGTCCAGTATTCGCTCTCTTTGTCTTCCCCTATCTCTTTTTTCTTCAATCGTACCTGTTGTTACGATATATTCCAGCTTTCCTCTTCTCATAACATGCCCAAAAATAGTGGACTGCTTCTTTCTAACTTGTGAAATAAGTTTCCTTTGTGCATTGGTCTCTTTCAGGACATCCTCATTACTCTTTTTGGCTGTCCATGGTATTTTTGAAAGTCTTCTGTTAAACCACATCTCTGTTGCCTCTAGTGTCTTCTCTATTTGTTTACTAATTGTTCATGACTCACTCCCATATACTCTGATGGTAAAGACTTGAGGATAATAAAGAACATGTACTGGCAACAAACAGCAGCTGTAAGAGTTAGCAGGGAAATATGAATGTTTCAGCAAGTAAAAAAGGGTATCAGACAGGGATGTGCGCTGTCACCGGATCTGTTCAGTCTGTACAGTTAAAGTATAATGAGATCACTGGAGAACTTATCAGAAATATCTGTTGGTGGAAATAATAAAAACTTGAGATATGCTGACGATAGTCTTAATAGCAAAAAGTGAAAAGGAGCTGCAGGAAATGGTTGATACAATAGGGATAGAAAGTGAAAAATAAAGGCCTCAGCCTTAATAGCAAAAAGTGAAAAGGAGCTGCAGGAAATTATGTATACAATAGTGATAGAAAGTGAAAATAAGGGCCTCAGCCTTAAATAGCAACAAGACAGAAGTAATGGTCATCTCATAGAAAATAGCTTCCCCAGAATGCACTATCAAAGTAAATGGAACAGTTTTAAAACAGGACAGTAGATTAAAATACCTGGGTACATTAATAACAACAAATGGAAGATGCATCTCGGAAGTGTACAGCAGAATAGCTCAGGAACAAACAGCATTCTATAAAATGAGGAGTATTTTGTGTAACAATTCTTTGTCAATGGAAGTAAGAAAGAGAGTTTTTCAGTGTTATATAGAACCGATCCCGACATATGGGAGTGAGTCACAAACACTAGGACAAATTTAGGATGACATGGTTTTTAAAGCCAATTATAATTTATCTGACATGCTATTGACACAATTAAAAAAACTGACACTTTTAGAATTTCCACTAGGCCTAGTAATTAGACAGGAAAAGGTTAAATGCCAGCTTTTCTTTGATTCCTTCACTTGTGTACATCTTAGGGTATACTACAGATAGTGCAGTAAATCAATGGAAGAGGGCCTATACTGGTTACTGATTGAGAAACAATGTTTAAAGACATACCATAAGACATCAATGCCAGAGTAAGCAGCTACTCTCTCTGGCATAGTCTGCAGGTGAAGAGGATCCAGAACACCCAGGGTTGGCCGGAGGTTCCTGTTTGATATTCCTGAAACAAAAGTGGACAATGCAAAAATGAAAGTCAACTGTATGGGGAACAGCTTAAGAAAAAAGCCCCATTATTGAAGAAAGCCACAGAAGAAACTACACTCAATGATGACACCCCTAACAATAATCTTTTCCCTCTTAGTTCATCATGCAGCACGGAGCCACCACTGCTATTGGACCTTTTGTATGAATCAGCATCAAAGTATTCTTACAGCAAGTGGTTTCTACAGCAATTAGTTTTACATGATGAGCTTTCCAGCCCCACATACAACATCATATTAGTTGTCTCTGACGATATGCCTGAGTGAGCATTCTATTTACTCAAAGACTCCCGAAAACTACACTGGGCAAAAACATATTTAAAAAACCTAAAGCTGTTTAGTTTTAAGAAAACGTAATAGCACGTAAAAGAACTGTCTAATAACATTACAGCTATCAACAATCTTAAACGAAACATACACTTAGAGAATAGTAAAAGCTCTTATGTATCTACACTAAGAGAATAGTAAACATTCTTATGTATCTACATTACAGGATAGTAAAAGTTCTTATGTATCTACACTTACAGGATAGTAAAAGTTCTTATGTATCTACATTACAGGATAGTAAAAGTTCTTATGTATCTACATTACAGGATAGTAAAAGTTCTAATGTATCTACATTACAGGATAGTAAAAGTTCTTATGTATCTACATTACAGGATAGTAAAAGTTCTTATGTATCTACATTACAGGATAGTAAAAGTTCTTATGTATCTACATTACAGGATAGTAAAAGTTCTAATGTATCTACATTACAGGATAGTAAAAGTTCTTATGTATCTACATTACAGGATAGTAAAAGTTCTTATGTATCTACATTACAGGATAGTAAAAGTTCTTATGTATCTACATTACAGGATAGTAAAAGTTCTTATGTATCTACACTTACAGGATAGTAAAAGTTCTTATGTATCTACATTACAGGATAGTAAAAGTTCTTATGTATCTACACTTACAGGATAGTAAAAGTTCTTATGTATCTACATTACAGGATAGTAAAAGTTCTTATGTATCTACATTACAGGATAGTAAAAGTTCTTATGTATCTACATTACAGGATAGTAAAAGTTCTTATGTATCTACACTTACAGGATAGTAAAAGTTCTTATGCATCTACATTACAGGATAGTAAAAGTTCTTATGTATCTACATTACAGGATAGTAAAAGTTCTTATGTATCTACATTACAGGATAGTAAAAGTTCTTATGTATCTACATTACAGGATAGTAAAAGTTCTAATGTATCTACATTACAGGATAGTAAAAGTTCTTATGTATCTACATTACAGGATAGTAAAAGTTCTTATGTATCTACATTACAGGATAGTAAAAGTTCTTATGTATCTACATTACAGGATAGTAAAAGTTCTTATGTATCTACATTACAGGATAGTAAAAGTTCTTATGTATCTACATTACAGGATAATAAAAGTTCTTATGTATCTACACTTACAGGATAGTAAAAGTTCTTATGTATCTACATTACAGGATAGTAAAAGTTCTTATGTATCTACATTACAGGATAGTAAAAGTTCTTATGTATCTACATTACAGGATAGTAAAAGTTCTTATGTATCTACATTACAGGATAGTAAAAGTTCTTATGCATCTACATTACAGGATAGTAAAAGTTCTTATGTATCTACATTACAGGATAGTAAAAGTTCTTATGTATCTACATTACAGGATAGTAAAAGTTCTTATGTATCTACATTACAGGATAGTAAAAGTTCTAATGTATCTACATTACAGGATAGTAAAAGTTCTTATGTATCTACATTACAGGATAATAAAAGTTCTTATGTATCTACACTTACAGGATAGTAAAAGTTCTTATGTATCTACACTTACAGGATAGTAAAAGTTCTTATGTATCTACATTACAGGATAGTAAAAGTTCTTATGTATCTACATTACAGGATAGTAAAAGTTCTTATGTATCTACATTACAGGATAGTAAAAGTTCTTATGTATCTACATTACAGGATAGTAAAAGTTCTTATGTATCTACACTTACAGGATAGTAAAAGTTCTTATGTATCTACACTTACAGGATAGTAAAAGTTCTTATGTATCTACATTACAGGATAATAAAAGTTCTTATGTATCTACACTTACAGGATAGTAAAAGTTCTTAAGTATCTACACTTACAGGATAGTAAAAGTTCTTATGTATCTACATTACAGGATAGTAAAAGTTCTTATGTATCTACACTTACAGGATAGTAAAAGTTCTTATGTATCTACATTACAGGATAATAAAAGTTCTTATGTATCTACATTACAGGATAATAAAAGTTCTTATGTATCTACATTACAGGATAGTAAAAGTTCTTATGTATCTACACTTACAGGATAGTAAAAGTTCTTATGTATCTACACTTACAGGATAGTAAAAGTTCTTATGTATCTACATTACAGGATAGTAAAAGTTCTTATGTATCTACATTACAGGATAGTAAAAGTTCTTATGTATCTACATTACAGGATAGTAAAAGTTCTTATGTATCTACATTACAGGATAGTAAAAGTTCTTATGTATCTACATTACAGGATAGTAAAAGTTCTTATGTATCTACACTTACAGGATAGTAAAAGTTCTTAAGTATCTACACTTACAGGATAGAAAAAGTTCTTATGTATGTACATTACAGGATAGTAAAAGTTCTTATGTATCTACATTACAGGATAGTAAAAGTTCTTATGTATCTACACTTACAGGATAGTAAAAGTTCTTATGTATCTACATTACAGGATAGTAAAAGTTCTTATGTATCTACATTACAGGATAGTAAAAGTTCTTATGTATCTACACTTACAGGATAGTAAAAGTTCTTATGTATCTACACTTACAGGATAGTAAAAGTTCTTAAGTATCTACACTTACAGGATAGAAAAAGTTCTTATGTATGTACATTACAGGATAGTAAAAGTTCTTATGTATCTACATTACAGGATAGTAAAAGTTCTTATGTATCTACATTACAGGATAGTAAAAGTTCTTATGTATCTACATTACAGGATAGTAAAAGTTCTTATGTATCTACATTACAGGATAGTAAAAGTTCTTATGTATCTAAACAAAACTGTGGTTCACACAATCATCATTATTATTTGTCTTTTTGCTCCTCATGGAGCATACAGTTACCCCTGGAGACGACCACCTTGCAGGAAGGTTGAACCAAAACCTTCATTGTGGGTTCTGTAGCAATTTGTTTTACATAATGAAGTTGCCAGCCCCAGGCACAACCTCATAAAGTCAAAACTGTGACTGAATGAAAATGGTGACTGAAGGAAAATGGTGACTGAATGAAAATGGTGACTGAAGGAAAATGGTGACTGAATAGAAACAGTGACTGAATGGAAACAGTGTCTGAATAGATACAATGACTGAATGGATACAATGACTGAATGGAAAGTGACTGAATGGAAACAGTGACTGAATGAAAGCAGTGACTGAATGAAGCAGTGACTAAATAAAAGCAGTGACTGAATGGAAACAGTGACTGAATGGAAACAGTGATCGAATGGAAACAGTGACTGAATGTAAACAGTGACTGAATGAAAGCAGTGACTGAATATAGAGAATGATGAATTGATGAAAACAGTGACTGAATGGAAACAGTGACTGAATCAAAGCAGTGAGTGAATGAATGAAAAAAGTGACTGAATGGAAACAATGATTGAAGGAACACACCAATGAATGAAAGCAGTAACTGAAGGAACACAGTGACTGAATGAGAACAGTGACTGAAGGGAAACACTTACTGAAAGGACACAGTGACTGAATGGAGAAACAAATTCCACACTACAACTTACCAGTTTTTGCTTTCATCTCTTTGTAATCAAAAACAGCAGTTCCTGTTGTTTCACTTCCTGTTCCAGCAGTAGTGGCAACTGGGGACAGAATAAAGTATTATATAAATACACTGAGTGTCTAATGTAGAATGGTTGCAATACTTGCTCCTCAGGGCAAAGATGAAGAGTTTGAAACCAAGTAGATCTGATCTTAAGAGAGGCTGTAAGAAAAAAAAAAAAAAGGAACCCGTTACACGCCCATTGAGGCATATTGGGAATATGGTGTTAGGCCCATATTATCTTGACCGTCGGCACACGAGGGGTGATGTGGTCGGCATCACGCCGGCCGCCTTAACCTTCCCAGAGTTGCTCTGGTACCCATTTGGGGCTGGGTTGACCCAGGAGCCGTTTGTGGCCTAAAAATTCCCGCCTCAACTGGGGACCGAACCATAGACCACTGCGCTAGGAAGCCAGTGCACTAACCACTATGCTACCGCGGCTCCCTTTGGAGAGAGGCTGTGGGGCTATATAAAGAGGTACTAACAGCCTCTGTAAACATTATAAAAAGGTCTTCCACTGTGTGGTGAAGTGGGATGTTATAAATATTTATAGGGGACTTAGTGTACTGACTGAGATCAGCTGTGAAGGTATCTATATCTATTAAGAGTAGTGTATTATAGATAACCTTACTTGCTACCACATATCTATATATCTCAGTCAGAATTATTCTGCAATAGTGTGATGACTACGTTATGTGTCTAGGGTATGTGTAGGATGAAGTGTAAGTCAAAACAACAACAGACAGATAAACAATTTAATTTATTCCACTATACTTGACAACACTGGGACACTCACATACATATAACACTCTAAAGGATATCTTAAGGAGTCACTGATAACTTTTCAAATAACAATATGTATTCATTGCTGATATGAATGAATATGTGTCCTGATTCAATTACAAAGGAACCAGGAATCACAATCAATTTTAATTACAAGTCTATGTACAGAATTTATCAATATGAATATTGTAGTGACATATATTTTTAAAAATATATCCTATGTGTGTCAGTTGTGTAGTGGTAATATGAGATAATACTGGTTTTGTTTTGTTCAAGCTCTGTTGGTATTTGTCATCATGACTTCAATAGTTTGTCTTTAGGGACTAGTATTGGAGATGTTCTCAGTTCCTGATATTAAGACAATTAAATTCCCCTCTTAAGGTGATTTTTACAAAGTCATTTCAAGATGTGGGGACATAATGTTGAGCTCAGCTGGCCAAATCAGCTTATCTTGAGTGATGGCGGCAGGAAAGGACTCCTCTGCTCGAATTCTCCTCTGGGCTCTGGAGACACCTCACTGATAGCTAAATGGACCAAGGAGTATGCTGTCCGACTCTGGATTCAGCAAAGCTCTGACCAGGTGCTGCTCAGTACCATCAAGACCACGGTCCCTGAAAACAAGAAGGATGTACCTTCTACTTCATAACTAATTGATACTCTAGTTCTACACTGAGCACACTACAACACAAACATTGAGTTCAGAGCGTTAGGCCAACTGTCAGCTTCATCTGAAATACTTTATACCAGTATTTACCTCCTTAATGGTTACCACGCCTCTGCACTTCCAGCATTATTTCTGTCTAATCAATCATCCAGGTGGCCATTCCATGCCGTTTTACTTCCCTCCGACACCCTCTGTTCAGGCTGGAGCATTATAGGCTTTATCTCCTGTTTGCCACTGAACTACACATATATATATACAGGCATAAATTAACAATTTACATTCAATTTTCATTAAAAGATACTGAATGGTTCAAGCTTACCACAATTTCATGGAAATAAACACAGATACGTTGATTAGCAATGAATTCTGGCACAATTACTGGCACAAATTCCCATCTGCTTATGTTCCAGGCTTTTATTTAACACAACCATGAGCTGGCTTCAACGCACTGTTGCTTTATCAAGCTTATTTGCACTAGTGGTTTCGAACTAACGCTCCTAAGTGATTATATCAGCGAGTCTAGCCAATGAGGCCCCGTTTCGACAAGTGTTTGAAAAAATGTTACCTTTCCCCGTCTCCCCTAACAACCAAGATAGTATTTATAGTCCGACCAATCGTGGTTCGTCTTTCATTTGTTGCGCTCCAATCAATTTGGAGTTTACATGGTAGGCTATTTCTGTAACGCAAGGTTTTTTCAAACATGTTATAAAAAAATTTTATGAGCAGAAATGATTTCATGCTGTCAGGCATCCCCAATATTTTATTTTGGTTATAACTTGTTAATTCCTAGACTATTTGCGTAACGTTTTACATATTCTTTGTCAGCAAACCCTAAGGAACCCAAATATCCAAATTTAAAAGAGCTACGTGGCTGCGTTCAAAATATGTATTTTCTACCTCCTGTTTCGAAGATGTGCTGTCTGGGTACTGTTATGTTTTCAACCGTAAACCCATCTAATGTTATCTTTTCTAAAAAGAGTTTTTCAGGATTTATAAACCTAACTCTGGGATGGGTAATGTATTTTATCACTGTCCGTCTGAAAAAAAGTTAGTGCATGTAGTCTTACACGCGTGATGGCAGCATTTGTGTATCGCGCGACGCGTGTTGCATGCGTTCCTGATTTTCAGCCCTCCCTCTCTTTTTATCCTTTTGTCCATCGGTTCGTTCGTTCCGCCGTGTATAAAATGGAATGAATGAAATATTTAAATTAGGTCATTGATCCGCTGGGTATCTCAATGTTTTTCCAAGAAATACAGCACACGTTTCATTGAAGAACGCGGGTAATAATATAGTAGGCTTTTACTATCAACGTGAAAGCGTTACAATTTGCAGATGAAGCAGAAAACAAGGGGATTTCGAGTACTGTCATTGTGACAGCACTGTTCTTTACCATTCTTCTTCCTTTATTTATTATATGTATTTATTAGGCTTTATATTTACCTAATAATTTATATATGTGGATTAGAATATTCCACGACACCTCCCCTCTTAAAACAGACATTATATGTCAGTCCTTTATTCTATATACACATAGAGAAATTTATTATTATTTCTGGGGTTTACAGTGATTCTCATCACACGGATGGCGGCTTAAAAAATCAGCTCCCAAATTGGTTTTTCCAGATATATACTCGATGCTAAAATTATAGGGAGCCAGAAGTAAAGACCATCGGAGTAACCTAGAGTTCTCATGCTTAGCCTGTGCTAGAAACGATAAAGGTTTGTGATCTGTTTGCAACTTAAATGCCTTCCCATATAGATAAATATTGAATTTCTTTATTGCCCATATTACTGCAAGACATTCTTTTTCGCTAGTTGAGTAGTTGATTTCAGCTTTATTCAACTTTCTGCTAGCATATGCCACTGGGCTTAATTCTCCATCCAATGCATCTGATTTCTGTAGTAGAGTTGCTCCTAGCCCAATATTACTGGCATCCGTCCTTACAATGAATTCTTGACTTAAGTCAGGTAATTTCAAAATGGGTTTACTTGTGAGCTTTTCCTTCAATTCTTGGTAAGTCATTTCACATTGTGGTGTCCATGTAATGCGATCTGGATGTCCTTTACGTGTCAATTCAGTTAACGGTGCACATATGGAATTAAAGTTTTTGATATACTTCTGGTAGAAACCACATAATGAGACAAAGGATCTCACGTCCTTCTTGGTTTGTGGTCTCGGGGCTTTCTGTAGTTTCTCTAAATTCTTTGGGTCAGGGGTCATGTTTCCCTGATAAACTGTGTGTCCCAAAAATTCCAATTCTTTACATCCAACGCAACATTTGGTTGGTCGGGCTGTTAAATTTGTCTCTCTAAGTCGATTAAACAGCATGTTCAGAGAGTCAATGTGTTCCTCAAATGTTTCTGTTGCTATAAGGATATCATCCATAAAATTTGTTATACAGGGATTATTCAGAGGATCCAATAATTTTCTCATCATTCTAGAGAAGACACTAGGCGCATTCTTCAATCCAAATGGCAATCTATTAAACTCATAGTGTCCTTCTGAGGTACTAAAAGCTAGGTATGGTCTAACCTCAGGCTTTACTGGAATCTGATAGTATCCTTTACTCAGATCCACTTTTGAGAAATATTTAGCTTTATTTAGCCTGGCAAACAGCTGATTTGTATCCGGCAATGGATCCACCTGTCCTTCTGTAATAGCATTCAGTCTCCTGTAATCTATACAGAGTCTATGTTCTCCAGAGGGCTTCCTTAAGAGTACAACACCGGAACTATACGAGGATTCACTGTGTGAAATAATTCCTTCCTTCAATAGATAGTCTATCTCTTCCTTCAAAGCTTTCTCCTTAGCAAACGGAATCGAATATGGTTTCATACAGACAGGTGTGGAGTCTATTAGTTTCATATCATATTCCAATAGGTTTGTATGCCCTGGTCGGTCTGTTAACACCTCTGCATGATTATTTAGAACCTGTTGCACTCTCTCTTTCTGAGTTTTCGTTAAATGTGTACTGATTTTCACCTGTGCTGCTGTCTCACAGGGGTGTAATGGATATTCAAATGATGAAAGTGGTTCCTTTTTCATCTCCATGGCGATGGACAAGGTCAACAAGTGTGTCTCTTCCTGATGTTCTCTTTCCAAATATTTCTTCAGGAGATTCACATGATAGATTTTTTCTTTCCCCTTCTTATCTATCTTATAATTTGTTCTAGACACCTTCTCTAGAACTGTATATGGACCCTGCCATCCAATTTGTAACTTATTCTGACTCCCAGGCAAAAGAAGCAGTACTTTCTCTCCCACAGCCAAATTTCTGTCCTTCGCCTTCCTGTTATAATAGGCAGCATGTTTCTTCCTGGCTTGTTTCAAATTTTCATTGGCAAGTTTCCAGCCAGTTTTTAACCGAGTGGTCAGCTCATTCACATATTGGTATGAAGATGTAATGTTTTCCTCTGCCTTTTCATCAGTCCACGTTCTTAACATAGCTTCGAGTGGACCTTTTATTGGCCTTCCAAACAATAATGTTGCCGGGGCCATACCGGTTGAACTATGGGGTACCTCCCGATAAGCAAAGAGGGTGGCGTGCAGGTACTGGTCCCATGTATCTGGTTTTTCGTGTGCCAACTTTCTCAGGATCGACATCAATGTGCCGTTAAATCTTTCCACTTGGCCGTTCCCTTGGGGATGATACACACTACAATGGAAGTGTTTGGCCTGGAAGATCCTGAAAACTTCTTCAGTTAGTTTCCCCTTGAACTGAGAGCCATTATCAGTCAAGATTTGGTTGGGAAAGCCTAACCTGGTGAAAATTGTGAGCAATGCCTCTGCCACATGTTTTGAATCAATCGATGACAGGGCTACTGCCTCTCCCCACATAGAACAAGTGTCCACCAGAGTCAGAATGTAGCTGTTCCTTCTCTTGGTTCGGGTGAGAGGTCCCACAAGATCCACGGCAACTCTCTCAAAGGGTGTTCCCACTATGGGCATTTCCCCCAGAGTTGCTGGTGCAGTCCAATGTTTAGGTGCTACTCGTTGGCACTCTGGACAGGATTTTACATATCGTTTGATATCTTCAGTTATTCCTGGCCAGAAATAGTGACAAGCTATTCGCTGTCCTGTTGCGCTGATTCCCATATGACCACTGAAGGGAATCGCATGCCCTAGTTCCAACACTTTAGTCCTATATGAAGTGGGAAGGACCAGCTGTCCGTGACCATTGGATTCAGATCCAGCCTTCCTATATATCAGTTTGTTCTTCATATAAAACTCTCCCTTGCCTGGAGGTGTATGAGATTTGGGCAACTTCTTGAAACATGGCTTGAGTGTTTTGTCCTCAGCCTGTGCCTTCCTCATCTCATCTGGGTGAGTATTTATGGGATTATCCTCCTCCTTCTTTGTCTGTGATCTGGTCTGCACTGTTGCCAATATCACAGGTCTCTTGGGATTCCCCAAGAAGACATATCTACACCCCAATATTAGAGGGTAGATTGGCTCATTTATCACTGCTGCTTTTATGATTCCTTCCACATATCGCGTTTTCACTTTTATTCGGGCGACGGGAAGTGTCATGGTAGCTACATCCTTGGTTGCAGTTTGAATCTCCACTGTTTCCGTGGTGTATTGATCGGCCTGCACCAGGTGAGAACTCACAACGGAATCGTAATCTAAACCGGTATCATATAAACATCTTATAGTGACACCATTACAGATGACATCTTCACACACTGGGGGGTGGTATGGTTCCTGTAATTCTTCAGGTTTGCCCTTCTTTTCCTTTTTCCCCGATGTCATAGCAGCAAAATGAGGAGGTTTCCTTCTACAATGGTCAGTGTCATGATTGTTCATCTTACAATTTTTACACCACCTTTTTCCTTGGTTGAAAGATTTTCTTTCATCATATTTCCTTTCATCGAATTGTGGGAATTTATTTTTATTTTCATACCGTGGCCTATCAAATTGGTGCTTACCTTTATTTTGATCCTTAGGATCAAATTTATTAAAGTTCTGTGGTGCCCTAAAGTTATCCACTTGTTTCTTTTTATTACCTGTTACCTCTGCTTGAGCTGCTTGATACCTTTCAGCAACATTTAGCAACTCATCCAGCCTCTCTGCACCTTGTTCCATGAGAAACTTTCTCAGGTCTGGAGCCATGGACTCTCTTAATTGCTCTATAAGGACCATTTCCTTAAGATCTTGGGTTTTCCCCAGAGAAGTCCATTTCTCCAAGTATGTCTCTATTCGTGCAGAGAACTGGTGATAGGTTTCACCTGACAGTAGTTTAGCATTCCTAAATTTTTTCCTATAAAATTCTGCATTCTTTTCATACCTTAACAAAAGAGCCTGCTTTAGCATGTCATAATTTTCCTGATCACCTCTGCTCATTTTTGCAAAAACTTCATAAGCTGCCCCACGAAGTCCCTGAGATAACTTTAAGCTCCACCTTTCTCTCTCTAACCCATACGTGGTAGCTAATAGCTCATACCTATTTAGGTAGCTCTCTATATCATCGTCTTTCTCAACAAAATGATCTAAATGAAAATTCATAGCTGAGGTTGAGGCTCCTTGAGTAACCGTAGCATCAGAGGCAAAGGGACTGGCACCATTTTCAGGAGCATGGCCTTGAAACTCAAACTCCCTTAGTCGTAACTCATGTTCCCTTTGTAATCTTTTATCTTCTGCTTCCCTTTCTGCAGCTAATTTCCTCTCTTCTCTTTCTGCAGCCTGTCTTCTTTCCTCGGCTTCCCTTTCTGCAGCCAATCTTTTGTCTTCCCTTTCTGCCTCCAATTTCTTAGCCTCAGCCTCAATCTGCAACCTCTTAGTCTCAGCCTCAGCCTCAAACCTTCTTTCGGCCTCTTTTTCTAATCTTCTTTCTTCGCGTTCAATAAATTTGTCACATTCCGTGGTGACATAGGCAACCATAACTTGCCCATCTAATCCTAACTCTTTTGCAGTCTGAACAGCAGCAGATCGAAACTTGGCCAGGTCCGCCATTGTCTATCAGGTAAATTTCTACAATGTCTAACCAACAATTCAAATTCTAAATATATATAATGGACAACACAGGCACCGTGAGCTCAACCTTATTTAATTCCACCCAAGGATACCTTTTACATACATGCCACACCTCAGACATGAAAAACCTGTACAACAAATCCAAAAACCCTGTACAGAGACCCGCAAAACCTGTACAGACTGAAAAACGTAACAATAGAGTTAATTAATGTACAAATATATTCAATTAGATGGTTCTGCACCATCATAGTGACATGCGCCCTTTGCCTTTTTAAGCATGTCTTCACTTGCTTTAAAACCTAAACAACAAGAGTTAGAATTTATTTTGTACCGGTATTGTAGAAAAGCTGTGACTGTATCATCATTTAGTCTATTTCTGCAAAAAAAATTAATACAATTTATGGTGGAAATGAAGAACAGTTTGGTGTGTGTTCTATAGTGCCTTATAAAAGTATAGATCTAAAGAGACCAGTAATAAGCGTTATGGGTTAGGTTTAGGAATCTTAAATCAAATATATATATATATATATATTTTTTTAAAGCTAGCAATGAAAATATAAACTGGCGCAATATTATATATTCTCTACCGAACTTCAAAAATTGGAATAGCCGTTATACCCATACGAATTTTAGTGTCAATCAAACATTGATAGTAATTAATTATTTAATAAATATAAATCATTGGATGACCGTAATGATGATCACCCAAGGCAAATCACATTGTTTTTTTAAAGAAAAGAAATTAAAACTAAGAAGAGAAGTAACGCCAAATAAACTGTTATCTGACCTGGTTAAGATGCAAATTTGCCTTGCTTTTGTGTGGTTTTTTTCAGTTTCATAATTTGGTCATATCGGAATGACGGTCGCCGAATGCTCCGCATGTATTTTCGTACCATTTAGATTTCGGGTTAACCCTAACCCCAACTGTAACCCTAATCCTAACTCTAAATGGTACGAAAATACATGCAGAGCATTCGGCGACCGTCATTCCGATATTAGGCCTACCCATAATTTGTTTTGTATTATTATTCAAATTTACATTTCTTACGCACTTTCTACCGTAAACCTAACCTCAACCATTAACTCTAAATGGTACGAAAATACAAATATTAAACATACTCGACGGCAATAAAGGTAAAGATTACCAGAATCTCAGTAAAAAGAGTTGTCAGAATCATTCAAGTTGAATAAATTCAACTCAAACAAGAATTTTCGTGCTCTTTTTCCACAAAATGTTTATGATTCGGCGGTATGGCAGCGTCCATGTTTGTAACTTTCGCTTTTGTAAAATCACTATTATCAGTTCTACCGTATTCGCTAGCAGTAAAATATTTTGTTCGTTTCAAGCTTAGTGGCCAGATTTTTCAATGCTGAATCCGATTATGCCCAGCAATTGCCGATACGATTGTAAACAGAAGAGTTCTGGTGCTTTTAAAATAGGACGTACGTTTTATAGGTGTATGGGAACGAGGTATCGCACTACTTCCGTGACGTACTCGGTACGGCACAGCGACAAAAATTGTCAAGATTTATGCCGTATGGCGTACGTCATAATGGTGCTGAAAGGGTTAATAATTAGGCGAAAAAACCCGTACAGACCCGTGTACGGCCCGTACACATCTGAAAACACAAACACCCCGTACAGATTATGGGTAAACCTTTAAGTGTGGCATGTATGCTTTTAATTCTTATATTCCCTGAAGTGAATTACCCCCAATATTTTTAATAGGGAAAGATTCAAAATCCCAAGAGCGAGACCCCAATATATGTGGTGAAGTGGGATGTTATAAATATTTATAGGGGACTTAGTGTACTGACTGAGATCAGCTGTGAAGGTATCTATATCTATTAAGAGTAGTGTATTATAGATAACCTTACTTGCTACCACATATCTATATATCTCAGTCAGAATTATTCTGCAATAGTGTGATGACTACGTTATGTGTCTAGGGTATGTGTAGGATGAAGTGTAAGTCAAAACAACAACAGACAGATAAACAATTTAATTTATTCCACTATACTTGACAACACTGGGACACTCACATACATATAACACTCTAAAGGATATCTTAAGGAGTCACTGATAACTTTTCAAATAACAATATGTATTCATTGCTGATATGAATGAATATGTGTCCTGATTCAATTACAAAGGAACCAGGAATCACAATCAATTTTAATTACAAGTCTATGTACAGAATTTATCAATATGAATATTGTAGTGACATATATTTTTAAAAATATATCCTATGTGTGTCAGTTGTGTAGTGGTAATATGAGATAATACTGGTTTTGTTTTGTTCAAGCTCTGTTGGTATTTGTCATCATGACTTCAATAGTTTGTCTTTAGGGACTAGTATTGGAGATGTTCTCAGTTCCTGATATTAAGACAATTAAATTCCCCTCTTAAGGTGATTTTTACAAAGTCATTTCAAGATGTGGGGACATAATGTTGAGCTCAGCTGGCCAAATCAGCTTATCTTGAGTGATGGCGGCAGGAAAGGACTCCTCTGCTCGAATTCTCCTCTGGGCTCTGGAGACACCTCACTGATAGCTAAATGGACCAAGGAGTATGCTGTCCGACTCTGGATTCAGCAAAGCTCTGACCAGGTGCTGCTCAGTACCATCAAGACCACGGTCCCTGAAAACAAGAAGGATGTACCTTCTACTTCATAACTAATTGATACTCTAGTTCTACACTGAGCACACTACAACACAAACATTGAGTTCAGAGCGTTAGGCCAACTGTCAGCTTCATCTGAAATACTTTATACCAGTATTTACCTCCTTAATGGTTACCACGCCTCTGCACTTCCAGCATTATTTCTGTCTAATCAATCATCCAGGTGTCAGTGTACTATTTGGCCATTCCATGCCGTTTTACTTCCCTCCGACACCCTCTGTTCAGGCTGGAGCATTATAGGCTTTATCTCCTGTTTGCCACTGAACTACACATATATATACAGGCATAAATTAACAATTTACATTCAATTTTCATTAAAAGATACTGAATGGTTCAAGCTTACCACAATTTCATGGAAATAAACACAGATACGTTGATTAGCAATGAATTCTGGCACAATTACTGGCACAAATTCCCATCTGCTTATGTTCCAGGCTTTTATTTAACACAACCATGAGCTGGCTTCAACGCACTGTTGCTTTATCAAGCTTATTTGCACTAGTGGTTTCGAACTAACGCTCCTAAGTGATTATATCAGCGAGTCTAGCCAATGAGGCCCCGTTTCGACAAGTGTTTGAAAAAATGTTACCTTTCCCCGTCTCCCCTAACAACCAAGATAGTATTTATAGTCCGACCAATCGTGGTTCGTCTTTCATTTGTTGCGCTCCAATCAATTTGGAGTTTACATGGTAGGCTATTTCTGTAACGCAAGGTTTTTTCAAACATGTTATAAAAAAATTTTATGAGCAGAAATGATTTCATGCTGTCAGGCATCCCCAATATTTTATTTTGGTTATAACTTGTTAATTCCTAGACTATTTGCGTAACGTTTTACATATTCTTTGTCAGCAAACCCTAAGGAACCCAAATATCCAAATTTAAAAGAGCTACGTGGCTGCGTTCAAAATATGTATTTTCTACCTCCTGTTTCGAAGATGTGCTGTCTGGGTACTGTTATGTTTTCAACCGTAAACCCATCTAATGTTATCTTTTCTAATAAGAGTTTTTCAGGATTTATAAACCTAACTCTGGGATGGGTAATGTATTTTATCACTGTCCGTCTGAAAAAAAGTTAGTGCATGTAGTCTTACACGCGTGATGGCAGCATTTGTGTATCGCGCGACGCGTGTTGCATGCGTTCCTGATTTTCAGCCCTCCCTCTCTCTTTATCCTTTTGTCCATCGGTTCGTTCGTTCCGCCGTGTATAAAATGGAATGAATGAAATATTTAAATTAGGTCATTGATCCGCTGGGTATCTCAATGTTTTTCCAAGAAATACAGCACACGTTTCATTGAAGAACGCGGGTAATAATATAGTAGGCTTTTACTATCAACGTGAAAGCGTTACAATTTGCAGATGAAGCAGAAAACAAGGGGATTTCGAGTACTGTCATTGTGACAGCACTGTTCTTTACCATTCTTCTTCCTTTATTTATTATATGTATTTATTAGGCTTTATATTTACCTAATAATTTATATATGTGGATTAGAATATTCCACGACACACTGTTATCCTGCAGAGGCTACCCTCTCACAGTGGAACTACTGAGAGCGACAGAGCTGATGCTTTGTCTAGAGCTGGTGGCAAAATGGAGCCATTCAGCCACCCACTGTCCTATTGAGAGGCCCAAACCATCATCCACAACCAGTACAAATTCCAACAGAATAAAGAAATGGATGTGAACAACAGATCTGACCCAAATTACCAGCTTTACAGGCACCAGCAAACTGTTCTTTTCCACCTGAGAACTGGCCACTGCAGATTACTAGGCCACCTCTGTCGCCTCAGGATATCTAACACTAATGAATGTCCATGTGGGACTGGAATTCAAAGCCTTGAACACATTCAATGACCTATCAAGACGTAGCTATAATGCAGAGTGGAGACTGAAGCTATGGGGTTGCCATGTGGACATGAAGAGGACTGTGAACTTCATCCTGGCAACAGGCCAGTAGATTCAGTTTGACCAATGGCCTGTATTCAGAAGATGAAGAATGATCAGCGTATAGTTGTCCTACACCATTTTTCTTATTCCTAGTGTTGTATTGTATAGTACAGATCAACCCATGTGAATCTTCACACATGGCTATTTTGTGTGCGCATGTTTTTAAAACTGTTAGTACCTCTTTATATAGCCCCACAGTCACTTTTATGATCTATCACACATTATCATTCATGACAAGATCCATGTATGATATTCCAAGGATCTCTCTGAGCCATCTAGTTTCCACCGCTTGTATTTTTTTCAACACTTTTACTTTAATAATAAAAAGGGCTAAAATAATAAAAATATGCCATTAAGAAATCAGACACTTCGTCACAAAGTGGATCATGGGGACGAATACCTGCTATAAGGGGCTTAAGTGCATGGCGCACTGGAAGCCCTTTCCCAATTGGTGCATTGACGTAGTCCAGAAGCTCTGCCCGTGGATTACTGCTGTACAGATTTGCTGCCTTACATGTGTCCATCACAGAACCTCCACCAACAGCTACAAACAAGTCAAAGTTGTGAGCTATACAGAAGTCAATGGCCTCTTTTAAACTGTTGAATGAATCACGGGAAAGGAAAGATTAATGCAAAAATTAAAGCATATATTATTTTACTGCTGAATGAATCACAGGAAAGGGAAGATTAATGCACAAATTAAACCATAAATTATTTAACTGTTGAAAAAAAAAAGGAAATGTAAAATACTGGATGAGAACCATGGAGATGCAGCAGACAGAAGCATGAATAACATGATAAAAGGCAGAAATGAGGAAATTTTTATGCCGACTTTGTTCTCCAAAAGGAGCTAGGAGAAAAAAAATTTAAGACAGCTTACTTCTCTTTCCTCTATAAACCCTATTCTTTTCTTTGAATGTGCATTATTTATAAACAGGTTCATCAAGGTTTGTTAAAGTTAAAAACTAAGCGTGATCATCATTTTCTTGATCACTCCTTATGATGGAACATGAAGCTTCCAATGCAGCTTCCCTTGAGGAAGCCTGCATCAAAGCCTTCATGTGCTACTACAGCAGTGGTTTCTGTTGCAATTAGTTTTTCATAACAAGATTGCCAGCTCTATGCACAAACACATTGGAGCTGGTGTGGATCTACTCTCCTGGTCATTCAGGGATACGCAGTAATAAGAGATCTGACATACTAGCATCAAAAGCACCCTCAGAGCGGACGCTGGATATGGATAAGGGAGAGATACTGAGAATCATTAATGATCGCCTGTTAGAGAATGACACTGCAACAGATGAATCATCAAGGTTAAGATTGTTGGAATTTGGCATCAAACATTAGGCTAGCAGAGATGGATGTATGAGAGGATGTATCCATCGTGTATATAACCAGTGGGCTACAGGAACAGTTAGCATTCACACTCTTCAACATATACTGAGGGATGCTGAGCGCCTTTGGGTTTGCTCAGAGTGCAATGATGTCGAATCTATTCAACAATAACAACAATTTTTAATACTTTACACCTCCCTTAGTTTAAATGAACTGACCTCATTTACACGTTCATTAACATAATGAACTACAGGTCGACTGAAAAGTTTCGACCTTTTTTAAATTGTTATATTCTCACTTATATCCAAAGGGTATACAGAAACAAATGTCACAATAAGGACAAATAACTGTCGTTTGAAGAAAAAAATGTTTTGTTTCTTTATTTTTTATTTATTCCAAGAAACAAAAATAAAGCAAATAAAATCTGAAAATGTCCAATAAACTGACGTTACAAGACGCAGCAAAAGTTACTGCCCGCTACGAAACCATGTGTTCAACAAACAGGGCCTGATGTTGAGCTACAATATTTATGTAACAGCACATTTTATGTAACAGCACATTTTATGTAAATGAATGGCACTTAACTGTCGTTATTGTGACGTTTCAATCAATCAATACCCTTTATTTAGCTCCCCAAGGAGCATAGGCTTTCAACAAAGACATACCAAGTCTTCCTGTCCTGTGCTAACCGCTCAAGTTCTTTCCATGTTTTCCTCATCATTTTCACCTCTGTTTCCAGTTCTCTTCTCCATGTGTTTTTTGGTCTACCTCTGCCTCTATTTCCCTGAGGATTCCAGAACAAGGACTGCCTTGTAATGCTATCAACAGGTTTCCTCAATGTGTGTCCTATCCATCGTCAGCGTCTTCTTCTCATCTCTTGTTCCACTAGCATTTGTCTGGTTCTTGTCATCAGTTCCACATTTGTGACTTTGTCATACCATTTCAGTCTTTCTTATTCTACGCAAGCACCCGTTTATAAAAGTCTGAAGCTTTTTGGTTGTTGTTTTTGTTGTTCTCCATGTTTCAGAGCCATACAATAGGACAGACTTGACATCTTCAACTCAAATGTCATTGTGATGTTTGTTTCACACAAATTAGTTGGACAGAAGTTATAAACAATTTTAAAATAGGAAGTTACTTTACAGATACCTTGTAGACATCAATCAATCTCCCCCCCCCCCCCCCCCCCCCCCCCCCACAAAAAACAGATTGGGAAAATAAGAAATATAAAAGAGAAAAGAATCATATCATCTCCTCCTCCTGCATGCCGTCTACAGGGGTGGTTTATATAGCAATGGTTTTACATGACAATTTGCCAGCCCATCAAATCCTTATCTTCTTCTTCTTCTTCTTTGATCCATAACCGCCAACCGCTATCATTGTCGCGGTACCTATACGGTACCATTGATGGCAGCCGTTATACTGGTATTTAAAAAAAAATTTTTTTTAAAGGCCAGATTCTATTGGTTATTAAAAAAAGAGTGCCCCTTGTTCAGAACGGAGTTTTTCTCTCTGACCCATGTTCAATTGCTGTTCACATTTCTTTTGTGTCACATACATCTGTCCTCGGTTGTTCAAAGATTGTCTAATGTTGTCCTCCCATCAGACTCTGGGTTGTCCTGGAGGTCTGGATCCCTGGCTCTTAGTTTCCCATGCTTGTCGTGGTAGCCGATCTTCTCCCATTCTGCAGACATGGCCAAACCATCTTAGTTGGACTGTTCTACTTGGGTCTGCAGTTGAGTTAGGTTTTTAGGCCTTGACGTATCGTCTGGTTGCGGACCATGTCTCTTCTTGTTACTTCAACCACCTTCCTCAGATACCTCATTTCTGAGGTCTGGATCTAGCTTTTGTGGGTTGTAGTCATTGCCCATGACTCGCATCCATACGTCAAGACTGGGACATAGGTGTAGCGGTATACAGCCATCTTCGTCTTCTTACCAACTACTCTTTTGCTGAGGAATCCTCGATTTATGGCCTGAAAAAGTCTCCCAGCTGCTGCTCTTTGGGTAGCCAACTCTTCTTTGATGCCTCCCTTCCGGTCTATGACAGCTCCGAGGTATTTAAAGTGGTTGACCTGCTCCAGGACCTGTTATCTCAGCGTAATCTCACCTCTTGTGTAAAATCACATGCAAAATCAATATGTTGAAACATCACCTTATGTCACATTACTGTTAACTGTTATAGCTAAGTCACTCGTGTCATTTATCACACACTGTCAAAACTTCTCTACTTGTTAGCCGCCAGCATGACATCACGCCTCACCTCAGATTGGATGGTTCCACTCGAACTTTATCATACAGCTTGTAGTTTACTTTGTGCAGCTCCAGTGACTCCAGGGCTGTCTTAACAGGTGGAAGTTTCGCCAGCTTAGGGTCTGTCATAACACATACATTCTTGCCGCCCAGATTTTTGCAATCCTGTTGTGAGAAATGAAGAGATACTTCTGCTACTGCCTTTTGCTCCAACTTCTACTACTACTGCAACAACAACAACTACTACTACTACTTTTACCATCATCACAACAACCACCCGTACAGCTGTATGCTAAAATTAAGCAGTAAATAACACAAATCAACAGAAATAGCTATTACCATAATGTTTAAAAACACAAACAACAAAACCTTAAACAATGCTAAAAACAGCAACAAGAACAGCAGCAAGAAATCATAAACAACAACACCAAAGAACACCATGAACAACAACAACACCACCATAGACAGCAACACCACCACCAACAACAGCATAAATAATAACAACACCATAAATAACACCACAAACAGCAACAGTCCACAAACACTACAAACAGCAACAGCCCACCCCAAACAATAACAGTACACAAACAATATCATGAACAGCAACATCCCATAAATAGCAACATCACTAATAAAAACACCATAAATAGCAACTATACCTTAAACAACAACAAAACAACAAAAAAACCATAAACAGCAAAGCCCCCCCCCCCCCCCCCCCCCAACAACAACAACAACAACAACAACAACACCACACACAGCAACAGCACACCAACAAAATCAACAATAAAATCAATAACATCATCATTATGCCTGGAAGCACTTAAGGCAGAGACAAGAACTTCCGAACTCTCCAACCAATATAGCTATACACCTCTATTATCTCCCATTTTTTTTTCCTTTCTTTAAATCATGGTTTCTTAACCATTTTTGTGCCATGGACCCCTTTGATTGTCTGTTGAAGGCAATGGACCCCTCTGATTGTCTGATGAAGGCAATGGACCCCTCTGATTGTCTGATGAAGGCAATGGACCACTTTGATTGTCTGATGAAGGCAACAGACCCCTTTTATTGTCCGATGAAGGCATTGGCCACCTTTGATTGTCTTACAAAGGCAATGGACCCCTTTGATTGTCCGATGAAGGCAATGGACCCATTTGATTGTCTGACAAAGGCAATGGACCCCTTTGATTGTCTGACAAAGGCAATGGACCCCTTTGATTGTCCGATGAAGGCCATGGACTCCTTTTTGGAAACATTTTGCATAAAAGCATAATTAAGATTTTACATTTTAAATTTCAGGTTATGTACTCTGCCCCCCCCCCCCCCCCCCCCCCCCCCCCCCCCCCCCCCCCCCCCCACCACCACCGATTCATGGGCCCCCAAGTGGACCATTTACCACAGGTTAAGAAATTCGGTGTTAAATGATTATCAGCATTTATCACTGGGTCCATCTTTCTCTGTCTATACCTATGTACAATCCAGGCTTCTGTGATCATCATACAGTTTTTCCCTCCAACAGGTAGGTGAAGGTCATGCTACCAAACTGCTTCTCTTGTGGAGCTGACATTCTTGCTGGACATGTATTGAATGCCTGCTTTTACTCCTCATACGGAAACATTTCTGTCCAATGTTTAATTTGTTGACTCGATAGTACATGTGTTACCAATGGCTTGGTTCTCAAATCTGAACAATATCACATGATCTTTTCTTGGTAAGAAGTACAAGTCTGTATCCTTTTTCCTGAAATCCTTGGGTGACAGCATTGTTTAGGAAACCAGGTTTTTCTTGGTTTTCAGATGTTGCCAAAATTGCGTTAAAAAGTAGCCTAAAATGTCCAAAATAGCCCAAATTAGTCAGAAATCATCCAAATTGCGATTGACAAGCAGGCCAAAGAAACTTTCGAGTTTCAGAATATTTTGGGTGCTCGGATAAAAGGATATAGACATGTAGGACGCAATTTTTTATATATTTTATCTGACTCTAGGTAGTACTTACCAATCCGATTTCTTTGGTGACTCCCTCACCATATCGTATATTTGAGCAAGCCATCTGGAAAACCAGAAAGACTGAGAAATAATAACAGATTGATATCCAACACAAAGCCAGCTATCTATTTATCAAGGAATAACAATGTTTTACAACAATCATCATCATCTTGTTGCTATTTATCAAGGACTAACAATGTTTTACAACAATCATCATCATCTTGTTGCTATTTATCAAGGAATAACAATGTTTTACAACAATCATCATCATCTTTTCCCTCAATATGGACCACATGTTTTCTTTACTGATGCACAGTCAGTAATTGCAGCCTTGAAAAGCCAAAATATGACCTCTGGATGATCTCAGAATAGTGCTCCACAAACTATGTCAACGATTCAAAAGTGTTGTGATCCAATGGATCCCATCTCATTGTAACATCACCGGCAATGATGAGGCTGAAAGACTGGCAAAGGAAGGTGGAAATCTACCTCAGCCTGATGCAAGCATAACTTTCGAGGAGGCAAAGAATTTTACCAGAATCAGATACAGAAACAAATGGGATGTAGAGCATCCAGGTCACACACACAAAAAGATGCATACTACCAGCCCAACAGAAGAGAACAAGTGGCAATCTTCAGACTCCGCATTGGTCACAACAGATTGTGATACCTTCTATTCAACAAGCTAAAGATAGGAACTACCGACCAGTATAACTGTCTTCTTCTTCTTCTTTGATCCATAACCACCAACCGTCAAAGCAGTCAGCGGCCATCACGCCTGGTGGCGTCTTGTAGGGCAGCAACAAATTGATTCCACTTTGCTCGGTCGGCGGCCATCCTTCGTACAGTGCCCCAACTGTGGTTCATTCTTTGCATCTCAGCTTCCACAGTTCTCCGCCAAGTTGTCTTTGGTCGGCCTCTTTTTCGCTTTCCCTCGGGGGTCCATAGCATAGCTGTTCTTGTGATGGTATCAGGGTCCCTTCTGAGGACGTGGCCAACCCAACTCCAGCGTCTGCCAGCTATGATGGTGTGCATGTCCTCCTGGTTACTCCGAATAAGTAGTTCTTGGTTGCTGATGGTGTTTGGCCAAAAGATTCGGAGAATTTTCCTTAGGCAGATTGTGTGGAAGGAGGACAGTTTCGACATTTCCTTCTCTGTCACTCTCCAACATTCTGCACCATAGAGAAGCACAGAAAGTACACAGCTCTCATACAGTCTTAATTTGGTGTTTGTGCTGTACTGGGAAGACTTCCAAATGTTGTTGAGAACAGCAAAGGCTGTTCTCGCTTTATTCATTCTGTTGTTAATGTCCTTGCTTGTTCCGCCGTCAGGTGTTACTATGCTTCCTAGGTAAGTAAATGTGTCTGTCTGTTCTAACTTCTGGTTCCTTACTGTTATTGGCTCAGGATTGCCCACATTTAGTATCATGACCTCTGTCTTCTTCAAATTGATGTTCAGTATAACTGTGGCACTGATAAAATGACTGCTGAACATCTGCTTCAAAGTTGCCCAACATATGCGGAACAGAGAAAGCGAATATTGGCCGACACCAGTTCCATTCGTGGAAAAGCTCTTCGGAGATTCAAATAGCCTCAAACTGACTACTGCTTTCTTTGAAAACATGCAAAAGGACGTCAGAGTGTACGAAGAAGAAGAAGATCGACTGAACTCATAACTTTAGATCGGAATTGTGGACTACACAAGGGCATATGACAGTTTAGACACAGAACTGCTTCGGAAACTCATCTTCACATTCCTATTTCACAAGTTTTAATTTTGCTTCTTGCTCCTCGATTAAACCCAGATTTGGCAATGATAGCAAAGTGTACAAATATCCCAAATGTTATGTAGATGTTCACAAGTTTTAAAATCACAGTGTTCCTTGATGACAATGTAATGTTTGAAGAAAGTGGAAGTAAAACGTTCAGACAATAATACCAGTGTGATACCAGTCAGGAAGATGAGGGAATTCCTTGACTAGGGGATTCTCTGAAAAATCCACATCATCATTTCCCTATCTACTCCCTTTGAAGCCTGCATCAAAGCATTAAAGTGTTCTGGCAGAGGTGATTCTGAAGAGATTTCTTTCATATGATAATGTTGCCAGCCCCATGAACAACTTGATATTAGACATCTCTTACGATATGCCCAAGGGAGCAACAGGTCAATTCTTTCTTTGTTGCCTCATTGATCCCTGGGAATTACATAGCATAAGATTAAGTTATACCTTACCTCAAATGCATATTCCTTGGCATGACATACTTGGCTTGTTGACAAAGGACCTGTGAGAAAGATACACACCACATATATGTATAATCAATGAAGCACTAACAACTGACAACTTACTAGACAACATTGTTGAGGACTGTTACATGGTGCAGGCATTTGGGTTTGGATCTGATCCGAATGATTGCATCATGGAACTCCTCAAAAGGAATATATATTAATGATCGATGATGTCGGGGATTGTTGCATGGCCACACTTTCCAAAGTGGCTATGCCACACACCTTGAACGCTGCCGTTAGGGTCGAAGCCCACAAGACGAATGACGTTACTAAGTCCTACGCGTCATGCATAGAGATATGCATACTATATCGTTAATATATATTCAGTTGAGGTGTTCCACGGTGCACTCATTCGAGTCGGCCAAACTCAAATGCCTGCACACATGCAACAATCCCCGACATCATCGATCATTAATATATATTTCTTTTGAGGAGTTCCATGATGCAATCATTCGGATCGGATCCAAACCCAAATGCTTGCAATCATGTAACAGTCCTCAACAAACATTACTGTCAGCATAAGGCTCCTTGATCCCCAAACATAAACCACATGGTTGTTGTTGTTTGCGTTCGCTCGACTCTATCTCACTCTTAAATGCTGGAATTTTTTTAGTAGTATGTACGTTGTGTCGTAGTTTACAGTTGAGTTGCAATATCTGCGCCTTTCGGCTCAACACATCCGATTTCAGCAATGTTTACATGTTTGCTTTCCCAGACACCTCACACAAATGATGGTTCTGTATGACTGCTTTTTACTCTGATATGAGCTATTCTTTTAATAATTAACTTCCAATAATTGTTATTCCTGTATAACGTGAACCATTCATTTAATGCTCCACTTTCCCCAATAATTATTTTCCTATAACACAAGCCTTGAGAGATGAAAAAAAAATTTAAGTTCTTTATAACCCTCTGTTTACACAACAATAGACCTAAAGGTTTTTTATATTTGAACATGTGCCCTAATATAACCGATTAGGTTGAACGGGACATGCCTCGCCTAAACGAGGCAAACATTTTATTTTAAAAAAAAAAGATGGAATTAGAGACAAGTGAAAATGATGAGGAAGACAAGGAAAGAACTTAAGCTGATGGCACGTGACAGGAAGACTGGGCATGTGGTTGTTCAACGCCTATGCTCTTAGGGGAGCTTAAGGGTATTGACTGACTGAGAGTCAGTCATGTAATAATTAAATTTTAATGATAATTATTTTCCTATAACACGAGCCACTCATCTAATTATTCAGTGCCACCAATAAAATAATTTCCTATAACATGGTCTACTCGTATAATACTCGTAATTCGCTTTCACAAATAATTATTTTAATATAACATGAGACTTTCATCTAATAATTCATTTTCAGTCACATTCTTAGAAAAACTGAGTTAGTGCCCCTAGCACATAAAACACATTCCAAAGATGGTGTAGAAATTAAAATTATATTTGAAAACGCACTCTGTTCAAGAAAATGAAGCATTAGTGTTTCACAGTTTAAATTCAATTGTCTCGTATTTCATTTTTTGGGGCATGTCATGTTTTTTCCAATGGGGCCTTCATTTGTCATTCATTTAATGTTTCACATCCATAAGTACTAATTTTCCTGTGGAATCAGCAAAGAAGACCAGCTGTGCAGGTGGCTCCATGTTCCAAAAGGAACAAAAAGGTAAATAATGATGATAAATCTTTTCAATCATTCAATCACACTTTTGTTTCTTTTGTCAATCTTTAGATTTTCAGAAACTTACTTGTATAATCATTCATTCATTTCCTGCTTGCTTCATATGAAGCAAGGATTGACCCATTATGCTGGTTCCCTTGCAGGAAGCCTGCATCAAGGCATTCATGTGCTTCTGCAAATGTGGTTTCTGTGGCAATTTATTCTACATGATGAGGT
Organism: Oreohelix idahoensis; assembly: GCA_024509875.1. Classification (NCBI taxonomy): domain Eukaryota; kingdom Metazoa; phylum Mollusca; class Gastropoda; order Stylommatophora; family Oreohelicidae; genus Oreohelix; species Oreohelix idahoensis. Next base: position 166,825 of record JAMPIV010006672.1, read on the forward strand.
TGCCAACCCCATGCAAAACCTCATATTAGTCACCTATTATGACATGCCTGTGGAACAGCAGCCCTATTCGTTGTCTCCGCAGACATCCCGGGGAACAGTGCAGGGCAAATGTGTAGATCATCATCATGAGCTGCTACTTCAAATGACGGTTGTCTGCAATGGATCTTCAACGTCTTCTGTCTCTTGTCTTGATGGTGCACTCTGACTGAGCCTTTCTTGATGTTGTCTTTCCACTTATAGCGCTGTGCCTCTTGCACGTTTGACCTCAACTTTTCCTTCTATTATGGTCTTCAGCAACATACATGGCCTAAATATTTTAGACGTCTAACTTTGATCTTCATTAATTCTTTTTTCATTCCTAGCTTTCCTAGTGCCTCTTTATTCATTTTCTTCTCATTCCATGAGACGTGCCCCATTCTTTTATATATCCACATCTCATGGGACTCAATTTTTCCTTCCAACTGCTTGTTCACTGTCCATGTTTCTACACCATACAGTGAAGAGAGAGAAAGAGACAAACACACGTACAAACACAAACGTGCTAAATACTCACGTAAACATGACAGCAGTATAAAATCTCCATTCTGCGCAGATTTTCTGAAATGAGATTCACGGCAGTCCTTGTTAAATTACCTAAACAACTGACACAATCAGTTGGCCCCTAAAATAAATAATACTCATTAATTGGCAATTTTGCAGGCACTCATAAGAAAGTAGAAAACTATACAACTGAAGTGATAGGTTTACCGGGGAATCGAACCCAGGACCTTCTGAACGGCATTATAGCCTTCCTATAATGGTTTACATCACATGCAGTAAAAGTAATAAGTGGTCGCCATTTAGTCATTCAGCTACTGAAGAATGCTATATATGTTACCTCTAACGTCCACCACCCACGTCAATACATTCGGGCTTAGCAGCACAGCTGCGTATGGAAATATCTGAGCATGGCAGTGTTAGCACCAAAATATTGGACATAGTGTGTTCTTGTATATCTGTCAAGCTGATATTAATCTGTCTTTTATCTTTATCAAAATATCTGACATAGTGTGTTTTTGTGTATCTGTCAAGCTTATATTAATCTGTGTCTTTTATTGGACAGAAATGTTTCCGTATGAGGAGTAAAAGCAGGCATTCAATACATGTGCAGCAAGAATGTCAGCTCCACAAGAGAAGCAGTATGGTAGCATGACCTTCACCTACCTGTGCCTTTTATCTTTATCAAAACATCGCACACAGTGTGCTGTTGTGTATCTGCAAAGCTTATATTAATCTGTGTCTTTTACCTTTATAGAAAAATTATAGATCGGACTGACAGGCTGTTTACATTTCAGCAAACACTTTAAATCGGGGGTTCTTAACCTTTTTACGATTACAGACCCCCAATGGATTGCCAAATATGTCCCCCATACCCCCCCCCCCCTTTTTTTTCGCCAGATTTATTTATATAAAAACGGCAAATCACAAATACACAAGCCGTTCAAAGATCGAGTCCCGGTACCTCCATCATTAGGTTCCCATACCCCCAAGGGGTATGGATACCCCCGATACCCCCAGTTAAGAATCCCTGCCTTAATATAACCAGAGAACCATTGTTGAATGGAATATCCTTCATCGCTATGTGGCAAAACTCATTTTTATAGTTTAAAAGAAAAATAATAACCATACAAAAGACCAGATAAGTGTCTGAGCAACAATAGATGAGAAGACGACTCTGGAGATGGATAGGACACACACTGAGGACACCTAGACCTTGAGCTGATGGCACGGATAAGAGAGGCTGGTGAAACTTTAGTGCAAGGATAAGAGAGGCTGGTGAAACTTTAGTGCACGGATAAGAGAGGCTGGTGAAACTTTAGTACACGGATAGGAGAGGCTGGTGAAACTTTAGTACACGGATAGGAGAGGCAGGTGAAACTTGAGTACACGGATAGGAGAGGCAGGTGAAACTTGAGTACACGGATAGGAGAGGCAGGTGAAACTTGAGTACACGGATAGGAGAGGCAGGTGAAACTTGAGTACACGGATAGGAGAGGCAGGTGAAACTTTAGTACATGGATAGGAGAGGCAGGTGAAACTTTAGTACATGGATAGGAGATGCTGGTGAAACTTTAGTACACGGATAGGAGAGGCAGGTGAAACTTTAGTACACGGATAGGAGAGGCAGGTGAAACTTTAGTACATGGATAGTAGAGGCAGGTGAAACTTTAGTACATGGATAGGAGACAGGAGAAGCTGGTGAAACTTTAGTACACGGATAGGAGAGGCAGGTGAAACTTTAGTACATGGATAGGAGAGGCAGGTGAAACTTTAGTACACGGATAGGAGAGGCTGTTGAAACTTTAGTTCACGGATAGGAGAGGCAGGTGAAACTTTAGTACACGGATAGGAGAGGCAGGTGAAACTTTAGTACATGGATAGGAGAGGCTGGTAAACTTTAGTACATGGATAGGAGAGGCTGGTGAAACTTTAGTACATGGATAGGAGAGGCAGGTGAAACTTTAGTACACGGATAGGAGAGGCAGGTGAAACTTTAGTACACGGATAGGAGAGGCAGGTGAAACTTTAGATAACGGATAGGAGAGGCTGGTGAAACTTTAGTACATGGATAGGAGAGGCTGGTGAAACTTTAGTACACGGATAGGAGAGGCTGGTGAAACTTTAGTACATGGATAGGAGAGGCAGGTGAAACTTTAGTACACGGATAGGAGAGCCTGGTGAAACTTTAGTACACGGATAGGAGAGGCAGGTGAAACTTTAGTACATGGATAGGAGAGGCAGGTGAAACTTTAGTACATGGATAGGAGAGGCAGGTGAAACTTTAGTACATGGATAGGAGAGGCTGGTGAAACTTTAGTACACGGATAGGAAAGGCTGGTGAAACTTTAGTACACGGATAGGAGAGGCCGGTGAAACTTTAGTACATGGATAGGAGAGGCTGGTGAAACTTTAGTACACAGATAGGAGAGGCTGGTGAAACTTTAGTACACGGATAGGAGAGGCAGGTGAAACTTTAGTACATGGATAGGAGAGGCTGTTGAAACTTTAGTTCACGGATAGGAGAGGCAGGTGAAACTTTAGTACATGGATAGGAGAGGCAGGTGAAACTTTAGTACATGGATAGGAGAGGCAGGTGAAACTTTAGTACATGGATAGGAGAGGCTGGTGAAACTTAAGTACATGGATAGGAGAGGCTGGTGAAACTTTAGTACACAGATAGGAGAGGCAGGTGAAACTTTAGTATATGGATAGGAGAGGCTGGTGAAACTTTAGTACATGGATAGGAGAGGCAGGTGAAACTTTAGTACACGGATAGGAGAGGCTGGTGAAACTTTAGTACACGGATAGGAAAGGCTGGTGAAACTTTAGTACACGGATAGGAGAGGCAGGTGAAACTTTAGTACACGGATAGGAGAGGCTGGTGAAACTTTAGTACACGGATAGGAGAGGCTGGTGAAACTTTAGTACACGGATAGGAGAGGCAGGTGAAACTTTAGTACATGGATAGGAGAGGCTGTTGAAACTTTAGTTCATGGATAGGAGAGGCAGGTGAAACTTTAGTTCACGGATAGGAGAGGCTGGTGAAACTTTAGTACACAGATAGGAGAGGCAGGTGAAACTTTAGTACATGGATAGGAGAGGCAGGTGAAACTTTAGTACATGGATAGGAGAGGCAGGTGAAACTTTAGTACACGGATAGGAGAGGCTGGTGAAACTTTAGTACACGGATAGGAGAGGCTGGTGAAACTTTAGTACACGGATAGGAGAGGCTGGTGAAACGTTAGTGCAAGGATAAGAGAGGCTGGTGAAACTTTAGTGCATGGATAGGAGAGGCAGGTGAAACTTTAGTACATGGATAGGAGAGGCTGGTGAAACTTTAGTGCAAGGATAGGAGAGGCTGGTGAAACTTTAGTACACGGATAGGAGAGGCAGGTGAAACTTTAGTACACGGATAGGAGAGGCTGGTGAAACTTTAGTGCATGGATAGGAGAGGCAGGTGAAACTTTAGTACATGGATAGGAGAAGCTGGTGAAACTTTAGTACATGGATAAGAGAGGCTGGTGAAACTTTAGTACACAGATAGGAGAGGCTGGTGAAACTTTAGTACACGGATAGGTGAGGCAGGTGAAACTTTAGTACATGGATAGGAGAGGCTGGTGAAACTTTAGTACATGGATAAGAGGGGCTGGTGAAACTTTAGTACATGGATAGGAGAGGCTGGTGAAACTTTAGTACATGGATAAGAGAGGCTGGTGAAACTTTAGTACATGGATAAGAGAGGCTGGTGAAACTTTAGTACATGGATAAGAGAGGCAGGTGAAACTTTAGTACACGGGATAAGAGAGGCTGGTGAAGAAACCATAAAACAGACAAACATACAGGCAGACAAAAAGACACATGAGATTTCGCTAACATATGACTGATGCGTGATGCCATATGATGATGGATGGCATCCGCATGTCTGGTTTTGTGTAGTGTGTAGATGTGTTCAGTCAAAACAATGTTCATGCAACAATAACAGGGCAATCCACATAGGACGTCAGTAAACTCACGACGTATAAAGTCAATGAGTCTTGAAACAGCCGTTGACGTTTTTCTTCATTATTTATTGTGGACGCCACCTGTAAATGTAGTCAGGTGAACAACTCCATCCTTTTCTATAACAGCCAGGAGATAACCAGATGTATGAGATCAGTTCACTCTCCTTAGTTTGACTTCAGCAAGACAGACACGTCTGCCGAAGTATAAATAATGTCCTCAAAAATATCCTCTAGATAATAAAGGTTTTCCAAACCTAGTTCATTTAACAAAGTAGCAAGTAATGGTCCTTGGTACCTGCATCAACCGATGCAGTACAATGCAGCGACATGTGAGCTAGGAAAACATCTCGTCGTGACGACGACTTTCGCAGACCCAAAATCAATAGAGTTAATGAAAGAGTCAATTTACCTTGCTTTCATGAAATACACAGAAATATCACGCCTCCCGACATGTGGGAAACACTAGAGGTATTATCTCGAATAAACGAAATATCCATTAAGAGGACTACACATCCCTGACAGAACAAAAATAGCGGAGATCCCCTCTTCAACGAGGCATCTCTTTCGCCATTCCAAATCGCTCACTCCCACTAGTCGTGGGCGGAAACCGATCGACAAAGAAGCAAGACAAGTCATGCGCAGTCCAGCGCAAAACGACCGCAGCTCAAACTTAACTGCATTCGATACCAACGCGAGAAGACAAATGCTTACCGAGAAAAGTGACTATAAATTCCAAGCAGTTGTTGCCCTTGCGTTATAAAACAGATATTGAAATAAAACGATGTTGCGAGAATTTATCACGCAACATATCACCACCTCCTCCCGATAAAAAAAAATGTGGAACATATTTTTTTTTCCCAATATCAAAGAGCAAGCGATAAGCGGCTCAAAACGCACGAATTATGCGCTGATAATTAACTAAATTGCCAAACAATAGGCTAATTATAGAGTGTCTGGTGAGGATATACCTCAACAGAAAAATAAATATGTCTCAAAAAATATTCACATCGGGGAGGTGTCACCAACACACATCACGTTAGCATGTAAACACAATATACGTATGCAAGTTACTATAATCATCATTAAACAGCATACTCTAATATTGTCTTTAAAAATGGATGTACAAATCTGATAGGAAAATTTAGATAGTACATTCTTTGACATGTAATGACATAAGTACATAGTAAAGTTAAACTACATGACGATCCAGGACATATGCTCTGGTATTCCGAGGGTAAGTACACAATCTAGAACTCGTAAGGTAAGTCCTCAGCTCAACAATGACATTCTGAGAAAGTACAAGCAATATAATGCTAATTAATAACTAATATGCTTCATAAGGTACAATACATTATTAATAATTGTGGCTGTTTAGTAAACTAACGGCCCTTATATTAACTACTCAGTCCTCCTCTATCATCTTAAAAAACGAACAGAAGAAGATGACAACAAAGCACGATAGTGTGTACATATAAAGTAAGTACAGATGTGCTAATCTATTGTAGAAATATAGGTGTGTTATGACTCTGTAATATATGGAAATATAGGACAGAAGTATTAGTTGGAGTCATGTGGGCATCTAGACAAAATGTCAGCCATCACATTATCCGCACCACGGATAGCTCGTACCGTGAAGTGAAAAGGTTGAAGAGCTATAGCATATCGAGTGGATCTCGAACTCTTCAAATTCTTAGTCTGAATAGCTGTAAGAGCTTTCTGATCAGTCTCTAGAATGAAATGTGCGCCCAGGAGGAATCTTTGTAGCTTTAGAATTGACCAAACCATCGCTAACAACTCACGGTCTAAAACCGAGTAGTTCCTCTCTGCCGCATTTAGTTTTCTAGAAATGTACATAACAGGATGCAGAGTATTTGCATATTCTTGCATCAGTGCTGCTCCACCAGTGGATGAAGCATCACTCCGAAGAACAAAAGTCCTATCAAGAGTAGGTAATCTTAAGATGGGAGGAGAAGAAAATATATTCTTGATTTGGTCTAGTGAAGATTGGCATTCTTCAGACCAACGGACCAGATTAGGCGAACCTTTCTTCAACAATGTTGATAGAGGTGCCATGATCGAAGATAAATTTTGGAATAAATCTCCCATAAAATTGAATTAAACCTAAGAGACTCCTAACTTGTTTCTTCGTTTTAGGAACAGAGATGTTCAGTATTTTGGAAGTATTGTGGTCTTCTGTCTTCAAGAGACCATGACCAACACGATGACCCAGGAAAGAGATTTCACCAAAACCAACAAAAGCTTTAGAAGGTTTTGCTGTCAAATTATTCTCACGTAGAGTGGACAGTAAGTCATATAACCCTAAATAGTGATCTTCCCAGGTATCACTGAAGAGACAGATGTCATCTAAGTATGCGATGACATCCGAAAACGATGTGACAGAATTCGACGCATCATGCGAACGAAAGTGGCAGGGGCGTTCATGAGACCAAAAGGCATAACATTCCATTGAAATAGACCCCTAGGTGTAGAAAAAGCAGTAAGAGGTTTGGCATGCTCTGCTAAAGGCACTTGCCAATAACCTTTAGACAAGTCAAGTTTAGTGAAGAATCTAGAATTAGAAAGTCTAATCAGTAGATCTTCTAACAAAGGCATCGGTTCAGCGTCGAACTTTGTGACCTGATTCAATTTGCGATAATCAACGCAAATTCGTATGTTCTTATCCTTCTTCCGGACAATAACCATGGAAGAAGAATATGGTGAAGTCGATGGTTCAATTATATTTAATTGAATCATTTCATCCAATTCCTTTTCCACTTGCGACTGAAAGTGTATAGGAATAGGATACGGCCTAACCCTAATTGGATTATTGTCGGTAAGAATTATGTCATGTTCTATGACATCTGTGTGTCCAGGAATGTCAGTGAGAACATCCTGAAATGTTTGTAACATCGACAAGTCTCGTCGATGTTCGTCACCAGAAAGATTAGGAGAAACAGAAACGTTTTTCCAAGATTCCGTGGAATGTAATGGAACCACTGGAAGGGGAAGGTTGACATCAGAGAAGGTAGCTTCCTCATCCTGAATGACAGACAGGGATGAATAATGACCGTGAGGTGCAGGAGCATCATCCGTTGCCTGGAAAATAGGCAGCAAATAGTCCGGACGTTCGTGAAATTCCGAAAGCATGTTTATGTGGAAAGTTTTATGCTTTCCATCAATATCGACCACATAGTCAACATCGGAAATCCGAGAGACTATTGCATACGGACCTTTCCATGCAATAAGAAGTCTATTTTCCCTACTGGGGAGTAGGACGAATGCTTTGTCACCTGGACAAAGTTGTCGTAGACATCTATTCTTGTTAGCAAACTGCCTTGCCTTCTCTTTAGCAATTTCTGATGAAGCAGTTGCTAGCTTACATGCCTCAATGATCTTTTGTCTAAGAGCAATGACATACTCATATGAGGATTGAGTTTCATCATCGCTAATATCATCGGCAGTGATGAGATCGTGTAATAAAGACATAGGGCCGCGTGGACGCGCGCCAAAGACAAGTTCGAAGGGAGAAAATCCTGTGTGTTCATTAGGGACTTCTCTATAGGCAAAGAGAGCCGCGGGTAAAACCCTGTCCCAATCTTGAGGATGATCTTCAGTTATCTTACCAAGCAAAGTCTTGAGCGTTCTATTCAGACGCTCAACTAACCCATTAGACATAGGATGGTAGATACTACTGAGAGATCGTTCAATATGTAAGGTAGACATTACCTGTGACATAGTGTCAGATATGAGTTGAGTGCCATGGTCTGACAATATTTCTCTGGGGAACCCCAAGCGAGAAAATATCAACCAAAGAGCATCTGCGATATCTGTAGTAGATATGCTCTTAAGAGGAATAGCCTCTGGCCAACGTGTGCACATATCGACACATGTAAGGATAAACTGATGTCCTCTGGCCGACTTGACCTTAAAAGGGCCAATAATATCTATGGCCATTTTCTGAAACGGCCGAATAGGAATGTCAGCAGCCTGGATAGGCGCAGCATGTCGTGGTCCTCTAGATTTGACCTCCTGACATACCTTGCATGATCGGCAGTAAATACGAATGTCCTTATTGACAAAAGGCCAAAAGAAAGCCGCAAGGACTCTCGACTTCGTACGGGCAAAACCCATATGTCCAGCACATTGCGAGTCATGAGCATGTTGCAATATTTGGACTCTCATGCTCTTGGGAACAAGAATTTGCGAATGTGCCGACGTAGCCGAATCTTGTACCATACGTACAAGTACGCCGTTTCTCATTGCAATCCAAGATTTTCTATTTGTATCCTGATTCGGATCACCTTTCTTCGCAAGAACGAAGAATTTTTTTAAAGAAGAATCTTCTTCTTGCAATTTTATGAAAGAGTCACGAGTGATCACTAAGTGACTATCTTGGCTATCAACTTCATTATCACTATTCAGTGAAGTTTCGGGTGTTTGTAGAGCTTGTGCTCTTGTAACTACTGCATTTGTAGCTTGCATGTTATTATCTTCCCAAGCAGCAATCTGCTGTGGGGTACACTCCCTAACTCCGTGAATACGACCAATAATAAGGTCCGCAATAGGATTAGGTAAGAGACAAGCATGCACATCTCCAGTAAAGAAAGGAGTGGCAATGCGAATTACAGCAGTAGGATATTTTTCTAGAGTGCCGCCAAATGTGACACATTTAATAACCCTTCCTGTAGCACAAGATGGATCTACAAGCGATTGTCTAACACCAATAGTGGTGCATCCGGAATCGAAAAGTAGTGAGACCGGAGTATCATTAACAAGACCCTTATGTAGAATTAAAGAACCCCTCCCGTCATGCGCAACAGCAGCAGGAAGAGCGGGAAGTGGGTGACCACAACTCAAAGTAGTTATGGTACCCGGTTCGAATAAAGTACTGCATTGGGGGCATTTGTTTGCTCTCTCAAAGTCAAAAGCAGAACTAGTGACAGCGTCAAAGTTTTTACTATCAACAACATGATTACAGGCTGCCTCAGTTTCCTGTTGTACAGCATTAGCCTGCTGATATCTCTTTTTTTTTGTGTTGAGATCTACCCCGACTATTATTACCTCTGAAGTTATCAGAGTTATTATTATCTCTGCAGTTATTATTGTCTCTATTGTAATTGTTATACTGGTTCGAATTCCAGTTTCCACGATTACTATCATGTTCACATTGATGCGAACATCTATTTGTTTGGTTCTGAGGTCTTCGGCAGGAATAACCTCTATTACCATATCCTCTTTTGAAATGCTTATAATTATTAGGGTGATAGTAACGAGTACTATCAGGTTGTCTCCAATTCTTCGAAGAAGAATCACCATGAAATTGATTTCCATGATTTTGACAGAAATTACCGCTACTCTTTCTATCAAAATTTTGTTGGGATCTACGAGCAAAGTTTTGACCATACGGAGCTGCCGAAGCAACTGGTAAACCTTCTTTCACCTTAGAGTTACCCATGGTTATGTGTGGGTGCGCAGTTACGTATTGGCAACAGAAATCTTCCATTTCTTTTATTGTTTTAGGTTTACGTTCATGAAGGAAAGCAAGGAAAGACTCATTGACAGACGACATGACTTTGTCTCTAAGTATTAAGTCCATAAGTCCTTCATAAGTTTTTTCCGTCTTAGATAGTTCAACCCATCGTGAGAAAGTAATGCGTATTCTTGCAATAAACTCGGAGAATTCAACTCCATTTTCAGGTAACATGTTTTTAAATTGTAGACGATAGCCGTCTTCGTTAAGCTGATATTTCTTTAACAAAGCGGCCCTGACAACCTCATAATTGTTCTTGTCAGGTTCATCCACCATATTTAATATACTTAGAGCTTTACCTGTCAGTATCCCTGATAACTGATAAACATATTTTGCTTTGTCTATGTTATGAGCTGTACATGCTTGTTCAAATCTGTCCAGATAGAACATTATGTCATCGCTGGAAGGACTAAATGTTGGTAACTTAATCTTAAAAGTATCATTATTAGCCTTACCAGAAGATGAACCCTTGTTTGAATCATTACCATTACTCATGCTTGTCAATTTCAATTTTTCCAACTCTAAAGCTAAGACCTTTTCTTCATGTTCCATTTTTGCTTTCTCTTTCCTCTCATCAGACTCTCTCTGTAATCTTCTTTCCTCAGCCTGAGCCTCTTTTTGAAGTCTTTCATTTTCAGCTTCTTTTTCAAGTCTTTTATTTTCAGCCTCTTTTTCAAGTCTTTTATTTTCAGCCTCTTTTTCAAGTCTTTTATTCTCAGCCTCTTTTTCAAGTCTTTTATTCTCAGCCTCTTTTTCAAGTCTTTTATTCTCAGCCTCTTTTTGAAGTCTTTCAGCTTCTAGCTGTAGCTGGAGTTTTCTCTCCTCAGCTTCTGATTCCCTTTTTTGTTTTTCCATTTCCATTTGGAATCTTTTTTCATCCACCTGCATCTGCAGTTTCTTTTGTTCAGCTTCCATTGCTTTATCATATCGAGCAGTTGCAAATTCTTCTAACTTATCACCAGTCTTCCCAAGCAATTTACCCTGCTCAATAAAGTGCTCAAATGTAGACATGTTGTCTAACATATGAGTCCAAAACCTGAAATAATTAACTAATTTATTTCAAACCTAAGTGTAACAAGTCTTAATTAAGCACTTGTATATTCACATCACCTTATATTATCCCAGTCTCTGTGGGAAACAAGTCTCCAATCAAAGAACTTGTATATGAAATATCAGCACTCAATTCTTGATCATAAGTGCACTTCTCATTCAATAGTGCACGACACTATTCATCATTCATTTATCATCAGTATAGTAGTAACAGTGCATTAGCATAGCCCATTAACTAATTACTATAACTGTAAACAATGACTATGTAAACACATGCAGAATGTAAACATTGAAAATGTAAACAATACAAACAATGTAAACAATAACAATGTAAACAATAACAAAGATCAGCAACAATACAAAAACTTTCGCAGAAATCAACTAAAAATAAAGCAGAAATTAATGAAATATCACAAAAAATGTGACGATATCTGCGATAGAATTAAACAAAATACATGACACCACAGTGTATAAACAAAAATGTTGTATGAAACTAAATTATAGACAAGAGTAGGCTAACAAACACAAACAAATCAAAACAAAACTAAAGAATGCGAAATAATAACGAAAACAATATTAAAACATGTCATCACAGCTAACATAAATAGCAACAGAAGTCGCTTAGCAAATTCCAGTATTGGAAATTTGCAAACCTTACAGAAAACGCTCACAATAGACGACCTCTATGACGTGGCATAATCTAACGGAGACACCACCCAACCGAGAACCCGCTGAAATATAAACATATAAATATACAAATAACATATAAACATAAAACATATAGAATGAGATGATACACAGAAGACTCAGCAGAAGTATAAGGGCACAGTTTACATACAAACAGGCCACTTAACTTATAGGCTTCCAATCGTAGAACAGCAGAAAAAACGGATGTCAATCAACGTCCTAAAGAGCGAAGCTCCAACGATGATGGCACATCTGAACTGCTTCCACTGCTAACACGATGGTACAAGAGCTTCTGACATACTGTGTGTTGAGTTGTTTCGGCACTTGACCTTCTAATCCAAAAGTAAGTTGATGGAAATCGGTACTTGGCCTTCTTCAGAAAACAACCCGTTTCAACCGGCACTTGACCTTCTCAAAAAAACGACAGCACTGGAACCTTGACAGCAGCAACTTGCTTGACTTGCGTAAAAGATAACAGCAGTCCGAGTTATCCGGCAACATGTAACAACGCCGGGTACTGTCAAATTCTTGTTTCCGTCAAAAAATTGAAATTTGACTTTTACCGGGCAACGCCGAGTACTTTGAAAATTTTGAAGATGTTGACTGTATTGAAGAATGTTAATTTCTTGAAGGATGCTGATGAATTCTTGTTGAAAATGAAGTGGGTAAGGGACCCCGTGTTTGCTGGTACCAGAATCAAACCAGCTTATGGCCACCAAATGATGCGTGATGCCATATGATGATGGATGGCATCCGCATGTCTGGTTTTGTGTAGTGTGTAGATGTGTTCAGTCAAAACAATGTTCATGCAACAATAACAGGGCAATCCACATAGGACGTCAGTAAACTCACGACGTATAAAGTCAATGAGTCTTGAAACAGCCGTTGACGTTTTTCTTCATTATTTATTGTGGACGCCACAGTGACAAAATGGTTACGCAAATGTGTAGGCACATCAAACAGTCATTATCACAGCAACATTCAATACAGCAATAAACGGTAGACAGCATTACAATGATGAGTCAGATGCATGTTATATTTCAAAGTGCTGTAAATGTAGTCAGGTGAAAAACTCCATCCTTTTCTATAACAGCCAGGAGATAACCAGATGTATGAGATCAGTTCACTCTCCTTAGTTTGACTTCAGCAAGACAGACACGTCTGCCGAAGTATAAATAATGTCCTCAAAAATATCCTCTAGATAATAAAGGTTTTCCAAACCTAGTTCATTTAACAAAGTAGCAAGTAATGGTCCTTGGTACCTGCATCAACCGATGCAGTACAATGCAGCGACATGTGAGCTAGGAAAACATCTCGTGACGACGACTTTCGCAGACAGGCTATGAATCGAAATCGCTCACGACCCAAAATCAATAGAGTTAATGAAAGAGTCAATTTACCTTGCTTTCATGAAATACACAGAAATATCACGCCTCCCGACATGTGGGAAACACTAGAGGTATTATCTCGAATAAACGAAATATCCATTAAGAGGACTACACATCCCTGACAGAACAAAAAAATAGCGGAGATCCCCTCTTCAACGAGGCATCTCTTTCGCCATTCCAAATCGCTCACTCCCACTAGTGGTGGGCGGAAACCGATCGACAAAGAAGCAAGACAAGTCATGCGCAGTCCAGCGCAAAACGACCGCAGCTCAAACTTAACTGCATTCGATACCAACGCGAGAAGACAAATGCTTACCGAGAAAAGTGACTATAAATTCCAAGCAGTTGTTGCCCTTGCGTTATAAAACAGATATTGAAATAAAACGATGTTGCGAGAATTTATCACGCAACAATGACATTAGCAAACTGCGAAACTATGTCAAGCTAGGACACACGACAGTAGCAAACTGCGTATATATGTTAAGCCAGCATGTAGAACCTGTAACAAATTATTAAACAGTATTCGCAGTCAGGGATTCCAGAATCCCTTGTATGTCTTGTAATGTTTTCAACTGGTTGTCTCGGTGTGTGTCCTATCAAAAGCCAGCGTCGCCTTCTCATATCTTGTTCTACTTGTATTTGTCTGGTTCTGTGTCTTTTGAAGTATGTGTCTGTAATTCAGGTGGATAAGGACAAGAATAAAGTAGAAGGGGGCAATTAGAACGGTTGAGGAAGAGAATAAGAAAGGGTTAGAAGTAAAAGATAAAAGAAAAGTCAAATAGACACAAAGAGGGAAACAAGACTAAATGAAAAATAACAGACAAAAAAAAAAAAGTTAGCCGCGGTAGCATAGTGGTTAGTGTACTGGCTTCCTAGCGCAGTGGTCTATGGTTCGATCCCCAGATGAGGCGGTAAAATTTTTAGGCCACAAACGGCTCCTGGGTCGACCCAGCCCCAAATGGGTACCAGAGCTACTCTGGGAAGGTTAAGGCGGCCGGCGTGATGCCGACCACATCACCCCTCGTGTGCCGACGGTCAAGATAATATGGGCCTAACACCATATTCCCAATATGCCTAAATGGGCGTGTAACGGGTTCCTATATCAGGAGCCTTGACTTAAAAAAAAAAAAAAAATAGAAAAATTAAGAAAATTAATAAAGTATGCTCACGGATGGAAGGGAAGAACTAAGTAATTTGTGGAGAGCAAAATGAGATTTCTCCAATGTTAAAACAAGAACGTCAGAATTCCAAGTATTCTACATGGTTAACGTAAGAATGTCAGAATCCATAGCTCTCTCCATTGTTAACGTAAGAACGTCAGAATCCACATCTCTCTCCACTGTTAAAGTAAGAACGTCAGAGTCTATATCTCTGTGACAAAACGTCTGAACGTGTTCTTTTTGTGGCTCTCTCACACCTTTAGCCACTCAGGCAGTATCATTTCTTTTCTTCATTTTTCTCATCCACCGCTTTTATTTGGCAATTTTTTGCCCTTTCATTCATTATGTTGCTCTATGTTGGATCAGTAGGGTGAAGTCTCTAACACTCTACTCCACTATGGACATATCTGCTTTACATGCAGAAGTATTTACGTTCCGCCAGGTGAACTTGGGTATTATCGTAACAATATCCGGTAATTAGCGGTTATTTGTAATACGTTTATCTATTTGAGTCGCTTAGCCAACCTTTGATAACAGACGATCCTCGTTTGACAACCATATTGTTTGACTGAGCGGCCGGAGACCCTTTTGTTTGACTGTCTGAAGAAGGCACGAAAACACGGGAATAATGAGATAATAGTTTCATGGGACCATCCCTGTGAGTGATTATCGCAGATAATCTGCTGGGCAGTCAACATTGGTGGAAGACGTTACGCCAGGTAATCAGTTGACACATTTGTTTGTGAGAGTGCACAAGATGTCACTGGAAATATTACGTCTTATTATAAAGAGGTCACGAGCTGGAATATTAAATGTAATATTTTAAAGCAGCCTGTGAGACATCAGACTTAGAATTCCTATATTATAAGTGATAGATCGAAGTATTTGGGAAACTTAAAACCTTAAAAGTAAGCCCGCCTTTATAAATACAGAGACTGAAAAACTTAAGGGACCAGGACTTAAAATACGAAGACTGGAAACCTAGGAATTGGATCACCCGTCACAGAGGAATTCTTACAGTTTCCCAGACCAAGTGTATCGCAGAACACCTGTCGAAGAGGAATTCTTACAGTTTCCCAGACCAAGTGTATCGCAGAACACCCATTGAAGAGGAATTTTCAGTTTCCCAGACCAAGTGTATCGCAGAACACCCGTCGAAGAGGAATTCTTACAGTTTCCCAGACCAAGTGTATCGCAGAACACCCGCCATAAGAAGGAATTACTACAATTTCCCAGACAAAAGTGATTCGAGAGCTTATAACCGTAACTGTACGTGTCCATTCTACCCTGCGTGAGGAGATTGTGCATTCCCAAAAAATTTGGGGTAAGTGTAAACCTTTATTTTACAGATGTAAATCTGACACGTTTTCTTGCTAAGGGCTGGCAACCTCAACATATGAAACTAGTATATTCATAAACCACTACAGCAAGCGCTGGTGATTTCTTCTAGCTTGTCGTGCGGAAATTTCCACAATGGTTCTAGAACTACGTGCTTAGACTATCCAAAAATTCTGAGTGACAACTGATAGCAGGTTTAAGAAAACACAGTTTATATATCATTATGTTTCTCTGATCTATAGATGATGTTACTTTTCGCATTATTGTGTGAGTAACGGAGAATCAGAACAGAGTTCCCAGATAAAGGCTTATGATCGGTCTTCCGTCGAGCATTGCTAACCTACATCAGAAGAATTCTTACGTCTAATGGGTCTTATCTATACGAATGCCCGCTTCCTAAGATCAAAGAGCCCAGGGGTTTCTGACTTCTCCTGAGTACGAACTTCAAAAGAGTCTGTGTTATTCACGTGCGGTCTGTCAGGTATCGTATGATTGACAGATAAGCTCGCGTGATGAGACGAGGTAAACAAACCTGATTCGCTACCTGTTATGACGGGCAGGTCACGAAAGTTTGTAAACACTTCGTTTGATTATGTTCAAAGAAAAGAGGCGTGACGAAAAAGTGAGTAGACACAGGCTGTAAATGCATGGTTTTGCTAGCAAATGATAGAACGCTACGAGGTCACAAAAGACTGTCAGATTACTGTAGGCTCTTTTTCCATTATACGTCACACTACACATGCAAACATATCGTACAACAGTACAAACGTCCATACACACAAAACTATTATACACGGGTAGAAACGTCTACACTTTGACAAACCATCGTACACGTATACAAAATGTAAATTTAAACATTGAACATCGTGTAAAAAAACATATGCATTAATTTAAAAACATTGCACATCGTTAAAAACATATGCATTAACATAAAAACATTGTGCATCGTTAACTAAGGATGGTTGGGCATGGGACCGGTTACCCAATCCTGTAAAAAGTTTAAACCACAAAAACTTTCGTGTTTGCTAATTACCAGTGTCGTGACGTCTGATTCACAACACGTCATTCTTATCACAATGGTACGCCATACTTTATAACAGTGTATCCTTGACGGACCAATGAAAAGGCGTCTCTATTCGTTTGTTTACAATAAGTATTAGGCATTCAACATGGAGTCTCAAATCTGTGTAACCCAGTAGGGTATGGAATTAAACTACAGAATTATGAGCGAAGTACAGCATGGAAGAGGTTAATAATACACAAATAGGAATATCCATTTATAAGTATGCGCAAAGATTTCCACAGGAAGTGATATATATATGGAGAAATCTCGAGTGGAATGCATCGAGACATCAGGGAAGTCGAAAATTTTGTTGTTTAGGCTAAGCTTATGAAAAGATGAATGTAGGAAAGCAAAAGACAATTAGCTAGAAAGAAAAAGAATAATCCAGGGCGTACTTTAAGCCTAAGATGAAGGAAATCGGTTCAGGAATAACGAAGATATTTAAAATCTTAGTTTTTCATAATTGCACATCTTTGCAAAATTATGCCTGGATTTGAGTATACAACACACTTCAGTTTTACTGTTTCCAGTGTCGGTCGGCCATGACCTATATAAGCAATTGCCCTCAATGGAAAGAAGGCACATAAATTTTCAAACTACAGCAAGAGCGCCATTCGGTCAGAGAGAGACTGCCGTTGCCTTCTGCATCTGATAGCAGAATGAATGACCATTAACAGCTAGACTGTATGTACTTGAGGGTAAGAAAGTTAGAAAGTGTGTAATTACCACTGTGTAATTTCTGGAGGCAAAACCAAGCCTGTGTATATTCAAAAAATTGAGAATGAAAGGGGAAAGTGTGTTCATAGTTTTAGAAAAGCTTTTAAAGAATTATTTCTTGAAGTAATGGGACACACACCAGGAACAAAGGAAAGGATGAAAGGAATTGTATTACTCCATTGTTTAAGATATCACATAGTATTTTCCACAAAACCTAATAATGGTATGGAGGTGAGTCATGAACAGATAGTTGTAACCAAGAATTTGGAGAAAGATTATATTCATAGTGACCTGGATTGTGTTATTACTGATTTATTATGCCCTGTGCGTCTACTTGCACTCTGTCTGAAACTGTCTCTCATCCCCTACATCTTTGCTAGAGAGATAGAGATGGACAATACAGTGTTTAACAATTGTATTTCAGGTTACATACTGTATCCTAACTAAACGTACACCTTAAGGAGCCAGCCACACCTTATAGGAGCTAGTGGTGCGAGAGCCCTTTTAAAATCAAGAGGGACTGCCTCCCAGTACCTACTGCCTGGAAGAATCTCATGTGATGTTTCTATCCAGAACAGAAGTGTGACAGGCTACAAAACCAAGAACTGAAGCTAAGTAGCCACACACGGCTACTGTCCAGTATACACCAGTATTACCACAATCAAAGACAGTTATATCTAATGATGACCATTCATTGCAGCTAGATAGGCAAATTCATATTCAATAATTGACAGTAATTCAGAAACTGTGAGGAACTTTTATTGCTCCTAAAATAAAGAAAGTCTACAACCAGAGTGAGTTCAGCCAAGAGAGAAGAACTTTCCTACAAATTTTAAGACTGTAGATAATTTTGAACATTTTACAAGTGATTTATTCATTTTATGTTGTAATCAAATTTTGAGTTCAGTGAAAGATTTTCACAAAGAAAAGAAAAACTTGTATAAAATAAATTGTAAATATTTGCCAACAGACTTACTTAGATTATTTAAGTTAAGTTACAGTTCTTGTTGGTTAATAGTTTAATTTAATACCCCTAGCAGAGCTTAACATTATAAACAGAGGAGGATCTTGAAAGGAGCATTTAGTAACCTAGGATAATGCACTATCATCATACCTAGGAACTTATACAGCTTGATCTTACCTTTGATGTCTATACACCCTTACTCTTTTCAGAGAAGGGGGTATTGCTTATAAGACCAGTCTCTTATCTGGCACTATCCTGGTATCACCTGCTACAACTTTGTGTCCAGTATATCTTTCTTTTAAAACAGTATTAACCCCTCTTGTGACAACCACTTTCCATTTTCTCATTACTATATGTATGTCTATTCCGCGTAATGTTTATTTATTCCATTTGATATTGCAGTCCTTGTTAACTTTCAGCTCTGGACGCATTATCATTCACATACTTATAATGCATTAATATCAGACCAACTCCGCCTAGGCTGGTCCCAAGCCCGGCTGAAAAAGGAGGAGGGCGGCCTGCATGAAGGCCGTAAGGAGGCAGCCCCTCCACCATTCAAAGGCACAACAGGCCAATCACCTGTTTGCTTTAAAACATGATTACACGAAATACAAGAGAGAAAACCGGACTGATTCTAAAGGCGACAAACTGGAACGGACTACGGACTACGACTTATGGAACTTGGAACACACAAGAAGTATAAATGGGAAAGAAGAGAAGCTGGTGGAAGAGATAAGGAAAGCAAAACTAGAAATCCTGGCTATTACGGAAACAAAGAAAAAGGGACAAGGAGTCATGGATCTCGATGGCAACACGCTGCTCTACAGTGGTGTACCCACATCTGAAAGAGCTAAAGGGGGCGTGGGTTGCATTGTGGCCAAAAACCAGAAAGATAGCATCAAGGGATGGAACTTTGTCTCGGAGCGCATTATGGTTGTAAAACTAAAAGAAGGAGAAACCATAGTCAACCTGGTATGGGCCAAATAAGGATGAGAGAGCAGAGGTCAAGGAGGAATTCTTCAAGCTGCTTCAAAGGACAGTGGATGACTGCCTAGATGAAATTATCATGCTCGGAGATTTCAATGCCAGAGTTGGAAATGACCATGCTAGATGGGGTGGAGTTATAGGAAGATATGAAGAAGATACTCTCAATGACAATGGATAACGACTCCTTAGATTCTGCAGTGAGCAGAATCTGATCATTACCAGCACAAAGTTCCCCCATAAGCGCATACATGCATACACTAGGTGTGAACCAACAAAGAATGAGAAGTCAATGATCGACTATGCCATTGTTAGGAGGAGCTCATTCAAATATGTCCGGGATGCTAGAGTCTGGAGGGGGCTAGAGATTGGAAGTGATCACTACCTGCTTACAATCAAAAGAACAACTGAAAGAGTTGCTCAGTCTAGGAACTGCCCAGCATCACGCAAGAAACCAAGTAAACGAACGGACGAAATGAGCATTAAGACCTACAAGCTGAAAGAGCCAGAAATTAAGACCAGATATCAGGGGCTTATTGCTGCAGCGGTGAGCAACACAGAAGAACGACCTGATGACTTGGAAACCCTCTGGAATAAATTCAAGGATATCATAAAGACAGCTGCAGCAGAAGCATGCTGTGAAGTCCGACTTGGGAACAAGAGAAAGAGGACACCTTGGTGGACAGAGGAAGTCAAAGAGAAAATAAGAGAGAAGAAAATGGCATGGAAACAATACTTAGGAGCTAAAAACACAGCAGGACAAATAGAGAAATATAGAGAATATGTGATACTCAGAACAGAAGCAAAGAACAAGGTGCTAGCAGCAAAACAGAAGTCCTGGGAAGAATTTGGAGAAAAGCTAGAAAAAGATGCGCAAGAAAACCAGAAATTGTTCTATAAGACCCTAAAGAACATGAGGAAGGAAAAACAATGCCCTCTCGAATTTATAAAGGAAAAGCAAGGCAAATTGCTTACTGCCCCGAAGGAAGTAATGGAAAGATGAAAAGAATATTTCTCAGAACTCCTTGATGGTGAGCAAGGTCAAGCATCAGAAATGATAACCACTAGCACAGAAGAGGACACAAATGGTGATGAAGATGACATAAAGATGGAAGAACTGAAGGCAGCACTGGAGAAAATCAAGATGGGCAAAGCAGCAGGGCATGATGGTATAACACCAGAAATGTTTAAGTACATGGGAGCATCAGGCGACCTATTACTCTTAAGGGTCCTACAGGCAGCGTGGTGCAACAAGACCATACCAAAGGACTGGGAGATTGCCATCATAACACCAATTTTCAAAAAGGGTGACAATTGGCAATGTGGAAACCATAGAGGCATATCCCCTCTCAGTGTCCCTGGTAAAATCTACTCTAGAATCCGGTAGTTCGTTGTGTATGTAAGAATAAACTATGTAATGTGCTCTAGGTATGTTTTATTCTGCGGCAGTGTGTTGATGAATTTCCAGTGAGCAGAGCGTTTGGATGGGATATTTGTGGGCGTAGTGTTTATAGTTGCCAAGACAGCTTTGTGATTGGTGAATTTGACGCCTAGCTGAGCCACAATTGGATGAGGTCCAGTGCAGATTCCGAACAAACTGAAGTACTCAAGACCTAATCTTCACACCCAGACAGCTGAGTGAAAAGGCCCTTGAGTATAAGAGTGAGATCCATCTTTGTTTCATAGATCTGGAAAAGGCATTTGACAGGGTCCCCTGGAGCAAACTTTGGGACTGTTTGGCAAGGAAGAACATTTCAGCACTTCTGATTCATGCTATACAGAGTTTCTACAAGTCTTGGAGAAATTATGTGAGGACAGCAAACCATAAGTCAGAAGAGTTCAGGACCACCACTGGTGTAAGACAAGGTGATATCCTGTCACCTTATCTTTTCATACTCTTCATGGACGATGTTATCAAGTCATGTAAGGAAAGAACAAGAAAGTATTCAGTGGGGAACTGGAAGATGAGACAGGTATGTATTTCAGAGCTGGTATTTGCT
Source organism: Oreohelix idahoensis (assembly GCA_024509875.1). Taxonomy (NCBI): domain Eukaryota; kingdom Metazoa; phylum Mollusca; class Gastropoda; order Stylommatophora; family Oreohelicidae; genus Oreohelix; species Oreohelix idahoensis. Next base: position 188,247 of record JAMPIV010006672.1, read on the forward strand.
GATGATGTTGCCCTGATTGCTAAATCAGACACATCTCCAATCCAACCTGCAAGTCTGGAAGGAAGAGCTGGAGAAGAGAGAGATGGTCATAAGCAGCTCTAAAACAAAATCCATGGTGATATCACGAGAAGAAAGAAGATATCAGATTAAGCTAGGAGAACAGGTCCTGGAGCAGGTCGACCACTTTAAATATCTCGGAGCTATTATAGACCGAAAGGGAGGCATCAAAGAAGAGTTGGCCACTCGAAAAGCAGCAGCTGGGAGACTTTTTCAGGCCATAAATCGAGGATTCCTCAGCAAGAGAGAGGTTGGTAAGAAAACGAAAATGGCTGTATACCGCTCCACCTATGTCCCAGTCTTGACATATGGATGCGAGTCATGGGCAATGACTACAACCCATAAAAGCCAGATCCAAGCCTCAGAAATGAGGTATCTGAGGAAGGTGGTTGAAGTAACAAGAAGAGACATGGTCCGCAACCAGACGATACGTCAAGGCCTAAAATCCCACCCCCTGCAGACCCAAGTAGAACAATCCCAACTAAGATGGTTTGGCCATGTCTGCAGAATGGGAGAAGATCGGCTACCATGACAAGCATGGGAAACAAAGAGCCAGGGATCCAGACCCCCCAGGATGACCCAGAGTCCGCTGGGAGGACAACATTAGACAATCTTTGAAGGACTGAGGACTAGAATGGAACCAGGCCAGGAGGAAGACAGCCAATAGGATAGTCTGGCGCTCTCCCTTCCAAACCTCTGCACCTCACGGTAGAAGGGGAACGACTAAATAAGTAACATCAGACCAATTAAAAATCAACTAAACACATTAAAATATAAGATTAACACCTAGGGGAGCAAAGAACGGTAACACTGTACCTTACCAAGCATGTCGTAAAAGGTGACTACTAAGGGCTGGGCACGGGGCTGGCCATCCCATCTAGCAGGAACTTTAAGCCACGAGAACTTCAACGAACAACATGGACAAGTCAAGTAAAGAACAAATAAATTCAGCCAAGAGGACTTGGCATGTGTTTGTTGAAGGCTTATGCTACTCTGGAAGTTACAGGGTATTGATTGATTGACGAGAAGGTTTACTAAAAGCCAACGGGGGTACCAGGACCGAAAAGGGTAAGCAGTCCCTGGTATGAACGAACCAAATATTCTAAACACCTACACAAATTTCTCTCCATGACGAAAGTACAAGATTGGCCACATTCAACCACATCTGCCACTGTATTACGACGGTCTCAGATTACAAGTAAGCGTCAACATTTATGTAACAGGGAACTATAAATATTTAACACCCACGATCATTCAAAACATACAGCTACACATAAAGACCTTGGGGCGGGGTGGGCGCAAGCTATTCAAAAAGAGAAGCCTGGCTAAACTAGATGCGCAATGAGCTTGAAATCCTGCACATAAAAGACGCAAGAAATTTTAAAAAAAAAACAGGACGCCAAATGGCATACTTTTTGTTGTTGACCTATGGTCCCTGGTTACAAGATGTGAAGGTAAGAAGAGGTGCAGATGTGGGAAGTAATCATCATTTAGTAGTAGCAAAACTGAAAGTGAAACTAAGAACGGCTGGACCAACTGTAACTACACAGAAAAGGTTTGACATCAGCAAATTGAAGGACCCCCTTATCAGAAAAGCTTTTGCGGCTGGCATAAAGAAACGATATCAATTTGCCAAAAGTCAGGAACAGACAGTGACAGATGATATAGACCAGAAATTCAACACCATTTCAACAATATACAAAGAAAGCAGCAAATCATGCTTGGGATTCCAGAAAAGGAAGAAGCAAGACTGGATAACACCAGAAACATTAAACACCATAACACTGAGAAAGGAAATGAAAAGAAAGAAAACAGACGCGAAGTCCCCCAGGTTAAAGCAACTATATAGCGAACAGTGCAGTCAGCTGGACAAGGAAGTTAAACGCTAAACCCGAGCCAACAAAAGGAATTTCCTAGACGATCTTGCAAGACAGGCAGAAGAGGCAGCACTGAGAAATGAACAAAGCACAGTATACAAAAATAAGTAAATTCATCAGCGGACAACGAGGTGCAAACAATATTACATTAGTAAGAGATAAGCAAGGAAATCTCATCACGACAGCAGAGGGACAGGAAACAAGATGGGCAGAGCACTTCAGAGAAACTCTGAACAAGGAACCACCAGAGACACAACTGAATGTTCCTGAGGCTGAAAACGATCTAGATATAAAAACAGACATTCCACGAAAAGAAGAAATCATCACAGCAATCAAATGTTTAAAGAACGGAAAAGCTCCTGGCCATGATAACTTAAATGCAGAGCTATTTAAGACAGACCCTGAGCTAGCAGCAGAACTATTAGAACCACTATTTGCACAAGTCTGGAAAACGGGGACAACACCATCAGAGTGGAACAAAGGAATAATTGTCAAATTGCCCAAGAAGGGAGATCTTGCAGACTGCAATAATTGGAGAGGAATAACTCTTCTCTCAGTTCCCAGCAAAATACTAGGCAGGATAATTATACAGAGAATTTCAAAAGCAGTAGACCACAAACTGAGGAAAGAACAAGCAGGATTTAGAAAGAACAGAAGATGTGTAGATCACATATTCAGTCTCAGGAACATTATAGAGCAGTGCTCAGAATGGCAAAGACAGCTGTACATTAATTTCGTTGATTTTGAAAAGGCTTTTGACAGCATACATAGGGACAGTTTATGGAAAATACTGAGGGCTTATGGAATTCAAAGCTGCATAGTGTCAATCATAAAAAGCCTCTATGCCAACTTTACTTGTAGTGTTGGGCAGAGCAACCTAACCTTTGAGGTGAAGACAGGAGTACGACATGGATGCACGTTATCAACCACTCTATTTTTAACAGTCATTCTCTGGGTGATGCACCAGACAACAGAGGGCAGTCCAAGAGGAATAAGATGGACTACATTTTCTACATTGGAATATCTGGAATATGCAGATGACATTGCACTACTAGCACATTCACATCAACACATCCAGGAAAAAACGGATAGACTTAATAAGTATAGCCAGCAGGTGGGCTTGAACATCAATTTAAAGAAGTCAGAGGTCATGACGCTCAATGTGAGCAACCCTGAGCCCATATCAGTAAGGAATCAGCAACTGGTACAGACAGACACCTTCACATACCTAGGATGCATAGTAACACCAGATGGCGGAGCAGGCAAAGACATCAACATCAGAATGAATAAGGCAAGAACAGCCTTTTTTAGCCTAAACAACATCTGGAAGTCCTCTCAATACAGCACAAGCACAAAATTAAGATTATATCAGAGCTGTGTGCTTTCTGTGCTTCTCTATGGTGTGGAATGCTGGAGAGTTACAGAGAAGGAAATGTCGAAATTGTCCTCTTTTCACACAACATGCCTAAGAAAAATTCACCGAATCTTTTGGCCGAATACCATCACCAACCAAGATCTGCTTACTCGGAGCAAGCAAGAGGACATGCACACCATCATAGCTGGCAGACGCTGGAGCTGGGTTGGCCATGTCCTCAGAAGAGACCCCGATGCCATCACAAGAACGAACAGCTATGCTTTGGGCCCCTGAAGGAAAACGAAAGAGAGGCCGACCAAAAACAACCTGGCGGAGGACTGTGGAGGCTGAGGCGCAAAGAATGAACCAGAGTTGGGGCACTGTATGAAGGACGGTCACCGACCGCGCAAAGTGGAATCAATTTGTTGTTGCCCTACAAGACGCCACTAGGCGTGATGGCCACTGACTGCTTTGATGGTCGGCGGCTAAGGATCAAAGAAGAAGAAGAATGGTCCCTGAGGAGTAAAAGGGTAATGATGATGACTTATGTAGACATTCACAATTAAACCTGAACATTTGCATAAGTGTAAGAATACTTACTGTGACGTGTAATGGACAAAGAGTCTACAGTAATCCGACAGCCTATGGCAACCTTATAGCTGCTCTCCGATTTGCTAGCTAAACCATGTATCAATACCCACTGTCTATTTCTGCAACGTGGCATTTTGTCCCACCTACTTTGTTTCAACACGAGCTAATGCAATGTTTACAAACTGCGTGACCTGTCTGTCATAACAGCAAAGCAAACCAGGCTGTGTGTACCTCGCCTTCACGTGAGCATCTGTCAATCATAATAGTTCTCAGACAGGCTGGCACGTGGGGAAGACAAAAACACAGACCCTTTGAAGTTCGTACTCAGGGGAGTTAGAAACCCCTGGGCTCTTTGATCTTCAGAAGCGGGCATTCTTACAGAGAAAACCTGTTAGGGAACAGTAAGTCTTTTGATGACGGCTGAAACCTCGGGAAGACCGAACGTAAAGACTTTATCTTGATACGCTTAGCTTCTGAATTCTGGATAACACCAGACCACGAAATTAACGATTTCAGAGATGAGAATCCTAATGATAAATATACTGTTGTTTTCTTAACCCCATCATCAGTTGTCAGTCAGAATTTTGAATAATCTAAGCGCAGTCCTAGAAACCAGATTTCCTTGTGTGGATTTGTTACTAGTTTTCGTGGAGGATTTTCATTTCTGAATTTTCTGGTAAAGGATAATAGGGCAAATGTTTTTAAGAATTGATAGCTGTTAACATTTAGTCTTCACTTAGATTTTCTCGCTGGTAAAACAAGTGAAATAAAGTAACGCGTAGCGATTTCCTACCAGATATTCTATTAAAATGTTAAATCACGCCACCTGTATAGAAAGTAAACTGATAGTGTAGGACAGAATACAACGTGATATTTCATTTGTGCATATTTGTTAGAGTGTCTATTATTTTAATCATATACGGCAAAGCCAACAGATCCCGACAATTTAATAGCTATTTAATGACAGACGATCATTGTTTAGGCAGCGCGTATGGACAGATTAAATAATAAGCTTCATCATACGCTGACACCGGCGAGCAGGGGCGGGCGAGCTAACATAACTCAGACTCGTCTGAACTCAGCTGCCAGCGGAATTTGTTAACTGATAGGAGTAAGGAACCACCATGTACCGTTTAAATTTAATCAGGACTGACAGAGTGGAGAAGAGATCGTCTTGTCCACATCCCGAATTCTAAAGGTACCGGGTTTGTTTCCCAGTTAGGGAACATAATTTATGGAAATTATGTTTTTCAGAACCAGTGGTCCTAATCATGTCATACTACCCCTGGTATCCTGGGTAGTGAGATCGGGTGCCTAGCTTTTTCGGATAAGGGCAAAAAAATAAGAGGCCCCGTGTGCAAGTTGTGACGTTAAAAATTCCACGGCAGTTGGAAATTGTAAAGTATAGGCCATAAGGCCGCTGCCCTGGCAAAATTTAAAAACTAGAAACCAATCCACCACAAAAATAGTTATAGAACGTGTGATTCATATATACATACATTGGGATTCTCGCCGGTGCTACGGAGTTCGTGCACTGTGCTGAGATCGTCCTTGTGTGATCTAAGGGAGGAGATCAGAGCACTGATGGAGTTGTCAGTGAGCAATGAAGATAGTCCTTAAAACCAAACCAAAAAGCAGCATTTGAACACAAACAGAGCAGAACAGCAAACAACAAAACAAAACCTACCGTCCCAGATGTGGACTACTGAAAAGTTGGTTGACCGACCTCAAGACATGTCTACGTGTAGTCATTTCAAGAACTCTCTCACACGCACAATCTGAGAACCCTTGCTGGTCAGATCTGCAAAAGACGGATAAGAAACATCAAATAAATAAAAATACATGAAAGATGGACAAATCACAGCTTAACTTACAGAAAGGGATGATAGACAAATAAATGTTTAACTCATATACATCATACAGGATGGTGAAACCAAATGTAAGACTATTCATACACTGAGAATAGAAGAATATAGTATAGTAGTCATACTGACTATGAGAATGCGCCCCAGAGGTGATAGGCCTCTGCTGCTTTAATCCTGGTTTTTCCTTTCTGGGTGTTCTTTTTTCTTCTGCTTGATGTGAGAGCGTTTTTTCGCCAAATCTGAGGTGGTTCCGTAGGTAGCATCGCCGCTTGGAGCGATCGGCAGCTTCGTTCTACCAGGTTGTTGGATTTATGTCCAATACCTTCATGTCTACTTTGCACACATCTTTGAACCTCAGCTGCGGTCGCCCGTTTGTTCTTTTGCCATCTACCAGTTGTCCGTAGAAAATATCTTTGGGTATGCGACCATCTTTCATGCGGCGGGCATGGCCAAGCCAGCGTGATCTGCGCTGTCGAGGCAGTGTATACATTCTTTGAAGGACAGCACCTCGACATCTATCACTTTGTCATAGACGAATTAATGGTTAATATATCCACAAGGGTGGGGTCCTTACATAAGTAAGGCCCTTAACTATATTAACTGAATTAAAATGGTGCTGGCTGGTGCGTGCTGTACGGAAGCCAGGAGATTCCCCACACAAATAGTCATCATAGTTTTCCTTTCTGTTACTTATGGAAATGGAACCACGACTGCAGCTTGTCGCCTTGCAGAAACTGCTGCATCAAGTATTCATACTTCTGCATTTGTCGTTTATGTAGCAATTGGTTTTATACGATGATGTTGTCAGCCTCATGCATAATCTCACAATAGTCGTCTGTACGACATGCCCAAAGAGTTATAGTTCTATTCCTTGTCTTGTTTTGTCTCCCCAGATATCCCCGAAATCAACATGGGGCTATGTTATTGTTTACCTAGGGGCTACTGAGCTTCTCGCTCTTTTGCAGCCAACACCAAGTTGAAGACTCCTCCGTATTATCTATACTGTAGGCTTTTCCCGTGGCTATTCTGCCATTCAAAAACGTGTTGAGCTGAAATCATGAGCTCCAGTTTTTTCCAGCTTGGCTCCCGTTTAAAAGATCATCACATCTGGTCCAACGCTAGGAGGAAGAAGTGCGTGTCATACTGTGCATTTCCCGCCATCCTAGAGGTCTCTCCAAATATGCAGAGCTAAAATCCTGTGCTATGGTTTCTGGGCTCTCCAAAGGAATTGTCACGTCCTGCACAGAGCTACCTCGCAGCTCCCCCTCACCATCATGGGCCCATGGTCACGCAGGCAACCAGGTAAAAAGTATGAGATACGTCAGGGGCTCAAGTGACTCCTCTAAGTTTCGTGTGCAATGCTGAGTCCTCAACATGCTTCACCACAACAGTAACCAGAGGGTAAATGGAATACAGGACAGCCACGCAGATGTTAATAAATATACGAATATAAGCAAACAGCAGGCGCTCGTAAAACAAAATAGGAGGACACCAGACAACACAGAAGTCATATAAGTGATGAGCTCACGGGGAATCCGAACGGCGCTATCGCATCGTGGAGAATCGTGAATGGACATGCGGCCAACTCCAATCTTCCCTAAAAAAGTGTCTGCGGGCGTGGTAATTTTTCACGACCCTTTCCGTAAGTTATAGGACCTGAAAACGACCCAGCAGAGGAGGGTGGACAAAAGTTAAGAGGTCTTTCTGAAAAATCGCAAGGCACAGACTGAAATCGAAGTCTGCGGACACAGTCGTAGCAAGTGGGGAGAGGTAGTTGTTACACCAGCTGCTATGGGAAACGAAAGTAAAGGGCCGCAGGCACGATGAAAGCAGATAATCTCTTGTCCATATGCATTAAAAAGGAGCGGGAGGGGGGCGTGATGTGAAACAGATGTTTGCTCCAGGAGCATAAATGTGTTGCCACAGCTCAGCTTACGTAAGATCAGTGTGCCCTAAGCACTCAGCGTTACGAATTTAACATCCACAGGGATGATGGTAACATTAAAGGGCTACCTGTACACAGACAGTGCTAACAAATTAAACATTAACTTACACAGTAGAAGGCTTAGCCAAAACCAGGTGTTAATAAAACGACTGGATAGATTATACAATAACTCACGCTGAGAGTAAGGCAACTTAACCTCGGGGTTAACTTATACACAAGATGGATAGGACTTCGGATCAAGGACTTGAAGGTTCGTACAAAGGGGAAGACAAGACAGATTAATGTTTTCACTTATACACAGGGTTGATAGGACTTCGGATTCAGGAATTGAAGGTTCATACAAAGGGGAAAGACAAGATAGATTGTTTTCGCGTATACACTGGGAAGATAAGACTTCGGATCCAGGAATTACAGTTTAACTTGTACACAGGGAAGATAGGTCTTCGTATCCAGGAACTGAAGATTAATCTTTACACAAAGTCGATAGACTTCGGATCCAGGAATTGGTGGTTCGCATACAAGGAAATCAAGACATAGTAATGTTTTACCTTATACACAGGGAAAATACGACTTCGGATCCAGGAGAATAAAGGTAAGGGTGGGAGGGGGGGGGAGATAAAAAAAACGATTGAGGAAGATAATAAGAAAGGATAAGAAGTAAAAGATAAGGAGAAGTTAGATAGATAGACATGAACAGGGGTAAAAGACTGAACGAAAAACAAGTGTAACTTGTACACAAGGAAAATACGACTTTGGATTGGGGAATACTGATTCTAATACCAAAGAAAGACAAAGATCGGACAGAACCAAATGGTTACAGACCTATAGCACGTTTCACTAGCTTTGCCCTCAAACAAATGTAATTATCTGATTAACCGTCTAACGTATTAATGCCATTTTTTGCATACGATGTTATATTGGGTTAGACCCAACAAATATATACTTTATATCTGTGCATCTTGTCCAGTTCCCATAAACGGATGAAATCCTTTGATCTTTGTCGGCATACTAATTATTGTGTATCGAGAAAAGAAATTTTACCACTTCATGCACAGATTCTGTGAATTGATTAGGCATAGGCGTGTCTACTATTACAATAATGTGGCCATCACGTTTGCAATTGAATGCGTGTTGAAGATGATTTCTTAAATGATCTGCATGCGAAATACTCGTGACATTGTTTGTCATTGACATTTAATGCGCTACCAAACTGGACCTTCCTTGATCTAATTATTTCAATGGGTATCATCTCTTTGCGGTTCATAAATATCATAATGGAACGTTGCTCCTCTAATGTGCTTGTAAATAATGGTAAGGTCATCTTTAAAGAAATTAAACTTCATCCGAATCATAATCAGATGTCTCTGAGAAATTGAAAATCAATCTCGGCTGAATGAAGGACAAACCATCATTCTTCCAATATTCCTCTTCCTCTTGTAACACATGGTTCTCACTTTTCTTCCAATAATCCCTGGCTATATTGGAGATGGCGGCTTTTATAAGTATTTCAACATCTTTTATTTTGAACGTTCTATTTTCTGTTGCTACCTGTTCCTTTATTTTAGCCCATACTAATTATATTGGGTTTAAGTGAGAATGGTAAGGAGGTAATCTTAAACATCTGTGACCATGTTCATGGATTGCCTTGTCTATGTGAAATATCTTTGTATGCTGTGTCTTTTTTTACAATTCCAAGTAATTCAGGTTCATGGACATTTCATTGAATGGAATGTTGTTTATGGTCAGCCAAATCTTTATTACATCTTTAATACTTGGTGAATTAGAAACTTTATCTTCTGGTGCCACAACTTTGTGATATAAGGCATTGTCCATTATCAAACACCACGGTCTATCCAAGGAAGGAAGTACATGATTCACAATCCAATCTTGAAATATCTTGCCATTCATCTCTGCATGGTAATCCCTATTATCTGTGGATTTTGAAACAAATATGAGTTCAGTATTATTTAGAAGCCCATGATGGCTGCTTCCTGGATGTGCAATTATTAGGCGCTGTCTTTTGCTGCTTGGTACTAGTCTCTTAGTTGTTCCATCAGATGATTGCCATTCTTGTTCATTACTGTGGTGCGCATTGATCCAAGTTTCATCTAAATACACAAAATCATAACAATCTCTTCTCATTTCTCTGACCTCGCGTAAATATTTGCTTCTCATTGCAACTATATGAGGCTTCTCACAAATAAGGTCTCTACCACCAACATATTTTCTAAAAGTGAATCCCAAACTCCTAATAGTCCTCCATAGCGTAGATTTGGAAATATCAATGTCATTATTCTTTCTTAACCAAATTTTCAATTTCCTTAAAGTCACTGCCTCATTATTGTGAAACATATTGCAAATTTCTCTGCGGATCAATTCTCTGTCAAAATTATCCCACTCTTGGCCTAATTTTCGTGTGTAAAACACTGGAATTAGACATTTCAGATGTCGCTATCCAGCGGTGCAATGATCGTTTGCTTATCCCCAAGGCGTGAATAGTCCTCTTTTGTGGGTTTGAAATAGAATGATATAGTTTTCCTCGACTAGCTTCATTGCAGAAATACTTAAAAATCCTATTTGTGATTTGCTGTAATGTCATAAAATGTACTCGCAGACTCATTTTTCCTTCTTAACCACACAATAATTTTTGTAGACACACCTCTGGTTGACAATGTGTGCGTTGCACCGGATATAAACTGTTTTATGTTCAAGAAGTGCGATTTCACGCAATTTCACTCATAAATCATGCTAATTGCTCGATAAACCAAAAATGTGCAAATGAGGTCGTATAATTTACTGTAGACATTTCAATATGTGTGCGTGTGATGTGTGTTGGCAAGTAGGATTTTATATTATATCGCAAAGAAACGAAAATTGAAACCAATGGCCGCATTTTAATGAAAAATTTAATTCATAGGGTCTATACCATTTCAAATTCACACACAAAATTTCACTTATATGCGTTATATATTCGCTGAGATATAGCATTTTGAAGTTGGGCAAAGCTAGTGAAACGTGCTATAGCAGTCTATTTAGCTGTGTAGCAACATTGACGGAGAGTATTATAGCACGTTTCACTAGCTTTGCCCAACTTCGAAATGCTATATCTCAGCGAATATATAACGCATATAAGTGAAATTTTGTGTGTGAATTTGAAATGGTATAGACCCTATGAATTAAATTTTTCATTAAAATGCGGCCATTGGTTTCAATTTTCATTTCTTTGCGATATAATATAAAATCCTACTTGCCAACACACATCACACGCACACATTTGAAATGTCTACAGTAAATTATACGACCTCATTTGCACATTTTTGGTTTATCAAGCAATTGGCATGATTTTTGAGTGAAATTGCGTGAAATCGCACTTCTTGAACATAAAACAGTTTATATCCGGTGCAACGCACACATTGTCAATCAGAGGTGTGTCTACAAAAATTATTGTGTGGTTAAGAAGGAAAAATGAGTCTGCGAGTACATTTTATGACATTACAGCAAATCACAAATAGGATTTTTAAGTATTTCTGCAATGAAGCTACTCGAGGAAAACTATATCATTCTATTTCAAACCCACAAAAGAGGACTATTCACGCCTTGGGGATAAGCAAACGATCATTGCACCGCTGGATAGCGACATCTGAAATGTCTAATTCCAGTGTTTTACACACGAAAATTAGGCCAAAAGTGGGATAATTTTGACAGAGAATTGATCCGCAGAGAAATTTGCAATAAGTTTCACAATAATGAGGCAGTGACTTTAAGGAAATTAAAAATTTGGTTAAGAAAGAATAATGACATTGATATTTCCAAATCTATGCAATGGAGGACTATTAGGAGTTTGGGATTCACTTTTAGAAAATATGTTGGTGGTAGAAACCTTATTTGTGAGAAGCCTCATATAGTTGCAATGAGAAGCAAATATTTACGCGAGGTCAGAGAAATGAGAAGAGATTGTTATGATTTTGTGTATTTAGATGAAACTTGGATCAATGCGCACCACAGTAATGAACGAGAATGGCAATCATCTGATGGAACAACTAAGAGACTAGTACCAAGCAGCAAAGGACAGCGCCTAATAATTGCACATCCAGGAAGCAGCCATCATGGGCTTCTAAATAATACTGAACTCATATTTGTTTCAAAATCCACAGATAATAGGGATTACCATGCAGAGATGAATGGCAAGTAAAGATTTGGCTGACCATAAACAACATTCCATTCAACGAAATGTCCATGAACCTGAATTACTTGGAATTGTAAAAAAAGACACAGCATACAAAGATATTTCACATAGACAAGGCAATCCATGAACATGGTCACAGATGTTTAAGATTACCTCCTTACCATTCTCACTTAAACCCAATAGAATTAGTATAGGCTAAAATTAAGGAACAGGTAGCAACAGAAAATAGAACGTTCAAATTAAAAGATGTTGAAATACTTATAAAAGCCGCCATCTCCAATATAGCCAGGGATTATTGGAAGAAAAGTGAGAACCATGTGTTACAAGAGGAAGAGGAATATTGGAAGAATGATGGTTTGTCCTTCATTCAGCCGAGATTGATTTTCAATTTCTCAGAGACATCTGATTATGATTCGGATGAAGTTTAATTTCTTTAAAGATGACCTTACCGTTATTTACAAGCACATTAGAGGAGCAACGTTCCATTATGATATTTATGAACCGCAAAGAGATGATACCCATTGAAATAATTAGATCAAGGAAGGTCCAGTATGGTAGCGCATTAAATGTCAATGACAAACAATGTCACGAGTATCTCGCATGCAGATCATTTAAGAAATCATCTTCAACACGTATTCAATTGCAAACGTGTTGGCCACATTATTGTAATAGTAGACACGCCTATGCCTAATCAATTCACAGAATCTGTGCATGAAGTGGTAAAATTTCTTTTCTCGATACACAATAATTAGTATGCCGACAAAGATCAAAGGATTTCATCCGTTTATGGGAACTGGACAAGATGCACAGATATAAAGTATATATTTGTTGGGTCTAACCCAATATAACATAGTATGCAAAAAATGGCATTAATACGTTAGACGGTTAATCAGATAATTACATTTGTTTGAGGGCAAAGCTAGTGAAACGTGCTATAATTAATTCCCGACTGATGTGGCATCTGGAAGAGAAACATCTCTTAGCCCCAGAGCAAGCAGAATTCAGCACAGATCCATTGAAGATGTGATCACACATATAGCTCAGAAAATTGAGGACACCTTCCAAGAAAAAAAAAGCACACGCTGGTTGTTTGGGCGGTCTTAGAAAAAGCATTTGACAAAGTGTGGATAGAGGGACTGAAAGTCAAGCTGCAAAGAAATGAAGTGTGTGAGAGAATGTACACACGGATCAGCTACCACACTGAGAATAGAACTGCCAGAGTACAGCAAGAACAGACCAGTAGGAAGATGATATTGCAGCAGGGTGTTCCCTAAGGGGAGCTAAAGGGGCGTCCTGTCGCCTACGTTGTTCCTTGCGTACATAAATGACATAGAGAATATTCCAAGAAGAACCCACAATGTCTCCTTTGCAGACGACGTAGCCCTGTGGATCTCAGAAGAATATATCACTACGGCAAGCATTCGGATGCAGCAAGCCCTGACAGCACTGGAGGAGTGGGCCAAAGCATGGATAGTGAAGATAAATGAAGGCAAAACATACACCGTGGTTTCCCTCTCAAATAAACTATAGAGCTCCAAATTAGTGTTAAATGAGAAAATCTACATCTGGGTGAAACCCCAAACTACCTTGGCATTACCTATGATTGCCGCTTGACTTGGAAAACCCAGATTGAAAGAAACAGGACAAGAGCAAGGCAGAGAATAGCAATCATGAAAAAACTTGCAGGAACATCTTGGGGAGCGGATGAGAGAGTACTAAAGAAAATATACAATGGGCGAGTGAAACCGGTCCTAGAATATGGCATTGCAGCAAGGTCAACAGCAGTCAAATTTTGAAGAAAAAATAATAAACATAATCCAAAACCAAGCAATGTGAATCGTAACGGGAGTACGAAGTCAACGTAAATTGAAAAGTTGGAAAAGATTACATACCTCCAGCCAATGGAGGATAGAAGAGACAGTAGAACCCAGCAACAAGCCGAGAAATTCAGGAAGCTGATAAACCGCCCAATGTACCAGAAAATAATGGGGAAGACTGAAGCGAAGCGACTTTGTAGAAACAGTCAAAACAAAGATGACAGCAGACCCTATCGATGCAATATCAAGAGCCAAGCCCATCCAAACTGCACACACGCTACCAGTCTGGAAACAATAGCGCTTCCCTGAAATGATAGATAACATTCCAGTTATTGAGAGAAAGAACAGCCAGAATGAAATGAAAGAAGAGTCCTAATCGCAAAATACATATAGAAACATTACCCGAGAGACACTTGAATACATGCATACACAGATGGATCAACAACAAATGCAACAGAAGATGAGGGTGAAGGAGTCTTCCTGAGCTTAATCAATGGCACACACACAAAAAGCTGTCAGTCGCAACAGAAGTCCTAACGACAGAAGAAAGCGCAGATAGACAAGTAGCTATCTTCACAGATGCGCTGTCAGTAATTGCAACGCTGAAGATTCAAAATAATGCCGACCTGGACGACCTAAGAGTAACACTTCACAAACTATGTCAGCAGTTCAAAAGAGTTGTGATACAGTGGATCCTTTCTCACTGCAACATCCCTGGAATTGGAGGCTGGCAGATTCGCAAAGGAAGGGAGAAAGCTACCTCAACTTGACACAGGCATAACTTATGAAGAGGCCAACAGTTTTATCAAGCGCAGATACAGGTGCAAGTGGGAAGCAAAGCATCCAGGCCACTAAAATGTGGTAATCTTCAGACTTGGCACAGGTCACAACAGATTGGGATACCATCTATTCAACAAGTTAAACATAGGAACTACTGAGTGTAACTGTAGCGCCTATAAAATGACTGCTGAACTTCTGTTACAAAGGTGTCTAACGTATATGGAACAGACAAAGCGCATTTGACCATCACCAGTACCATTCCTGGAAAAACTATACGGAGATATCAACAGCCTCAAGCTGACGACTGCTTTCTTTGAACGTATTTACGTTGACGCCTGAGGGTGATCTTTGAACGTATTTAAGTTGACGCCTGAGGGTGATCTTTGAACGTATTTAAGTTGACGCCTGAGGGTGATCTTTGAACGTATTTAAGTTGACGCCTGAGGGTGATCTTTGAACGTATTTAAGTTGACGCCTGAGGGTGATCTTTGAACGTATGTAGTTGACGCCTGAGGGTGAACGAAAAAGAAAAAGAAGGATTGAGGAATTAAAGTTAATCTTAACGTAAGCAGGGTTCATAGCAAATTTCTTCAAGCATTTTCCAGGCTTTTTCCAGGTTTTTCCAGGTCCAGCACGTGATTTTCAAGGATGGGAAACACTAATATTTTCCTCATCTAATTTTCTCAGATATAATTATCACTTTGTTGATCAGCAATCCGGAGCATTACCGTCTCCCATTACCAAAGGTGTTTGCAGATTTCTTTAAAAAGAACTTTTTTTTTTTTTAAATTCATAAAAGATTGAAAAACAGACATCTTTTCCACGTTTTTAGTGAATTTGGAGCTGCTTTTTTCATTAACTGGGGTTGAAGTTGTAGCTGTAGGCCTCTGCAAGAGTCTTTGTCAACGATCCACGTTGATAATCCTTGACTGTGTGGTATAACTTGAAGCAGGGTATCATGCATAGAGGTACATTGCAATCTGGGCAGTACATGCAAGTCTGGCTTCTGTTCCCTGCAGCCTTATACACTTTACAGTCTGGTTTGTACATTGCCCTTTCATATTTATCAATGAAGTGGTGATCAGTAAGTCATGTTGTTGTGACCTGTGGTTTTCAAGGTGTCACATTGTGTCGAAGAATAGCAGGTTCAATAAGAGTCATACTGACATCCTGATCTTCGCTTCGATCTTTTTTTTGTAGAGTTGGCAGTGTTGTAGGTTATGTGCCCATTGACCAGGGCAGTTTCAACTAAGAAATAATATAAAAATAGGATCTGTGTGGGTAGGGGTAGCTTGCACCTAGTTGGCTGAAGTTTCCACACCTCCCATACTTTTGCTGTATTTTTCTGCAAGCACTGGTTTCTGAATTGTTCTGCCCTAAAGAATTTGTCTTTCTAACTGTCTTGTTTATATTATCATTGGAGTGAACAGTGGATATAAGGTTAAATCTTTTCGTATCATGCCAGGTGACTGTCGGCATGCCTTATCTTCTGTCGCACAAAACACAGGATGATTTGTCTTTTTCAATTTGAGTTGTTTTTTTCTTCAGTGCTACAGGAAAATGCTTCCTATTTTCTGCTACTGTTCCAAATGCACCAATCTAAATTTCAGGTCTTGAAATAAAGCTGAAGGCTGAATCAAAACTACCACAGAAGAGAATATGTCCCTTGTTGCGTATGAAATTTGAATTAAAACTATGGTGACTTTTCACTGAAAAAAAAAAGAGTCCAAATAATCTCAGCTCTCAAGAGTTTTTTTCCTTGGTCACAAATGATGTCACATCTGTAGGTCTCCTAGTAGTGTTAGTTAAAAAAAAAAAAAAAGAAAAAAAAAAAGGGAACACAAATAACTTATGAGCAGGCCTAAGCTATGTATATTTACCAATTCAAAATTCTAAACGCATACATAATAGTCAACCAATATTTAACTAGAACAAAAGGTAATATATATAGTAATTGGGAGGGTAATACTTATGATAAGTGAAAATCTATTAAATATCTAACTGGAGACCTTTACACCCCTCCCCCCCCCCCCCCCCTCTTTACTATTTTTGTTGGGTTTTGATTAGTTTGTTTGTTTAGATTTTTTTTTTTAATTTAATTTTTTTAATTTTATTTTAAATAACATAGGCCTATCCACAAAATTGCTGATTTTCATTTATCCTAATTACAGTGATTTGACAGATGTGATGCCACTTTCGTGTATCGGTGGTTATTCATGTTATCTGAAATTGAAAAAAATGTAGGCCTATCCTAATTAGCCTATAACCCTTCAGAGGTATGGAGCCGCGGTAGCATAGTGGTTAGTGCACTGGCTTCCTAGCGCAGTGGTCTATGGTTCGATCCCCAGATGAGTCGGAAAATTTTTAGGCCACAAACGGCTCCTGGGTTGACCCAGCCCCAAATGGGTACCAGAGCTACTCTGGGAAGGTTAAGGCGGCCGGTGTGATGCCGACCACATCACCCCTCGTGTGCCGATGGTCAAGATAATATGGGCCTAACACCATATTCCCAATATGCCTCACTGGGCGTGTAACGGGTTCCTTTACCTTTTTACCTTCAGAGGTAGAACGGGATAAGTCTTTTCATCATAAATATAATAAGAAAGCATTCAAAATATATTTATTGCCAAAAACTGTGTTGAAATGAACAGTGGGACATGGGTCTGATAACAGGGTAGGCTATAGGATATGGCATCGCCATCAATTTCTATTCCTGGCCATCTTAAACTGTGTCAAATATATTCCCGTATGCAGAGGTAAACCAAGAAATTTCGTTCAAATGCTTGCTTATAGGCTAATTTTGGCATAGTTAAAAATTAAACTGTAAATAGGCCTACATTGTAAATACAGACGCAAGTACAGTAGGTCTAACCATAAACTGGACTTATTTAAATAGGTTTTATAAATGAGATAAATGAATTTATTACTAACGACGAGTGCTAAAAATAAATCTGCGTTTACATCGTTAACGCAAAGCGCCGAAAACTTCTGGAAATGGATTTAATGCGCAAAGGGAAGTAAAAATTGTACGGGTACTTTGCGCAAAGGGAAGTAAAAATTGTACGGTAAATTTACAATTGTTACTTCCCTTTGCGCACTTCCATTTCCAGAAGTTTTCGGCGGTTTCGTTAATGGCGTAAACGCAGATTTATTTTAGACTCGTCGCGTCTGTTGTTGAGAAAAATACCATCAATAACCAAAAAATGGACACAAAGTAACGAACTTTCGATTTCGTATTATTTTTCAAGGTCCGATGCGAAAAATTCAAGGCTTTTAGCCATTTTTCCAGGCTTTTCAAGGCCTGGAATTTTTTTTTTCGTTTTCCAGGTTTTTCAAGGTTTTTCCAGGTCACTACGAACCCTGCGTAAGGTCGATAGACTTCCGATCCAGGGATTGAAGGTTCATACACTAGGAAGTCAAGACAGATTAATATGTTAATGCATACACAGGTAAGATGAGACCTCGGATCCAGGAATTAAAGTTGAATTCGTACACAGGGAAGACAAGACATAATAATGTTTTAACTTACATATAAGGAAGATACGACTTCGGATCCAGGAATTCCAAAGTTAAACTTATGCACAGTGAAGGCAAGACATAATAATGTTTTAACGTATAGCCTACACACGGAAGCCGCTACAGATTAATGTTTAACTTATAAACAGGGGTGACATAATAGATTAATATTTAAATTATAAACATGAAATTTTGACGTCAGATCCAGGAATTAAAATTTAACTTATACACAGGGAAGGCACAAAAGATTAACATTTAACTTATACATAGGGGAGACAAGTCGGATTAACGATTAACTTATACAGAGGGAAGACACGACAGATTAATATGTAACATACATGGGGAAGACAAGACAGGGTAATGTTGAATTTATGCAAAGGAAAGACAAGACAGATTAACATGTTAATTTATGCAAAGGAAAGCAAGGCAGATTAATGTTAAATTTATACAAAGGAAAGACAAGACAGATTAACGTTTAACATACATGAGGAAGACAAGACAGAATAATGTTGAATTTATGCAAAGGAAAGACAAGACAGATTAATTTTTAACATACATTGGGAAAATAAGACAGGTTAATGTTTACATGGGGAAGACAAGACAGATTAATCTTTAACTTGTAAACATGAAGATTGCTATAAATTCAGGAATTAACGTTTAACTTATACATAAGGCAGGGAGCCGCGGTAGCATAGTGGTTAGTGCACTTGCTTCCTAGCTCAGTGGTCTATGGTTCGATCCCCAGATGAGGTGGGATATTTTTAGGCCGCAAACGGCTCATGGGTCGACCCAGCCCCAACTGGGTACCAGAGCAACTCTGGGAAAGTTAAGACGGCCGGCGTGATATGCCTCAATGGGCGTGTAACGGGATCCTTTACCCTTTCCTTTATACATAAGGCAAACAAGACTTATTAATGTTTAATTTATAGACACTGAAAACACGACAGATTAAAGTCTAACGTATACACAGTGCAGACAAGACAAAATAATGGTTAATTTAAAGTTGAAATAACACAAAAGGTGTCAGAACATATTAATGTTTAACTTATGAATAGGGGATAGCAGACTTTGGATTCTGAAATTAAACGTTAACTTACACACAGGGGAGTCAGGACAGATCAAACAGCAGGCATAGACTAATTCGCGATTAATGTATAAACAGTGATGGTAAAGGTAATCAAGTAGCAGAAATTGTCGTAAGGGGTAAAGTGTTACACAATTCACCTACACTAAGTCTCGGCTTTATGAGGCGGTGTGACCTATTGCTTTCATCGCTTCCATTAATTCAAAAGCAGAGTCACGCACCAAATTTTACAGCTGGGCAGACTGACACGTTAAGTTATCTACTTTTGAATCAGGTCACAATAAAAGCCATTTGTACAAAATGCGATGTAAAAAAAAAAATAAAACAATTAGGCTTACATTATCTTATCTATACAGACCATACACACAAAAATCAAATAATGTTTAGAATGTTCACATAAAAATAGTGAGGCAAGAATGTTGCCATAATGAAACGTCTAAAGCACGTGTCCTCGGCGCGCGATTTGTTGTGACCTAGTTGTTCTGCAGCTCGGATAAGCGGTCACTTGTGATCACGGGAGCCGCGCTAGCGTAGTGGTTACAACACCGCTCTGGCGACCGGGTGATACAGGATCAAACCCGGGCGACGGCATTTGAGAATTTTTCGTCGACCGGGATTTGGACTGGATTAACTCGAGACCTGGCGAGGACATTTGAAGGAGTGTCGTCGACCAGGGACTGGCGGCTCCTGAGCCGACCCAGCTGCAATGGGTACCTCCGAAATCGGCGAGTATTTGCCTGAATGGCGAGGGACACCTGTCTCTGTACAAGAAATAAAGGGATACTCACGTAAAATCAATGTCAGGTTAGACATAAAAATAATAACCTGAGATTTCGCCTCGAGTATTAGCGGGCGTACGAAAAAAAAAAAAAAAAAAACTTGTGATCACCAGAACATCTGTAGTGATCTTACTGTGCTTCTTTTGCGCGTCTTATATCCTTCCTTAGTCACCCTCTGTTCTCTCGACACTCTCAAGCCAGGGCCGGCCACATTTTGGTGGGACCCCCAGGATTTATGATTGTTTAACATTAGATATTAGGAATATAGGCACTGCAGGGAAAAATATCCATATCTATTAGCCATATTTTGGCGGAACGCATGTTGTAAAGTAAAACTACTTATAAAGAAATTTTTCTTGCTTTCTGCTCTGCAAATTATTTCAAAATGTTGTGACAGTTTATGTGCTTTGCTTCATCACAACTTATGGATAATATTGAAAGGCTGTCAGTCTTGAAGCATGTTTAATTTATATAAGACTTGATGAATTTTAATTTGGTAATTCTTTTCCATGGCGTCACTATGATTGGAACTGTAAAAAATATGGGCAGAGCAATACATTTGGAAATAGAGTAACTCTCATTTTCAAAATATAATAATGATATAAACCCTGCTTAGCCAGCGCAGACTACGCTGGCTTGGCCATGTCCGCCGAATGGAAAATGGTCGCATCCCGAAAGATATATTCTACGGACAACTGGCAGATGGCAAAAGTTGGGCGACCGCAGCTGAGGTTCAAAGATGTGTACAAGAGAGACATGAGGGCACTGGACATAAACCCGGCAACCTGGGAGGATGAAGCTACCGATCGCACCCAGACCCAATGGCGTTGCTCTCTACGGCGCCAACTCAGACTGGGCGAAATGAAGCTCTCACGGCGAGCAGAAAACGTTGAAAGGAACACCAGGAAAATAAGCAACTGAGGGTTGTCACCTCATGGGGCGCATTCCCATAGTCAGGTTATGATTGAAAGGTCTATTATTATTATCATATTCAAAGCACAGAATTGCAGGAATTTCACAGCCTTTTCAGGGTATGAAGAAGGAAGTATTGGCTTCATTGCTTCCATTTCCTCGACCTACATATAACCATCTAAATCTGCTGACTTCATAGACATGACAAGTTAGTTTACCTGAATATATCTATCTACAAATCTATCTCTTGTTATCTGTTTCTCCCGACCGTGAGATCAATTTGAAAAAGAGTTAGTGAACACTAAGAAGGAATAATGTAATATTCATCTTTATTTCGGTGAATTAACTTGCAACCAGTTCTATTTGGGTATCCTTATTTTTTTTTAAAGCTGGAGGTGTCGACCCTAGTGCTGTCCCCCCCCCCCCCCCCCTTCATCTTTGCGGGCGCGGGGCCCCAACTGTATCAAATAGGTTAAATCAGCCTAAGGCCAGACCTGGTCGGAGCCATTTGAATCTGTTTGTTTTCAGATTGTTAGCTACGTTGGGAGATTAGATCTCTCCTCTTACAAGCATTTACTTGTTAATCTTTTCCATATTCATGTAACGCTATTCTTTTAGTTGTGACTGAAAATCTATCGTTGCCATAATTCTCCAGACCGGGACCAAAAGACGCAGCAATAGTGAACACAGTCAGCGACTCATAGCTTGACTGCCTGCGTCAGGACCAGCGAACCAGAGCTGGTCAAGACCGCACTCCACCTCCACGTGGTTGTCCTGGAAACAGTCTGCAGCAGTGCAGTCTGGCTGAGCGAGTGTGGATCGCAATGGGAAGGCAAACCCGGTCCTAAAAAATGCCGTGCAGAAGTCGGATGTGTCGACCGAAAGGTGCAGATATCACGGCTTAGGCGTAAACAGACACAATGCAACCACCGTCCTTTTCAGGACGAACGAAGAAGAAGGAGATTCTCCAGACCTAAAGGTCTTTTAATATTTGGACATGCGCCCTAATATAACCGGCTACGTTGAACGGGACGCGTCTCGCCAACACGAGGCGAAATTTTATTTTAAAAAATAAATAAACATCGTCGCCATTTCCCGTTCTGCTCCATGAGAAGCAATGCAGTCAGCACCACCGCTGGCCCCATTGCAGGAAGCTAGCATCCACGGGGTCTTGCAGCTGAGGTTCAGTAGCAATTTTTAAAAATATGATGAGGTTACCTGCCACAAGCTTAAACTTCGAATTAGTCGCCAATTACGACATGCACGAAGAAGCGTTGTTCTTGTTGTTTAACTTGTGCTGCTATGCGTCTTATCTTTTTTGCAACCAATACCAAGTTGAAGACTCCTTGGTATTATCTACACTACAGATCTTGGCTTTTCCTGTGGCTGTTCTGCCATTCCAAAACGTGTTGAGTTGAAGTCACGAGCTCCAGTTCGGCTTGAATTTAAAGGATCGGTCACATCTGGTCCCAAGCTAGGAGAACGAAGCGCGTGACATACTGTGCATTTCCCGCCATCCAAGGGGGCTCTCCAACTATGAAGAGCTAACATACTGTGCTCTGGTTCTGGGCTCTGTCAAGGAATTGTCACGTCCTATACAGAGCCACTTCTCGGCCCCCCCCCCCCCCCCCAGTCATTGGGCCCACAGTAAGTTCCTCCTTCTTCTTCTTCTTCCGTCCTTAGCCACCAACCGTCAAAGCAGTCAGTGGCCATTACGCCTAGTGGCGTCTTAGGGCAACAGTAGATAGGTTTTCTTTGCCATTGTTTCCCATCACACCTATTGGCGTCTTTAGGGCAACGGCAAATCAATCCATCTGCTGTTGTTTCCGTAATCGAAGTGACTGGCAAACGGGTGATCAGCCCGTTGGTAAGTTCCTCCTACGAAGCTATAAAACTGTCCATTTTTTTTTTTGCCTGCCCATATACTATTTGTGGAAGGTAAACATTAGACGACCAGAAAAGCACATGAAGACGTTCTCAGAACAAAATAAATGATAAGACTAGCCAATTCCTCAAAGAGAATCAAAGCTCTTTAAACATGTCATAAGACAAGAAAAAACAACCCTGGGTAAATTTCTTTCAAACGTGAAGGATGTGAAGATACAAGAAATACTGTGTAACATAACATAAATAAATAAAACCGGAAGAAAATGAAAACTCAATTGATTCAAACCAGTACATTCATATCATAAAGCATTTCCGCACGGTAGTTGCAAATAATGACTCCTCATTTATCCAGTATCAACTTTGTACGTGGCTAGTCCTGCATAATGTTTCAACAAGTCCTCCGCTCAGTATCTCCTGACAAACTCCACGTCTCACGACCACAAAGTGCATTATTTACGCATGAAGTTAAGAAATTCTCGCAACAATCGCTAACGTTAACAGCGACAACTCTACATTGTTAACAACCAGAATAAGTAACAGTGGAGAAACGTACCTTTGTTATACTACAAGAAATGCACGCCAACTGCTTAATGTGGGTTCTTTCCTGAAAACCACTGTCGGAAATATAGGTGGTCACTCCAGCGAACACGTGACTTTACGATGCAGCCCACACGGATAATGAGTGATTAATATATATCACTACTGGTACCCACCACTGTCCCTACCTTATCTCTTAAGTGACACACCGTTCATTTTAAAGGTCAGGGGGTCTTTCAAGGAGTCTCAAGTTGTCACCGAGCATGGCTATCGTAAACAACAGAACTGATAAATAGTACTGTAGGCAGAAGTTCTGGAGACACATGATCGCCTATGCCACAATGCTTGGTAATTGAAGAAGAAGAATGTCAATAAATAATTCAATTGTTAATTATTTATCATTGTATGCATTTTTAGTAGTCAGTTTTGTATAGGATGCGGGGTGTCGAGATATTGGTCCCACTTCTAAATGGGTCCATTCTTGTTTAAAAAGTTAAGAACCACTGTTATAAAGTATTACAACTAGTGACGTCGCGAACGCTGAAATCAAACCTCCATTGATCGGGTCACAATGGCTCGGAGATTAGAGGCTCGTTTTTGTTGTTCAAGTGAAACTTGAACTTTCAACCTTCGACCCTAGGCCGTAGTGGCAGATGTAGGTTTACTTAAGACGTTACTCATTGTTGAGTAAATTTGATAAGGCATAGAAATGTCCGTTTGCCCAGGTATTAAAGTGTATGTATTTCTCGGTCCAGCAGGTATCACCAGCGTTGCCACTCACAGGTGGATTCATCTGGTTCTAGGCTTTTTTGTTCTGTCTAAGTGTCATTTTCCTTCATTAATTGAAGAACGTCACCTAGATTTCGCCCAAAATCGCCCGTCCCCGATATCTAGTTTCAGAATGGTAACGCTGGGCATCACACTGAAATCTTTTCACGAGGATTAGGCCTCCGGTGTACATTTCGGTCGCATTTTATGCGAGGGATGCATTCCTGAATTTCACGCATTAATTCAAACTCGCATAATTATAAAACGTCCTAATGTTCCAATTGAAAGGTAACAAATGAAACAAATAAATTCCCATCAATGTTCGGGAAAAAAGGGAAGTTGCACCAAGAAAACAAAATTGAACACACAGGCTACGATGGAAAGATTTAAATGATATCCGTATATCAACAAACAACTCCGCCTATGCCGGTCCCAAGCCCGGATGAAAAAGGAGGAGGGCGGCCTGCATGGAGGCCGTAAGGAGGCAGCCCCTCCACCATGCAAAGGCACAACAGGCCAATCACCTGTTTGCTTTAAACCACGATTACGAGTAACACAAGAGAGAAAACCGGACTGATTCTAAAGGCGACGAACTGGAACGGACTACGGACTACGACTTATGGAACATGGAACACAAGAAGTATAAATGGGAAGGAAGAGGAGCTGGTGGAAGAGATGAGGAAAGCAAAACTAGAAATCCTGGCTATAACGGAAACAAAGAAAAAAGGACAAGGAGTCATGGATCTCAATGGCAACACGCTGCTCTACAGTGGTGTACCCATATCCGAAAGAGCTAAAGGGGGTGTTGGTTGCATTGTGGCCCAAAATCAAAAAGATAGTATCAAGGGGTGGAACTTTGTCTCGGAGCGCATTATGGTTGTGAAACTAAAAGAAGGAGAAACCATAGTCAACCTGGTCATAGTGTATGGGCCAAATGAGGATGAGAGAGCAGAGGTCAAGGAGGAATTCTTCGAGCTGCTTCAAAGGACAGTGGATGACTGCCTAGATGAAGTTATCATGCTCGGAGATTTTAATGCCAGAGTTGGAAATGACCATGCTAGATGGGGTGGAGTTATCGGAAGATATGGAGAAGATACTCTCAATGACAATGGAAAGCGACTCCTTAGATTCTGCAGTGAGCAGAATCTGATCATTACAAACACAAAGTTCCCCCATAAGCGCATACATGCATACACTAGATGTGAACCAACAAAGAATGAGAAGTCAGTGATCGACTATGCCATTGTTCGGAGAAGCTCATTCAAATATGTCCTAGATGCAAGAGTCTGGAGGGGGCCAGAGATTGGAAGTGATCACTACCTGCTAACAATCAAACGAACAACTGAAAGAGTTGCTCAGCCTAGGAACTGCTCAACATCACGCAAGAAACCAAGTAAACGAGCAGGAGAAATGAGCATTAGGACCTACAAGCTGAGAGAGCCAGAAATTAAGACCAGATATCAGGGGCTTATTGCTGCAGCGGTGAGCAACACAGAAAAACAACCTGATGACTTGGAAACCCTCTGGATTAAATTCAAGGATATCATAAAGACAGCTGCTGCAGAAGCATGTGGTGAAGTCCGACTTGGGAACCAGAGAAAGAGGACACCTTGGTGGACAGAGGAAGTCAAAGAGAAAATAAGAGAGAAGAAAATGGCATGGAAACAATACTTAGGAGCTAAAAACACAACAGGACAAATGGAAAAATATAGAGAATATGTGACACTCAGAACAGAAGTAAAGAACAAAGTGCTAGCAGCAAAACAGAAGTCCTGGGAAGAATTTGGAGAAAAGCTAGAAAAAGATGCACAAGAAAACCAGAAATTGTTCTATAAGACCCTAAAGAACATGAGGAAGGAAAAAACAATGCCCTCTCAAATTTATAAAGGACAAGCAAGGCAAATTGCTTACTGCCCCGAAGGAAGTAATGGAAAGATGGAAAGAATATTTCTCAGAACTCCTTGATGGTGAGCAAGGTCAAACATCAGAAATGATAACCACTAGCACAGAAGAGGAAACCAATGGTGATGAAGATGACATAAAGATGGAAGAACTGAAGGCAGCACTGGAGAAAATCAAGATGGGCAAAGCAGCAGGGCATGATGGTATAACACCAGAAATGGTTAAGTACATGGGAGCATCAGGCGACCTGTTACTCTTAAGGGTCCTACAGGCAGCATGGTGCAACAAGACCATACCAAAGGATTGGGAGATCGCCATCATAACACCAATTTTCAAAAAGGGTGACAATCGACAGTGTGGAAACCATAGAGGCATATCCCTTCTCAGTATCCCTGGAAAAATCAAGAAACCCAGAAATTGTTCTATAAGACCCTAAAGAACATGAGGAAGGAAAAACAATGCCCTCTCAAATTTATAAAGGACAAGCAAGGCAAATTGCTTACTGCCCCGAAGGAAGTAATGGAAAGATGGAAAGAATATTTCTCAGAACTCCTTGATGGTGAGCAAGGTCAAACATCAGAAATGATAACCACTAGCACAGAAGAGGAAACCAATGGTGATGAAGATGACATAAAGATGGAAGAACTGAAGGCAGCACTGGAGAAAATCAAGATGGGCAAAGCAGCAGGGCATGATGGTATAACACCAGAAATGGTTAAGTACATGGGAGCATCAGGCGACCTGTTACTCTTAAGGGTCCTACAGGCAGCATGGTGCAACAAGACCATACCAAAGGATTGGGAGATCGCCATCATAACACCAATTTTCAAAAAGGGTGACAATCGACAGTGTGGAAACCATAGAGGCATATCCCTTCTCAGTGTCCCTGGAAAAATCTACTCTAGAATCCTAGAGCAGAGACTCCGACGCCTAGCTGAGCCACAATTGGATGAGGTCCAGTGCGGATTCCGAGCAAATCGAAGTACTCAAGACCTAATCTTCACACTCAGACAGCTGAGTGAAAAGGCCCTTGAGTATAAGAGTGAGATCCATCTTTGTTTCATAGATCTGGAAAAGGCGTTTGACAGGGTCCCTTGGAGCAAACTTTGGGACTGTTTGGCAAGGAAGAATATTCCAGCACCTCTGATTCAAGCTATACAGAGCTTCTACAAGTCTTGCAGAAATTATGTGAGGACAGCAAACCATAAGTCAGAAGAGTTCAGGACCACCACTGGTGTAAGACAAGGTGATATCCTATCACCTTACCTCTTCATACTCCTTATGGACGATGTCATCAAGGCATGTAAGGAGAGAACAAGAAAGTATTCAGTGGGGTACTGGAAGATGAGACAGGTCTATATTTCAGAGCTGGCATTTGCTGATGATGTTGCCCTGATTGCTAAATCAGAGGCACATCTCCAATCCAACCTGCAAGTCTGGAAGGAAGAGCTGGAGAAGAGAGGGATGGTCATAAGCAGCTCTAAAACAAAATCCATGGTGATATCACGAGAAGAAAGAAGACATCAGATTAAGCTGGGAGAACAGGTCCTGGAGCAGGTCGACCACTTTAAATACCTCGGAGCTATTACAGACCGAAAGGGAGGCATCAAAGAAGAGTTGGCCACTCGAAAAGCAGCAGCTGGGAGACTTTTTCAGGCCATAAATCGAGGATTCCTCAGCAAGAGAGAGGTTGGTAAGAAAACGAAGATGGCTGTATACCGCTCCACCTATGTCCCAGTCTTGACATATGGATGCGAGTCATGGGCAATGACTACAACCCATAAAAGCCAGATCCAAACCTCAGAAATGAGGTATCTGAGGAAGGTGGTTGAAGTAACAAGAAGAGACATGGTACGCAACCAGACGATACGTCAAGGCCTAAAATGCCACCCCCTACAGACCCAAGTAGAACAGTCCCAACTAAGATGGTTTGGCCATGTCTGCAGAATGGGAGAAGATCGGCTACCACGACAAGCATGGGAAACAAAGAGCCAAGGATCCAGACCCCGAGGACGACCCAGAGTCCGCTGGGAGGACAACATTAGACAATCTTTGAAGGACCGAGGACTAGAATGGAACCAGGCCAGGAGGAAGACAGCCGATAGAATAGTCTGGCGCTCTCTCTTCCAAACCTCTACACCTCACGGTAGAAGGGGAACGACTAAGTAAGTATATCAACAAACAATGTTGTGATAAAAGATCTATTACTTTATTAATCAAATTTCATTTCATTGATTCAATTTCACTTCTCCCCGTGTCATTTTAAAGGTTGCTTCGTGGCTTCACATTCAGTGCCTCCATATTCTTCTTCGTACACTCTCAGACGTTCACTTGAATGTTTTCAAAGAAAGCAGTAGTCAGTTTGAGGCTATATGAATCTCCGTAGAGCTTTACCACGAATGGTACTAGTGTCGGCCATATGCGCTTTATCTGTTCCACATATGTTGGGCAACTTTGAAGCAGATGTTCAGCAGTTATTTTATCAGTGCCACAGTTACACTAATGGGTAGTTCCTATCTTTAGCTTGTTGAATAGATGGTTATCTCAATCTGTTGTGGCCAGTGCGGAGTCTGACGATTACCACTTGTTCTACAGAGATTCAACGAAGGTGAAATGGAATGTAAAGGGATGAAATGACCAAAGTAAACACGGTGCCATCATCAACGCATGCCGCGGAAAAAGCACACTATAATTTATGTTGGCGGATTACTTTCTAATTCAAGACTAGTTTCCTAATTCGAATAAGTATGAAGGTAGGTGAGTATACATTTAAATATCTCACTATGGACCCATGATAGGTAGGGGAGCAGAAAAGTGGCTCTGTGTTTGA
The DNA here is from genome assembly GCA_024509875.1 of Oreohelix idahoensis. Classification (NCBI taxonomy): domain Eukaryota; kingdom Metazoa; phylum Mollusca; class Gastropoda; order Stylommatophora; family Oreohelicidae; genus Oreohelix; species Oreohelix idahoensis. The sequence continues at coordinate 216,934 of JAMPIV010006672.1, forward strand.
TGTGACAATTCTTTGGGAGAGCCCAGAACCAGAGTACAGTATTTTAGCTCTGCATATTTGGAGATCGGGGAATGCACAGTATCACACGCGTTTTATCCTCCTAGTTTGAGACCAGATGCAATGATCCTTTAGATGCTAGCCATGCTGGAGAAACTATAGCTCACAACTTCAACTCAATACGTTTCGGAATGGCAGAAAAAAAGCCTAGCTAGATCTACAGCGTAGATAATACCAATGAATCTTCAACTTGGTATTGGCTGCAAAACAGAAAGAAGCTCAGATGCCCCAGTTAAACAACAACAAATTAAAAACCAATGTAGCTTGTTCGTGCTTTTGAACATGCAAATTTGTATTTATTAATACAGTCTTCATTTTTTTAGTTACATTATTATATCATCATAATCATAGTCTGCCGACATGGAAGAGACGCGAGATGCGACACTTCTAACTTGTGTTCAAAATTTATTGATTTTCGGGTCATGTTTCATTACTAGCACTAGCACAGAATGAACGCTTTGATATATTGTTATGTGATACAGAACAGATTTTAAATGCTAAAAACCGAATATTAGAATAACAGCATGACGTTCAGCTAAATCGCGTGCAGAATTTTCGATTCACACAAAAAACAGCGTGGCGCATACAATACTGACAAATGATGGTGTGTATTTCTGTTTAAAGTGGCGCCATTATGTGGTAAGAGTATAAATACATTTGGCCAGCTAGTTTTTAAAACAAGGGCGGACAGACAGTGATATGGTCCCTGGAGAAATAACACTGGACTCGAACCACCGATCCGACAACGATTAAGCTATATGAAGGATAGGGAAATGTGGGCCCTTTACTGCTGTCTGTCTTCGGGCTTAGCCCGACCGTTGTCTGCCCCTGTTGTGAAATATACACATGATTCTTGCCCAATGTTCTCAAAGTTTCGAATTTCTTGGAATTCGCATTATTTCAAATTGTGCGCACAATGTAAGACTTTATTAATATTTTTAGATCGCACAATTTCAAATTCGCATAAAATTCGGCCGCCCTGTAATTTTCCCAATAAGCCAGATGTCATACTCTATAGCCCCGCCTGCGCCATCAGGATGTCCAATGTTAACTTCTCCCGGCTCCGGTTATAACTCTGCCACTAAATCAAACATTACACTTCTGTAACTTTTTTACCAAGATCTGCTTACTCGGAGCAAGCAAGAGGACATGCACACCATCATTGCTGGCAGACGCTGGAGCTGGGTTGGCCATGTCCTCAAAAGAGACCCCGATGCCATCACAAGAACAGCTATGCTTTGGACCCCTGAAGGAAAACGAAAGAGAGGCCGACCAAAAACAACCTGGCGGAGGACTGTGGAGGCTGAGATGCAAAGAATGAACCAGAGTTTGGGCACTGTACGAAGGATGGCCGCCGACCGAGCAAAGTGGAACCAATTTGTTGTTGCCCTACAAGACGCCACTAGGCGTGATGGCCACTGACTGCTTTGACGGTCGGCGGCTAAGGATCAAAGAAGAAGAAGAAATTTCAAATCCCATATAACTTCCAATGCGTCGGGTTTCCAGTTTAACATCTCCTGCTTGAACGGGAGGCGGGGTGTGAGAAGGGCAGGAATGCTATATACGCAACAATAACCTTATTGAGGATAGCTCATAAACAAAACATTACATTATGCATTTATAACAGACAAAAAAAAATGCTGGTAGACAACAGGTGCAGAAGACACTGACAACGCTAACTGTGTCAGAAGTGTGTCAGGTCTTGAAGTCACACTGACATCGACAAGAAAATCATCGATCTATAAGTTATACAAAATGGCAGTGGAGGGAATTGGCTAAAGACAGGTATTAAAGTCACAGAGATCAGTTTAAAAAAAAGGCCTTAAAGTCAGTCTGTTTTTAGACAGGCTTCGAAGTCAAAGATAGATGTTTAAAAAAAAACAGGTTTTATAGTAAGATAAGACAGGCCTTAAAGTAAGATAAGACAGGCCTTAAAGTAAGATAAGACAGGCCTTAAAGTCAGATAATTGTTAAAAAACGGTCTTCAAGTCAGAAAAGACAGATCTAAAAGATACGGCCTCAGAGGGGTGGAGTGTTAGAGACTTCACCATATTAAGTTTAGCTTTTTTGTGAGGCGGGGCGGCCGGTTCCTTTCATGTCCTGTCGTCTGCATTCCGTAACTCAAGAGCAGAGTCTGGCACCCATTTACAGCATGGTACACTGGAGCAGGACGACACCAAGTTTCGATCCTCTAATCAGGGAGCTTCGCCGCGAAGTGAAAGCTCATTAACCATCTAACCAATCTGACAGCTTTTAAGAAACATACCTTAAAGTCAAAGAACTGTGAAAGAGGAAGTAAAAAAGGCCATGTCGGAGTCATAAAAACTCTCAAAAGATATGTCTTAACGTCATTGCGAATTGTCAACAAATAGGTCCAAAAGTTGCACACAGCCTTTAAATCATAGGTCTTAAACCCACATAAAACTGACAAAGTGTAGAGAAGGTCACAAACGAGTGTCAAAAGATGGGTCTTGCAGTTATAGAAAACTTAAAATATACAGGCTTTACATCCACTGAAATTAGGTCGCTGATGTAAAGTTTCATTGTGGCCAACATGTGTGTCGAATGACCTGTGGCTCGTATCAGAACCATACCGATAATGACCATTAACCTTGCGTTTGTGCTTGACTTTTGAAACCAGGGGTCACGCCACAGTAAAGGGCTCTGACGGGTATCCACAGCAGAGATTCTCAACTTTTACGAACAGCGGACAACACATGGAAAGTAGCATTAATTCAGTGGTCACCTTTTATCTTCTACATCTTCTAGAAGTGCCAGTCCGAATACTTCGAGCGTGGGAGAAATTTCAAAAAAGAAATCACGCGAATTCGGAAGTTAATGACCGCCTTGATGACACTGTTATGGAATGTAGAATAGATTTTATATTATAATAACAATGAATGTCACCATAGCAACACAACAGAATTTCCGATGCACGTAAAGACCAGCGTTTTACACACGATACTGACAAAGAATGGTGGGCATTTCTGTTCAAAATGACTCCGCCTTGTGATATGAGCATAAATATATTCAGTCCGTCAGTTTTGAAATTTATACTTGACTCTTGTCGGATTTATAGAATTTTAGAATTCGCAGTATTTCCAAATTTGCACAAAGTGAGACATTATAATGTTTTTAAATTTTTTTTTAATCGCATGTGGTGGGTTGATATTAATAAATTATATATTATGAATAGCAGGAGTGAAGTCAGCTACGCAAGCCCCTGAGGACGTATAATTCTGAATATAATGTCAGGGAACCTGTCTTGCTTCCACCAATGACCCCAGCCTGCTATGTATATTTTCCCAATTATATGTACTGATGTATGGATGTTGTGTAGCTAGATGTCTAGGGTATATGCAATGTATCTGAATAAACTAACAACAACCACACTTTAAAGTTAATTAACAAGTAATTAAACAACTCCCTATTGAATTTTGGTCTGATAACTTTTTTTACAATGTATTAAGTATAAGTGATTTGATTCAAAGGAAATTAAACGTCAAATATTAATCAAATATATTTACACAAATACAAGTTTAACTAATAGAGTCTATTATATCTTGATCTTGAAGCTTATATGACTGGAATTGTTCTTAGTGTAGTACTTTCCTCTAAGAATAAGCACATATTTGAGGGATCAACAATGTCATCATTATATTTAGGAATCTGTTTAATATAATATTCGTGGAGGATCAGTCAGTGAACTAACAAGGCCCCTATAACACAGGGCTTATCTCAGATAGTAGTCGAAAATTCTGCGATGTCCTGCACATGAATCTGCCCTCTCACAGCAAGGTACAGCTTATGGATGTTTGATTCTGTAAGGCACTCAGATATATGGCCTCACCCTGGTACTTTTCTCGAACATACACGTGACTGGCACACTTCAGGTTCTTACAGAAACCCGTAATATTGAAATATCTCACTATGTAAGTTAAACACAGGCCATTATTGGTCACACAGATCGCCTGATGAAATCAGAACTGCGAAGGCATATGAGCACAAATCTTCTGAATTTTCTGTAACTTTACACGTGGAATTATAAGTTTAAAGTGGCGAGGAACGCTTGTGTCTCTGTGTATTTATTCCTACTTCTTAGTTATTCTAAGCAACCAATCCGGTTTCAGCTGCTCCTACGCGTCTTTTTCGAAAAGTTAACCTAATATTTTTCAAATCAGGAGACACCCCTTGCTTTCCCCTCAATATGGCCAGCATCAGTAAAGATGCCCTATACACGTCTATATATGGTTTCATTCTACAATATTGCTCTTATTCTCTAAGTCATTTTAATACAGAAAGATAATATTTACTTCGTCTACCGTCTGTCCTCTGATACATAAGATTTCACACTTAAGATTTCACACTTCTGTCTATTATTTTTACCATTTTCGTTTTTCCTCTATATTTATGCAAATAATATATCTTTCTTTCTACCGTAAGATAAGATATTAGACTAAAGAATCATCTCATCTCATCTCAACCCATAACCCGTCATGGGTCGTAGGGGTGCCATGATGGAAGCATCAGCAGACAGGGTCCTCCACTGCTCTCTATCCTCAGCAATGCGTACAAGTGTGGAGAAACCGTGTCCTGCCCATTCTTTGATGTTATCAGCCCAGGATTTTCTTTGCCTTCCTCTTCTCCGTTTACCTTCGACTGTTCCCTGGAGGATCGTTTTCGAAAGGGAGTCATGACGAGTTACATGCCCAAACCAGGCAAGCTTTCGACGTTTCACTATTGACAAAAGTGGTTCTTGATGGCCTGCATAGGTGTTTATCTTCTCTCTAACATAGACATTTGTTTTGTGCTCTTTATAGCAAATGCGCAAAATTCTTCTATAACATTTATGCTCGAAAGCCTGAATCCTTCGCTCCGTATCTGCAGTGAGTGTCCACCCCTCACACCCATACAAGAGAATAGATAATACAAGTGATTTGTATAATTTGATCTTCACAGGAAAACTGATGTTACTTTTCCAGATCACATTCAACCTTGTCATGGCAGCTGAGGCCATCTCAAGTCTTGTCTTGATTTCTTTATTTGATCTTCCATCACTACATATAGTGGACCCGAGATATTTAAAGGTGTTAACTTCTTCTAACGTTTGCCCATTTAATGTAATGTTGGTCGGAACATGTTTCTTATGGCTATTCACCAATATCTTGCTTTTTTCTATATTAATTTCCATCCCATATGTTCTTGTTACTTTCTCCAGTCTAGAGGTAAGGTCTTGAAGTTCTGATTCTGTTCCAGCTATCAGATCAATATCATCAGCAAAACGTAGATTACACAGAGGTCGGCCTCCAATCGATATGGTTGATTTATAATCGTAGAGAGCCTCCTGCATAATATGTTCTAGATAAATGTTAAAGAGCACTGGTGACAGGATACATCCCTGGCGAACTCCTACAGTTGTTTTGAAAAATTCTCCAATGTCATTGCTTGCAAAAACAGCACTGCTTGCGTCCTTGTATAGTGCTTCAATGATATCTATGATGTTGGTATCAAAATTGAATTTTCTCATTATTTGCCATAAACCTTCATGCCAGACTCGATCGAAGGCTTTTGTGAAATCGATGAAGTTATGGTATAAATCATGTTGATGCTGGAGATGTTTTTCGATCAGTAATCTAATATTGAAGATTTGTTCTGAGGTACTTCTTTTTGGTCTAAAGCCAGCCTGTTCTTCTGACAAGATTTCTTCTGATTTCTGTTTTATTCTGTTCAAAAGTATCCTTAACATCACCTTACTTGGATGACTAATAAGGCTAATGGTTCTGTAGTTCTTGCACATTTTTAGACTAAAGAATATGATATGTCTAACAACAATTATTATCATTTCAATCGTCCCTTATTCTTTAATTTTATCTATCGTTCGATTTGGACAGTTAGTTTCAGTTTCGAAATGCAGACGATAGTTTAAAAAGGACTCCTTACCATCCCCCCCCCCCCCCCCCCCCCCCCCCCCCCTTTCTCACTTTTTCTACGAAAACCACAACAAGACGGTAACACACGTTCAAATTTTTGACCCAATATGTAAATATTTCTAGCCCCCTATCGTACGTTTTGGGTAGGGCATGCAAGTCTTTGACGTCACATTGGCATTAATTCTTACTATCGTTTTTGGTATGTTAACCCTTGTAAGACCGAGTTATAAAATCTAATATTTCTGGCGGCGCGAACAACAATGACTCCACACAATTTCCTTATGTTATTCTATATATATTATTTGAATTTATAAAAGTGGTTACTCGTCTTAAAATTGGGGAAAATTTGGCGAGAACATATGTGAGCGTGTTGTACATACAGATTGTATTTTATGACATCGCACTATTTCAAAATTGCAAAACTTAAATTCGCAACAAACAAAAAAATCAGGCCTCGAACTCTTTCTTTTCACCTGAGTATCAGTATCCGGATTTGACGTTCCAGGCTTCTCGTGTACATAGATCGACTCCAGCTATATTCAGTGGCGGATCTACTATGAAACTAATGAAGCTTAAGCTTCAGGGCCCCTAATCCCGGAGGGGCCCCAAAAGCGACTTTAGTCCACAATGCTTAAAAATGCTTGATCTACTGTATAAGAAGGGGTATTTTAAAAAAATTATTATATTAATAATATAGTGTAATTCAATACAAAATAATAGTTAAAATAAAAATTAAAATGTTATTAAAGTATCATGTATGCTAGCCGCAAACGAAAAAAAGCTTTCTCAGAAAGTAGATCTAAAATTTTGTCTTTTCAAAACATGCGACAATAGTCGCACGACTCAAATTGATTAATTTGTTGTTGTATATATTTCAACAATCCCAAAGTTTGAGAGTCAGTAGCACAGATGTTGTAAAGGTGGAGTGTCGCGGTGAGTTGGCTGTTCTGCTGTGGCTAATGTAGTGTTTTCCCCTTTTTAACAGAGGTCAAGACCCTAGTGGAAAAACAATGAGTTCATGAAAGTACTTAAGTGGATACCAAAAACGCAAACTCAAGGAAAAGCGATCTGGCGAAATCTCTAAATGTCAAAAACTAACAAACTATTTGGCAATGTCAAGTTTATCAACACCTACAGTTGAAACAAGCCAAGCAAACACCGTTGAAGCCACTGATAGTGAACAAACTGTGGGAGCTCTTTCTAACAATATTCAACCCACTGTTGACGCTTTTAATACAGATGACGATCACAGTGGTCAACATGAATGTACCGCGGAACAAGCAGAGACTGAGCAGAAACGTAAAACAGGAAGCAAATTCAGTGATTTCAAAGAATACAGTGACCTCGACAATTGGCCCATAACAGTTGATAATGATTTCATAGAGAATTGTTTAATGCAAGACATAGGATTTTTTCAAAATAAAAAACCAGATGATGTATATACCGAATCAAGCAGGGTTTAGAAGGAGCAAAACAGAAGTTTCTCAAACAAATATTTTGAAGAAGAAAAAATGGTCAGACTGTGATGAGATCATGGTTAGTTTACTCAAAGAGCAAAGGCTGTATATACTGTTTTGTTTGCACTCTTTTCTAAATGCCAAACATCACTTACAACAGGTGGGTTTTCTGACTGGACGAATGTACTCAGAACTCTGGAGAATCATGAAAACAGCATGGAACATAAGAGGGCGATGTTGTGTTGGATAACAAGAAAGTCAAATAAAAATACTGTGGATCAGCAACTTGAAGAACAGATGACAAAAACCATACAGTACTATTTTGAAGTACTGAAATGAGTTGTTGCTGTTATAAAGTTTTTAAATGAAAGAGGTGTGGCATTTAGAGGTCATGAGGAGAAGTGGGGCTCACCAAATAAAGGAAACTTCATGGGGGCCATTGAACTTATTGCAGAATTCGACCCATTTTTACATGAACATCTCGAGAAATGTGAAAATGAAAAAGTAAATGCTACTTAACCATCCAAAACCGTGTATGAGAAAATGATATAAATTATGGGAAAACATGTGCAAGATAAAACTGTGAATCAAATCAACAACATAGACACCAAATACTACTCAAGCTGTGAATCCAATCAACAACCTAGACACCAAATACTACTCTATTATTGTTGACTCTACGCCTGACCTGACACATGTTGACTAGCTGGTAATTGTGGTTCGATACTGCTATAATGGAAAACTCTGTGAGAGATTTTTAACATTTTTACCGACAGAAAACCATTCATCAACGACTTTGTTCAACAAAATACAAGAAGTCCTGGGTGAACATAAGCTTTCACTTGAAAATATCCGTGCTCAGTCCTACGATAATGCATCTAACATGAAGGGCTCGAAGAAAGGGCTGCAAGCACTCTTTAAAAACATTATAGTCCGTTCGGAAATTCGTGCCCACAGAAAGCGTCACTTTTCTCCAAAACTGTTTGTTGTATGGACATGAATTTTTGCATGCAGTCTTAGATTTTCCATGCAGTTAAGATTTTGCGATCATTACATCCACAGCTGTCGCGAAATTTGCAAAACGGCGATTTTCTTTGATCTTCTTGGAACATTTGCCTAAATCTGCCCGTAACATTAATTCTTACAGTAAATCACAACATTTGTGCGACAAGACGGTTCGAAGGCGTGTCCTAAATGTGTGATTGGTTGTTCACGTGATTTTGATACGAGGAATGATGTTCTGATAATGAACCATGATAGCAGTAAATCATCAGGAAGCTATGACGAATCGTAACTGTTTATGTGTTATTATAGATTGGCATATGAAATTAGTTTATCACAAACGAAGGAATGCGATCGACGTGCCTCATTCCGAATAGGACGACTCCAATAAGTTCACAACAGTTATTGGTTGGATAAACTGCAAGCCATCTCGCTGCCAGTAATCTTCTTCTTCCTGTAGCACGTGTTCTTCACATTTAGCCCAGTACTCTGTGTCTATTCGTGAAAGGGCCTCACGAGTCATGTCTTTAACATCGCACATTTTAAAAGTGGTGTTCTGGGCGGCCACTTGCCCTTTAACTCTAGCCAAAATCAGCTCTATTGGGTTAAGGTGAGAATGGTAAGGTGGGAGTCGAAGAGAAACATGACCCTGCTCTTGGATGATTTTATCAATCAGATACACTTTTGTCTTATTCCTATGTCTCACAAGCTGCAACAACTCTGGTTTTAAATAGCTGTTGTCAGCGAAGATATTTTCATTCACAAGCCACCTCCTGATTTCGTCTTCCGTGATTGCCGAAGTGGGAGCTTTATCCTCCTGCGCTAGAACATTATGATAGGACGCATTATCCATCACCAGGCAAGACGGCCTATCTAGAGTCGGGAGGAGTGTATTTACTATCCAATCTCGAAAAATTTGCCCATTCATTTCACTGTGGTAGTCCCTACCATCTACAGACTTTGATAGAAAAATAAGCTCTGCATCACGGACAAGCCCATTCTGTCTGCTGCCAGCATGTCCTAATATAATGCGTTGACCTTTGCTGCTGGGAATTTTCCTTCTATGGTCTCCGTCAACAGATTGCCATTCTTTCTCGTTCGTATGATGAGCATTAACCCAAGATTCGTCCAAATACACTATATCATAGCCGCCTTGCCTTCTCTCACGAATCTGCTTAAGGTATTTGCTTCGAGCTGCAACCAGATGTGGTTTTTCCCATAAAAAATTCCTTCCACCAGACGTTTTTCTAAAAGTGAAGCCAACACTTCTGACAAGTTGCCAAAGAGTTGTTTTTGAGACGTTAATATCGCATTCTGCTTGCAGCCGACTTTTCAGCATGCGGAGAGTAACAAGTTGATTGGCATTAAACATCTTCAAAACCAAACGTCTAATGACATCCTTGTCAAAATCATCAATTTTTTTCGTCCTTCCTTGCTTAACCGCAGCCTCTGTACAATCACCGTCCTGTTGTATCCAACGTCGAAAAGATCTTATATCCACACCCAGGGCCTTTTGTGTTCTCCTACCTGGTTCTTGGATGTCGTGGTATAAACAACCCATCTTAGCCTCTCTGCGAAAATGCCTGTACAATATAACAGTTACCTTCTGCAAAGTGATAAATTTGCATTTCAGATTCATTGCGCTTTTCATAATTATGCAGTTTAGTTTATTAATACATACGCTGGTGTCGTTTTGTTTCGTTGCAGCCAACTCATTGCAATTAGCATACGCCGCTGAAATAATTACTCGCGACTGTGTGCAATAGGTGCGCACTGGTGCGGACATGTAGTCACTACACTAATTCAAACAAAAAAAATATTGAATAGCACATTTCATCGCTTGTGCTGTGTTGCAACAAAAATTAAGTGCGCATTTTTTGAACGGATCTTGTAACTTTCCTGTAGAACTAATAAAAATTAACCCAGACAACGGTAAGAGTTTTTTATATAACTTAAAGAAGAAAATTCGAACACGACATGAGTTTTGTAAGGGCAAAAAATATATTAATAACTGCATTGATATCAGTAGGGCACGTAGCAAATTTCAATAACATCCGTCAAGGGGTTGCAAAGTTACAACGTTCAATGTGTGGGCACTAATTTCCGAACGGACAATAACAGGTACGCAGACTATGTTCCATGTGCAGCCTGTGATGAAGTACTGAGATTCTGTCTTTCAAATGGCCCATGTCTTTTTCTATTTGCATTATTTACACTATTTTTAGGAGGGATTACAAGTAATTCACCCCATGTTTCTTCTCCTTCTATTATTTACTTTTTTTTTTCAGAGTGAGACTACGATGGAGTTTTATTTTATCTGCATTATGTTTCTTCTCTATGAATAGTAGGTGGTGTTTAGTGTTGTTGTGTAGGGAATTGCTGCAGTTTTATTCTAGAGGAATGACTGTAGAGCCTAGATCAGATTTGCACCAGTTTTAGTCTTTTTAAAGCTATTGCTTGCAATAGACGTATTTTTCGGGAGTTAAATTATTTTCGGCCATTTTTTCGCTTCATTTAGCAGTAGAGGGCTGAGCTTAATTCCCGATCCTTTGTTTCAATGGGGGGTAGTGACCTTTAGCACGCGCTAGCAGTAACAGGGTGAGTCAGAGTTGTTTACAGTTTTGATTGGCTGAGATCAAACTGCATTGAAAGGCAGCCCGATCATTGGGGCTTAGAACAAAGCCGCACAAATGACGTCAGAGGTCAGTGCGGGGGTCTATGATTATATATAGGCTCGTATTTCTTAGCCCGTTCTCTCAAATGTAATTGCCAGCCGTGTACCAGAGCAAAATTGTCGATTTGCCTTTAAGTGGGAAAATTCGAGTTTGCTAAGCATGATTTATTAGCGTGGTACTTTATTGATTGTAATTGAGTATTAGCCTGATCAGTAAGTTTTCTTGGGAAGTTATTTTTAATTTAATTCTTAACGCCAGAGCCATCAATACTATCTTAGTGATAAACTGGGAAAACGTAGGTGGTCCATTTAATTCCTTCTTGAAGGAATAACAGTATTTATGACGGGTTGTGAGTTGAGCTGTTACGGGCGTGCTTTGTATTATTTCAAAGACGGTCTGAAGAGAAACCCGCATCTGTGATTTATGGTAATGTACAGAATGGCGGGAGCGCGTGTAATGTATCTCATTGAGAGTTTATTCTGAGTTAACAGTTACACATATATATTTAGACGGGAGTGGAGTTGTGAAATTGTAAGCACGTGGGTGCTGCTCTTTAATGATTATTGGAGCTGTGGAATTGTAAGCACGTGGGGGCTGTTCATTAATGAATATTAATGCGGGACCACGTGGTTGTAACTACTGGGGTTTTAATTGATAACCTGGGGCTGTGTTTAACTTGTGGGCAGTATGCAGATGCTAGCGTAACTGTTTATACGTTATTGTTTGTGCATTTGTTGTTCTGTGTATTCAGAAGACGTGAGATGTCATTTTAAAGGAAATTATTTTGTATTACATTTTGAATGGGATTTATATTACTGTACGGGAATTTAATGATTCCTGGCGAGGTCTATTTTAATTTTGTTGATCACTGAATGAATTTAGTGTCAATGTAGAAATGGGCCAAAGTATTTTTGCACAGGTAGAGCTCAGTGAAAAACTGTTGTGTTTCAGGGATAGTCATGCAGAACAAAGACGATCTAAGTCAGCCGGGCTGCGAACTGATTACCAAACAGGGGAATGTTTATTTTGGAATCGGGTAGAGAGAAGAGAAGGGAGTTGATGGTGGGAGAGATGATTTTGGGCAAGTTTAATTGGTATGGTGGTGCATAACGGGAATAGTCAGGGAGTTTTTTGTTATATAGGAATATGTTATTGATGTGTTGCTCAGCTGTGCATTTTCTATTGGTCTACAGCGGGTAGCGGCACAGTGGGATAGAGCGAAATTTGGCACCACAAATTTCCCCACTGCAAAGTTTGGCCTCTCAGACAAATCAGAGTTTTGAGATATTGCCAGAGGCGGAAAAAGAAGAGAAATACGTTTTCCAAAGGCAGAGGAAGACATTTCTCCAGTGGAATAGGATTGTTGGATAAATCCTGAGCTCTGATGCTCGATCTTGTTACACACGCAAATGGGCATGCTGCCAGCGTTGTAGTAATTATTTCGCTTCGTCCCGGCCATAATAAAGCCGAAGGCCCACAGCCCAGAGAGGGGTAAACGGGCAGGTGAATCCAGATGTGTTAGTAGTAACCAGCTACAGTTTCCAGTCCAGAATCCAGTGGGTTCTTTTTATACCTTTAATCGTCAATCTCAGAATTGTGGAGAGCAACAGGGTTAAAATCCTCTCTACAGGTGGTAGGCCAGAAAAACAGAACTGAGACATAGTTTGGTATAGATCATAGCAGAGGTCAGCTGCTGAAGTTTAGAGGTGCAGTTAGCTGTGTAGCAGTGTTCAGGAGAGATTTCAGGATAGGCTGTGTAGTAACGAAGTCTGTGCAGAGATTGTGTAGACAATTCGTAGTAGTTCCAGCTGACTGTGTAATTAGCAGTAACATTAGAATAGCTAGTTGAGTGGAGGCTCGACATCTGAGACCCCACCAAGTTCAGTGTGGTTTGTTAATCTTAACTTCTTTCCCTATTCAGGTTGAATTTGTGGGTGAAGGGTTGGGTTGATGTAAAATCACGTTTTAACTGTGCATTCTTTGTTTCCAGGTGTGCGTACACGCACTTTATTTATTTGACATGTTTTTGAGTTTTGTTTAAAGGTGTAAATAAAACTGTACATTATAGTCTGGATAAGTCACTTTATTTACGTACAGTAGCTATCTGTTGTCTGTATCGTGGTGTATGTGAATCTTAAGTTAACATTATCCCCTTAGGGTAGTTAGAGGTAGTGGAAACTATAGCGATCTAATACGTCCGGAGTGGCGATGAAGAGTCAACTTTGGTTCTTAACCCAGGAGCCAATAGTTTCCAACTGTTCACATTTTCACTATCATTTTCATCTAATCTATCTTTTTCAGTCTTTCTTCTCACTAGTGTCTTGTCATTATACGTAGACAGCCTCTAGTCTTAAATCCACTTAGTGACACAGCCCATTCACTTAACCTTGTTGGAGAAAAGGCAGTGTCTACTATACCTGAAGTTGATGACTATTTTGGCATTTTGCAGGAGCTGTATGTTTTCTTTTCTGGATCTCCACGAAGATGGGGGATTTTAAACACACAGGGCAATCTACATTTTTATCTAAAGAGCTTAAGTGTAACTAGATGTTCCGCACACTATGATGCAGTCCGGGCAATTAAAAATGGATATATGGGTATTTTACAAACTCTCAAACATATTTTTGAAGACTCAGAAGAGAAGCCTGAATGTAAACGAGGTCCAAAGAATTTATACAAGAAGTTGGTACAGCTGGAACATGCTATTTTAACAGTCGTTTGGGAAGAAGTGATGAAGCGTTTCAACAAAACAAGTAAGAAACTCCAAACCCCTGGTTTTGATGTATTTGAAGGTTATCTTCTGCTTTCATCTTTACTTTCGTTTGTTAAAGAACTCAGAGAAAATTCAGCCGATAGAATTGCACACTATGAATCAGAAGCAAAAGGTTTGTGTGAAGATATCACTTCAAGTTATTCTGATGCTTCCATTTGCATTGTTACAAGGAAATTTTCAGATGGAACAAGTGGTATTGCTTCTTTGAGAAGAGCTGACAAATTTAGGATAGAAGTTCTATATCAACTGTATGACTGCTTGATAATCTAGTTACGCAAGAGGATTAACCCATATGAGCAGATTGCAAAAATGTTCAAGTTCCTTTAGAATTGGTGAACAATTCTGAAATTGATGAGGACAGTATTAAACTTACAATATCGTATTACAAAGATGGTATTGACCACAAATTAGTAAACGAGTGTTATCAGTTCAAAGAATATTTGCACCTTAGGAAATCCCATAACGCAGAAGAAAACACGCAATGCGCAGAAGTTCTTCTGCTTATTTGTGAGCAACACCTAATTGAAGTGTTCCTCAATATTATTACTGCGCTTAAGCTGTACTTGACAATGTCCATCACGAGCTGTGAAGCAGAAAGGAATTTTTCAAAGATATCCTTTATTTAAAAAAAACAAATTTCGGTCTACCATGACTGAAAAGCGCTTAAATTCTTTATGCACATTGTCTCTAGAAAATGACATTGCAAGGAAGCTCTCATACGGCAAAACTGTGCGTGAATATGTTGCTAGAAAAAACAGAAATAAGAGTATTTTGTAAAATGTGCTTCATGTAGTATGTTCTGGTAAGTTTAACTTTTCCTTCTGAGCACAAATCTCTTATGGATACACCCATTTTATATTTTCCTCATTGCTAATTTTCTTAACTTATAATTTTCTTGGTATGTCTTCAACGAACTAATTCTAAATGATGGAGGCAATCATTAAAATAGTTCAGATTTAAAAATCACATATACCAAGGTGGATAGTGGTTTAGTGATCAGAACAAATGCCTTCCAAGCAAATGTTCTGCATTCAACCCCCAGCAGAGTTGTTTCTTTTTTGAAAATTCATTCATTTGTCTTCAGTTTTTATATGTGCGTTGTTGTGGATCTACTATAAAGCTTGAACTTCAGGTCCTCCAAGTCCATTTATTTCTATAATACATTTCTTTCCCATCCTCACAATTTTTTTTTTAAATAAAAGGGGCCCCTTCAAGAGTTCAAGCTTCAGGGCCCCCAAAATGTAGATCCGCCACTGGCTATATTTGTTACTATTTCATAAGCCATGGATGCGTTTGTGCATTGGGTATTTTCGACACTTGCTGTTCGGTCTATCAGACCAACAGTGGTAAACGTATTCAAAATTATTAAAAAGAGGGTATGAGGTAATCTATGTTTTCGAGACTAGATAATCTATATATCTGAACGTTTGTCGGTTTGTCCCCTACAGAAACAGAGAACGGAATTGTGGGGGGCGGGTAATGAAAGTTAAACATTAATTGTAATGTTTCCCTTAACATTAATTTTGGGTCAATATATCAAT
The DNA here is from genome assembly GCA_024509875.1 of Oreohelix idahoensis. Taxonomy (NCBI): domain Eukaryota; kingdom Metazoa; phylum Mollusca; class Gastropoda; order Stylommatophora; family Oreohelicidae; genus Oreohelix; species Oreohelix idahoensis. The sequence goes on from JAMPIV010006672.1 coordinate 232,369, forward strand.
AGATTTTTTTTTTTTTTTTTTTTTTTTTTTTTTTTTTTTTTTTTGTTAAAAAAAAAAAAAGAGGACTCATCAAGATCAGGGGTCGCAATTTTTTGGGTTTGTCTACTTTTAAAGTCTTCATTATAGCACACAGCAAGAAACATCAGATGACATTCTACTTAGAACATGTGGAGTTGGTGACCCACTAGCACGAAGGATGAAGATTTTAAACATCAGGCTCAGTTAATATATCCTGAAATGGAAATTAGTTACAGTGATGAAATTTACAATACAGCTTTAATAGCCATTGAAGATACGGTTATTTCTATAGAAGGGAGGAAACTGCATACTCTTGGTCTCCCTAAAACCAACTGAACTGAAGGAGGTACGGTGGAGAAAACGATTGGAGTAGATGTGCTAGAGGTGAAAGGTACGGTGGATGACTGGCTGAATTAGATGTGCTGGAGGTGAAGGTACAATGAAGGACATGATTGGAATAGATATGCCGGAGATGGGAGGTACGATGGAGGACATGATTGGAGTAGATATGCTGCAGGTGAGAGGTATGGTGGAAGACATGATTGAAGTATATGTGCTAGAGGTGAGAGGTATGGTGGAGGACATGACTGAATTAGATGTGATCATGAGAGGTACACAGGCTACGGGCTGATCACCCGTTTGCCAGTCACTTCGATTACGGAAACAACAGCTAATGGATTGATTTGTCGTTGCCCTAAAGACGCCAATAGGCGTGATGGGAAACAATGGCAAAGAAAACCTATCTGCTGTTGCCCTAAGACGCCACTAGGCGTAATGGCCACTGACTGCTTTGACGGTCGGTGGCTAAGGACGGAAGAAGAAGAAGAAGATGAGAGGTACAATGGAGAACATGATTGGAGTAGATATGCTGGAGGTGAGAGGTATCGTTGTCATTGAGTTAATCCGAGAGTATATCTGCTAGGACTTTTCCTGGCGCCGACATTGGTAGTGATCACGACATGGTATTGATGATGCTCAAGCTTAAACTCAAAAAGAACTATAATCAAAACAGATGTTCTCAGTTAAGATTCAATTTAGACAAACTGAAAGATCCAGAAATCGCGGGAATCTTTGAGGCAACTGTTGGAGGAAAATTCGCAGCTCTCAACTTTTTGGAGGATGATATCAACTCAATCACAGAGAACATGAAAGATGTGCTCATTGAATCAGCAACAGAAATACTTGGTAAAAGAAAGAAAATAAACAAACCATGGGTTACAGATGACATTCTGAAGTTATGTGATACACGGCGGGAAATGAAAAAGGTTAAGAAAGAGGTTCCTGAAGCAGCATGGCAATACAGTATGGTGAATAAAAATATTAGAAAGAAAATGAAACAGGCCAAAGAAAAATGGGTAGCTGATCAATGTGAGTCCATTAATACGGGGCTAATAAAAGGTAACAGCAAGGCAGCTTTTGACACATTAAGAAGACTATCAAAACCCCAACAGCCCAGGGTAACTGTCATAGAAGATAGCAATGGGGCTCTGCTCAATGAAAAAACAGCTGTAATGAGAAGGTGGACAGAATATTGTAAAGAATTATATAACTGTAAACTTGACACTGACTTAGGCATATTAAACAACATTAAGTGCGAAAACAGGGAACTCGGAAATGCAGCAATACTACGGGAAGAAGTGGAAGAGGCTATATGTTCGATGAAAGGACCGAAGTCACCGGGTGTGGATAATATACCAGCAGAGCTCTTGAAATATGGAGGACCAGATATAGTAAAAATCATGACTACAATTTGCCAGAAGATATGGAGTACAAAAAAATGGCCAAAAGAGTGGTCGCAGTCATTAGTAATACCGCTTCCAAAGAAAGGAAATCTAAAAATGTGCAAGAACTACAGAACCATTAGCCTTATTAGTCATCCAAGTAAGGTGATGTTAAGGATACTTTTGAACAGAATAAAACAGAAATCAGAAGAAATCTTGTCCGAGGAACAGGCTGGCTTTAGACCAAAAAGAAGTACCTCAGAACAAATCTTCAATATTAGATTACTGATCGAAAAACATCTCCAGCATCAACATGATTTATACCATAACTTCATCGATTTCACAAAAGCCTTCGATCGAATCTGACATGAAGGCTTATGGCAAATAATGAGAAAATTCAATTTTGATACCAACATCATAGATATCATTGAAGCACTATACAAGGACGCAAGCAGTGCTGTTTTTGCAAGCAACGACATTGGAGAATTTTTCAAAACAACTGTAGGAGTTCGCCAGGGATGTATCCTGTCACCAGTGCTCTTTAATATATCTTCTTCTTCTTCCGTCCTTAGCCACCGACCGTCAAAGCAGTCAGCGGCCATCACGCCCAGTGGCGTCCTAGGGCAACAGCAGATAGGTTTTCTTTGCCATTGTTTCCCATCACGCCTATTGGCGTCTTTAGGGCAACGGCAAATCAATCCATTTGCTGTTGTTTCCGTAATCGAAGTGACTGGCAAACGGGTGATCAGCCCGTTGGTTCTTTAATATATATCTAGAACATATTATGCAGGAGGCTCTCTACGATTATAAATCAACCATATCGATTGGAGGCCGACCTCTGTGTAATCTACGTTTTGCTGATGATATTGATCTGATAGCTGGAACAGAATCAGAACTTCAAGACCTTACCTCTAGACTGGAGAAAGTAACAAGAACGTATGGGATGGAAATTAATATAGAAAAAAGCAAGATATTGGTGAATAGCCATAAGAAACATGTTCCGACCAACATTACGTTAAATGGGCAAACGTTAGAAGAAGTTAACACCTTTAAATATCTCGGGTCCACTATATGTAGTGATGGAAGATCAAGTAAAGAAATCAAGACAAGACTTGAGATGGCCTCAGCTGCCATGACAAGGTTGAATGTGATCTGGAAAAGTAACATCAGTTTTCCTGTGAAGATCAAATTATACAAATCACTTGTATTATCTATTCTCTTGTATGGGTGTGAGGGCTGGACACTCACTGCAGATACGGAGCGAAGGATTCAGGCTTTCGAGCATAAATGTTATAGAAGAATTTTGCGCATTTGCTATAAAGAGCACAATTCAAATGTCTATGTTAGAGAGAAGATAAACACCTATGCAGGCCACCAAGAACCACTTTTGGCAATAGTGAAACGTCGAAAGCTTGCCTGGTTTGGGCATGTAACTCGTCATGACTCCCTTTCGAAAACGATCCTCCAGGGAACAGTCGAAGGTAAACGGAGAAGAGGAAGGCAAAGAAAATCCTGGGCTGATAACATCAAAGAATGGGCAGGACACGATTTGTCCACACTTGTACGCATTGCTGAGGATAGAGAGCAGTGGAGGACCCTGTCTGCTGATGCTTCCACCATGGCACCCCTACGACCCATGACGGGTTATGGGTTGAGATGAGATGAGATCTGCTAGTGATACATAATTACTTAGTATACTAAATACCGTGTAGTCTGAAATGAACTCATTCAAATTAAGCTTAATCATTCGGGTGACAAAAATCAGGACTACCCGCTGCCGTTTGTCCAGGCATCAAGTTGTCAGTGAATTATGTCCCAATAGGATGGCACGTGAAATTGTTGAGAAGGTCAGGCTTTTTAAATTTACCAACAATACAAACTGCGTCATGAAAACGTTCCCTCGTACATCGTAGGCATCCCTGCAAGGAACGAAAGAACAAACAAACTTTATTTTCAAATGGTTGTGAATGGGGCACGCAAGCTCTAGGATGGTAACATCCAGGGCCGTGGTGTCAGGAGTCGAAGTAGGTCATTTTTAAGTGGAGACGGAGTCGGTAAAATATGTCCGGAGTCCGGACTCCCAATTTTATGTCAACATCATCATCTCAACCCGTAACCCGTAATGGGTCGTAGGGGTGGCATGTTGGAAGCATCAGCAGACAGGGTCCTCCACTGCTCTCTATCCTTAGCAATGCGTACTTCTTCTTCTTCTTCCGTCCTTAGCCAACGACCGGCAAAGCAGTCAGTGGCCATTACGCCTAGTGGCGTCTTAAGGGCAACAGCGAATAGATTTTCTTTGCCGTAGCAATGCGTACAAGTGTGGAAAAACCGTGCCCTGCCCATTCTTTGATGTTATCAGCACAGGCCAGGATTTTCTTTGCCTTCCTCTTTTATGCCATATGACTAGGGAAAAAAAATGTGGTCAGAAAATTTTTTGGCCGACTCCACAACCATGGTAATATCATAGTTCCATCGAGCAAGTACAACCGTCAACATACACAGACACTTGGAAACCATAATTTAAAAAAACCACACACACACGCATTTATAAAATTATAAATAAATTACAACCGCGAAGTCGATCTGCTAATATGGTGTTATTATGTAAGAGCATCTCCATACTATTTCTTCATGTTCTTTACTTTTTGTTAAAACTAAATACAGATGGCTGAAAAAGATAATGTCATGGCTCCGCTGGAAATCGGACCCAGATGGATTGCTTGGAAGGCAACTAAGCGCGTGTTGACGTGTGTACCTGGAAGTGCTTCATAGGACAGGTATGATCCGTTTGTATTTGTTGTGCACCTGTACTTCACGGGGATCTGAAAGGTACTGATGATGAATAAAAGTTTTATTATTGTTAACTCCACACCCCCACCCGTCTTTATTTTTAAATGATATGCGTCATACTGAATTTGTGGTCTTATATTTTGAAATTCATTTGTGGTCATACGATCCTGAACAGTCTGCTAGTTTTTACGAAACAAAACATATGCAAAAACACAAACACAACAACGTCTACTGAATACGACAGAACAATATCACTTTCTTGCGTCTACAGTGATTACAACATGATCTTTGCAGCAACAATAGGCTTTCTTTAAAATAAAAAAACACACACAATACCCCACTTAGTTTAGCTTACGCATATAAAAATACACAACACAAGTGTGCATTCAAAGTGGTGTCACAAAATCGGTTAACACACACAACGAACGATAATGAGACAAGACACCATGGGCAGAAATTGTTGGAGAAAGGGGGACAATTGGCAGATACTTTAATCTTTGACATGCAGTTTATACTGCTTTAGTTGCATTGTCCGATGACTTCTTCACGGTGACGCCAACCAGCGTAGGTGATAATGTCTCTCCACAACTTAGTATGCTCCAGTGCCGTTTATAAATTCTGTTGTTAACTGCTATCCATTGCAAGTTGTTAAAGTGACCAGTATCTTTTATCTTTGTCATTCTCTGCATCTTTTCCCCTGAAACTTCCTTGTTATCATAATATATTACAACTTTGCTCTATTACAATATGGCCAAGCAGACTGTTTACTGATAAAATGACTGTTAAACATCTGCTTCAAAGATGCCCAACATATGTGGAACAGAGAAAGCGCATTTGGCCGACACAAGTACCATTCGTGGAAAAGTTCAACGGAGATGCACACAGCCTCAAGCTTACTGTCATAAGAGGTTTTGATGTTACTAAATGTATAAACTATCCTGGACAAATAGGTGTATCAGAGGATACCAGGATAGTGCCAGAAAAGAGACTGGTCTTATATAAGTAATACCCCCTTCTCTGAAAAGAGCAAGGGTGTATAGACAATCAAGATGGGGTCAAGCTATGTAAGTTCTCAGAGTAGATGATGATGATCTCTGAGTCCCTAACCGCTACCTCTACTGATCCCAAATGATTTAGCTACGGGTCTAGGGGAAATGTATTTACTTTACTTAATGATTAATTTCAAACAGAACTTCAACTTAATAAAAATTAAATTAAGCAAGGCTGTATGAAAATTTCTGTACAATTTAATTTTCCTGAACCTCAATCTTTTGGGTCAGGAATTATCAAACTCAAGAAAGGTTATTTACATAATGAAATAAATAATTTGGAAACTCTGTTCCATTTCTTTTAAAGGGTCACTGGAATGACTACACGTACTGTTACTGTTCTTAATATTTATACTGCTACCAGTCTTACACTGCAAGGTCTACTACTTTCATCATCCCACAGTGGTTAAGTTTTATTGGGTGAATGAGGGTGGATGAATCGCCATTGCCTTTCTAAAGAACTTATCTTCAGAATGTTGCTGCCTCAGTTCTTTGAATAGTAGTCAGGATCACCAACTCTGTGACTCCTGGCTGAGAAGATGGGGTCTATCTCCAGTCTTTAGATGGAGCTCTCAACTCCCACACGCTCTTCTTCACAAGAAATTGCAGCCACGAGGTAAATTCGTGATATAACCTGGAATAGAAGGACAATCCATTCCCTGTAGAGATCTGCCTCAATTAATTCACCCCTAACAATATTAAAACTTACCATGGTCAGGCATTTGTGCTAACAAGTTGCACAAGACCTTGAATACCGTTGTCTATCATCAGTTTTCATGCCATAACTCTTTCTCTGGGTTCATCAATGCTTGGGTACCTCGTCCATGTTTGGCTTCCATACAATAATCATGGCAAGTACAATACAGCATGTGACCTGTTGATTACTTCATTCTAACCTTCCCTAGATGTTTATTACATGATCTATGAACAGGGTGTCACTCCAGAAGAAAATACTAAATTAAATCGCTACTAACACTCACTGTCGTAAATTTGCAAACACTATACACCAATTTTTCAAGTCGAACAAGTCTGCTACTACACACATTCCTACGTAGGTCAGCGTGACCCAACACATCTCATCGTCAGTTACAATTTCGAACAAATATGGCACATATAGCCTGTTTACTTTACAGGTCAATTCTTTAACAAAGTATGCAAATAAAATTATCAATCTTACCCTCAGGTAAATAATTTCACACACACTCAAGCTGACTGGCTGTAAAAGGGTTCTTAGTCCGCTCTACCAGTCCAACCGGCAAAGGCTTGGTCTGCTGTCTTTTTGGTGCAAGTCAGCTCAGTGTGATTTTTATGATTTCAATGGCGAAAAACTACAAAAGTTTGTTACTATTTATAGCAACACACCCGGCCAATCAGAGAGAAGTCAAAAAGTTAATTTTTGATTCTAGTATTTATGCGATTCTAAGTGTGTCTGTATGATCTGACTAAATTTGAACATTCAGTTATATGTAGACCGATTTTAATTATCAAAAGTGATAATTAAACGGCCAATTTTTCTCTATCGTTCTATATAGTTTTTCTTTATTTATTCCTTTGCATTCAAATGTGGGTAATTTTTTTGTAATTAAATTGGGCCTTACCCTGATGTGAAAATCTCACTAAATTAAATTTTTTACTACCATAAAAATGTTTTTATAAGGGAATCTTTATGTGTATATGTTAAGCAATATCAGCGCTATAATTTGAGATATCCCTTTCATTTTAAGTATCTTTAGTTATTAAGAAATAAATTATCTACGTTCGGTCAAAAACACAAAATAGGCATTTATTTCGCGTCAACCAAAATTTTCTTACCACTACAAAATATGGAAACGATTTGATTGGCTGTTAAATTTTGTACTATGCTCTTCGATAATTTTTGGGTGGGCGGTAACTTTTGACTTGTTTCGTAGACAAATTCAAATATACTAGAGAAATTGTTGGCGGTAAATTTGACTGGGCCCTCAGACAAATTTCAAATACTGTAGTTATTTATAGATTCAAAAATACGATAGCTAGTTTATGAGCGTGGAATTTTTGAGCGTGTTGTTCATACAGATTCACTTCACGACACTTACTACTGTTTTCTTTGAAAACATTCAAGTAGACGCATGAGAGTGATCGAAGAAGAAGAAATTTCCGTCTATTCCTCATATATAGAGTTTTCTTATGAAATATGTGTAACCAAGAGTTAAACAGTCCCGCCAGCTTTTCAGGAAAATACGGACAATTCGTGCACTGCACCACGAAAATTAAATTGAACACCCTTTAAAAAACACATGCATGTCTTGCAATATCGTCACTTTATATTTTCGGGACAATACGAAAACAGCGCATATCGCACCGTAAAAGAAAAACTGAACACTCATTAGAAGAGCACCCATTGCTTTCAATTTTTCATAGCGCACTGATGGTAAATTATGCTAAGTTTGACAAGTAAAAATCAAACTGAAATAGATTGGATAGGAAGGAAATAACCACAGGAGAAACAATGCATCAGAACATGTGCAGCAGAGAGAACGCCCCATAATTCATTCCCTTCATTTTACGGCATGTCACTTGCTCGTGTGAGTAATCAACTTCCTTTGTGCACTGACCTCTTTTATGACATCCTCATTACTCATTGTAGCTGTTCATAGTAATCTTAATATTTACTGTAAAACAACATCTCTGTGGTAGCCTACAGTAATCTGACCGACTTGTAATCCCGTTAGCGTTCTATGATTTGCTAGCAAAACCCCGCATTTTTTCTGCCTGTCTTACTCACGCAAGCTTATTTTTCATCCTCGCCTCTTTTCCTTGAACATAAACAAACGAGTTGTTTTCATACTTTCGTGACCTGCCAGTCATTACAAGTAGCAAATGAGGTTTGTTTATCTAGTTTCTCACGCGAGCCGATCTGTCAATCATCGGATACCTGACCGACCGCACGTGAATAACACCGGTCCCTGTGAAGTAGACTCACGGGCAAAAATATTTCCCCGAGTACCCTTTGATGTTCGTACACAGAGGGAAACCCCGAGTTCTTTGATCTTCGGAAGCGGGCAAAATCTTTGAGAACCCCGTTACACGAATTTAAGCTTTGATGGCGGTCGAACGCCAGAGAAAAGCCGACCGTAAACTTTTATCGGGGGGGGGGGGGAACTCATGTTTCTGGTTCTCTGCTATACACTATAGTGTGAAAAGTAGCATCATCTATAGATCTGAGCAACCATGATGATATATAAACTGTGTCTTCCTAAACCAGCTATCAGTCCTCACTCAGAATTTTTGGAATAGTCTAAGCACGCAGTAGCTAGAACCATTTCGCTAAATGTGTTAATAGCATTCGTGGGGATCTTTTCATGAGGATTTTCTGGTAATAGAAATTAGTGCTTAAGTGTTAAAGCTGTTACCATTATAATTCACTTAGAGTTCTAGCTGTTTAAACCAGTGAAATAATAACGCGTAGCTATTTAATACCAGAGGTTCAGTTTTAATGTTAATTTTATCACCCGCTTTCTCACACAAGAAGAGACGGTTTTAGTTGACTAAGTATATGCTAGGTGCGACTGATAGTCACAGAATAGAATTCACATTATATTTCATTTTGTGTATTAATAGTAAGTGACTATTATTTAATACCATACAATGACAAATAGAAGCCGACAATGTAATAGCTATTAACGACAGGCGATATTTATGTGAGTGCGCTTATGGACAATTGAATAATAATTAACATTGTATCGTTGACCGGGAGCAGTAGGGGTACAGCTGCACTCGCTAAGCGATGCGCGATAGGATATGCTAAAATCACCGTGTGCCTTTTAACTTTAATCAGGACTGACATAGTGGAAAAGAGATCGTCTTGTCCCCGTCCGTGAGTGTATGTATATATATATATATATATATATATATATATATATATATATATATATATATATATATATATATATATATATATATATATATATATACACAGTACTTTGCAAAAAAAATGGCAGTCATATTTTCGCAACACAGCACACTGATAGAAGCAAATAATAATAAAAACTGTATGTCCAGAGGAAGATTGGTATCTCCCCTATCTATTAACAGTGGTTTCAGTACAATATAATGTTGCCTTCTCCAGCAAGGCAAGCCTGGATGCGGCGAGGCATACTTCCCACAAATGTTTGTAGGTAATTGTGAGTCAGACTGTCCCAGTATTTTTCAGCTACCTTCTTCAATTGTTCAACGTCTCTGAGTCCATTCTTTTTTAAATGATTCTTGAGTAGTGCCCAAACATTTTCAATTGGGTTTAGGTCGGGACTGTTGCTGGGCCACTTCAGCACTATCACATTCTTCTCTTGCAGCCATGCTTTGGTGGTATGAGCTGTATGCTTTGGGTCATTGTCATGTTGAAATGTGCACCCATCGGGGTACATGACCTGCATAAATGGCAGAAGGTGTCCCTCTAGTATGTCGATGTACCTTTCTTTCGTGAGAATTCCTGTGAAAACCCACAGTGGGGTGGCACCTCTTGCTGACACCCCTCCCCAAAGATGGAATTTCTGGGTATGTTTCGGTCACTGGTACACAGGCGTTACAGAGTCTTTCGTCCAAATATTTATTTGAGCAGGATAAGACCAAACAGAACATTCATCTGAAAAAATCACATTGTCCCATGACAAATTTTGGTGTTCGTGGCACCAGTTCAAGCGCATCTGTTTGTGAGTCTCTGTGAGCAATGGTGACGAAGTTACCCGCTTTTTTGTGTAATTCATCCTGTGTAGCTCCCGGTTGACAGTAGCATTAGATACCTCTGGGCTTCCCAAATCGATCATGCGCTGCCGTATGTTTTCTACACTCTTCATTGGCCCAGCCCAAACGATTTGGGCGAGATGCTGATGGTCCTTTGTGTCCAAAATTCTTGGCCTCCCACTACCTTCCTTTCGCTCGATTCCATTACCTGCTTTTAATTTACTCACAACTCTGTAGACAGTCTGCTCAGGAATGTTCAAGGTTTTAGAAATGTTGGAACATGTTTGATTTCCTTCATTCCAAAGCTGTGAAATTAACATACACTTTGACTTTGTATCCATTTTCTGCCACTAGCATTAGAAATTGTCGTCTGCTCTATTATCAAGGGACTTTACTCTCCGCTAATTTTTTTTTACTTTTGGTAGTGTTTGCTCACTTAAGTGGAGTGCAAATTTTGGGCAGAACATGCATATTTAATTAGATTTCAGCATATTTAGCTAACCAATATGACTGCCATTTTTTTTGCAAAGTACTGTATATATATATATATATATATATATATATATATATATATATATATATATATATATATATATATATATATATATATATATATATATATATATATATATATATATATATATATATACATACATACATATATATATATATATATATATATATATATATATATATATATATATATATATATATATATATATATATATATATATATATATATATATATATGAGTAATATCATAACATACGCTTCGACAAGGCTTGTTTATGGACTAGCTTGTTGATAGTATGTTTCCTGGGTTACTCCCGGAAGTATATCATTGTCTTTTGGGACAATTTATAGCAGACGGCTTAGCCGGCTTCTCTTAGCAGAAGTGAGCAATACTGCAGGGCATTCTGTCAGTGTTCTTCAAAGTGTTGGGATGTATATTTGGTCCAGCTCAAGGAATGTGTAATCTTACAGAGTTTTAAAGCTCTACTTCATTTAGCTCACCTGCAATGCTGAGTTGAGTTGAGGCTACCTATATTTATAATTGAAAGCTGTGTATGCTGTATTTGGATGCAAGTGAGTTGGCACATTTCGTATTAAAGTATGCATGATACCATGAGGACAGCATGTTCATGACAAGACGAGATAGCGACGCTTAAGACTGGCTTTGCTAACCCATGCTCTTATCTACATAATGGATGATTAACGTGGAGCTGTGAACTGTGATTAAATAATTGTTGTATTAACGTCCAACCTGGCTTTTAGTATCTTCTTCAGTGTTCGAAGATCAGGTATGTGAAGAAAGACTGTTTTTAAAATTAGTACCGGCATATCTGCATGCCTTTTAAAGTCTGAAAGGAGGGACCTTCTCGGCAGTGTTAAACCTAGACACTTACTTACTTAGTCGTTACCCTTCTACATTGTGTGTACCATGTCTCTTCTTGTTACTTCAACCACCTTCCTCAGATACCTCATTTCTGAGGTTTGGATCTGGCTTTTATGGGCTGTAGTCATTGCCCATGACTCGCATCCATATGTCAAGACTAGGACATAGGTGGAGCGGTATACAGCCATCTTCGTTTTTTTACCAACCTCTCTCTTGCTGAGGAATCCTCGATTTATGGCCTGAAAAAGTCTCCCAAACCTAGACACTACGATATTAATATATGAAATGATACCCTAACAACTGGGGAACTGAACCATAACAACTTGGGGGCCACAAGCCGGAGGATCTTCGATCCACATTTTCAAAAAGAAGTACAGACGCAATGTGCCTTGGTCCAGTTATCAAAGATAGCGCACAGTATCGTCTGCTAGCTTCGGAGAGGTTTTACATCAAATTTTACAAGGCAGTCCTTACTGTTCTCATCTGGAAGGGAACATATTTGTGAAGCACATCTTATTACTGCAGCCTGCTTCAAGTGCATTTTCAAGTTGTTTGCCGAAGATGGCGTGTTTGAAGACATCGACAGACCACAAGGGAGTTCGTGTCGTGTCAGCTGTTGCAGTCTACTAGGCCTAACGGTGGTCTATCGAATCCAGTTCTCATCGTTGCTGCTAGGAACAGACGTTGGAACTATGAGGATTTTGTTTTCTGGCAATAAGATAAGTCACGTTTTGGTTACATACAGCTTGTGGCTAGATTATTTTATTTGTCAGCATTTGTTTCTTCATGTTTCATGTCGTTATTGTATTTATAGTGCGGGAGGTTGGCTGGGACCTGTAATTCGATTTTCTATACTGACAAATGTCTGGTCGAAAAGAATTTACAGGCGTTCTGTAGTATATGCATATGTGTAGTCCAAATTGAGGGGCCGGCGAACATTGCTGTGTGGGATACTGCCTCATTTGGAGTATACATATCCGTTTTTGTCTAGCTGTGCAGTACTGTTAACTGTAAAGTTTGTGGTTGTATTACAGTTATTTGTAATTTTGTATTCAGTTCCTTACATTATTGTTCATAACATTGTTGATCTCACCTGAATATCCTTCATTTAATAGATGTCATAAATGTTGTAAATTTCGTGCTGTAGTGTCATAATTGTGGTAGAGCTTCATTTTATTTATTTGTTCATATTCATATAGTTCTGCCTCAGTTTTCTATTTGCATTTGCTTCTGTTAGCTCTGGTCACTGTATTTTGTCATCCTGTTTGTTCTTTTCTTTTAGTGCTCCAGATTGATAACATCTATAACTATCTACTATTACATGCAGTTGGGTGAATTTGAATTGGTGAAATAAGTATTGAAAATATTATTCACAGATTGATAATATTATAAATTTACTTTATTGGTTTGCTATTGAAAAGCACAATAATTGTAAATCATGGCAACCTTGAAAGATTTGGTAAAGGTTGGCAAAGATTTTGGTTTGGAAGGAGATGCCTTAAAAACCTATGTGGGAAAAAAAACGTAAGAGACAACAAGATTTAGCTGATAAAGCTGAGGAATTATCTGAAAAAAGAAGACAAGAAGAATTGTCTGAAAAAAGGAGAGAAGAAGAATTGTCTGAAAAAAGGAGAGAAGAAGAATTAAATGAAAAAAGAAGAGCAGAGGAGGTGGCTCTTGAAAGAGAAAGATTGGCCTATGCTCATCAACAAGAGATCAGGTTAGCTGAATTGGAACTTGAAAAATTAAAATTACAGCAACCACTGGTCAATCCAATGAATGGTGATACTGGTAGAAGGGACCATAATGTTCATGGTAAGGTAAATTTGCCTAAATTTAACCCTAATATTGACGATATTTCATGCTTCCTCAGCAGATATGAGACGTATTGTCAGGAGTTTAATATTGATAAAACTACCTGGTCTATTAGGCTCGTGAACCTATTAGTCGGTGATGCATGTACAGCAGTTTGTACCATTGATGATCAGTCTAGAAAAGACTATGATGCGGTGAAAACGTTGCTACTTAAAAAGTATCAATTAGATGAAAATGGTTATAGGTTAAATTTTAAATCACTACTGCCAGATTCTGCAAAAGATTTTACAGAATTTATTTCTTCCATTAAGATGTACTTTACAAGATGGATTGATCTCTCTTAGGCCTGGTGCAGACGACCGTTTTCTTGCTGCGCGTATCTCGCACGGTATTTTGACCGAATCGCAGGGTAGTGCAGACGAGCGTATTTTTGCCGTCACCTTGCGCCTAAAAATAGATTTCCAGACTGGCACTTCCGCAGTTCAGATATGAATTTCGTGGAATTAGCATGTCTGTCGTTGCTTGTGGTACGAGCACGCAGGAAAAAACGAAAAAAAGACGATTCTGGGTGCATGCACTGATATATATATATATATATATATATATATATATATATATATATATATATATATATATATATATATATATATATATACGAGGGACGGTCAAAAAGTAATGCCTCGTAATTTTTAAGTTCATTCAATAGGCAAGAAAATGAAAGGAAAAAGGTGGAATAGATGAAGAAGAAGAAAAAGAAGAAGAAGCAGAAGGAGGAGAAAAAAAAGGAGTGAAAAAGAAGAAGCAGTAGGAGAAGGGGGGGGGGAAAGGAAAAGAAGAAGAGGATGAAAAGAAGGAAGAGGATAAAGAGAAGAAGGTTAGGGAGAAAAAAGAAAACTGAATAAGAAGGAGGAGAAATATCAGAGAGAAGAAGAAAAAGAAGAAAAAATATAAGAAGAAGAAAATATAGAAGAAGGATGAGGAGAAGCAGAAGAAGTAGGAGATGAAAATGAAAAAGAACAAAAAAGAGGAATAGGAGAATAAGTTGGAATAAGGAGAGAGAGAAGTATAAAAGAAGTAGAAGGACAAATACGAGAAAGAGGAGAAGAAGAAGATGAAGGAGAAGAAGGAGAAGAAGTAGATAAAGAAGGAGGAAAAGAAGAGGAAGGAGAAGAAGAAGGAGAAGAAGATGATGCACAAGAAGAAGAAGACCAATGAAGAAGAGGTGAGGGTAAGAAGACGAAAAAGGAGAAGACGAATGGAACCAAACGGAACCCCATGACACAATTAAATGTTAAAAACTTGAGCACCACTAATGTTACTGCGTAATCACGATCCGCCTAAAGTAAGTAACGGATTCGAAATAACTCATTTTCACGCAAATGTTCTTGATAAATCCAAATTCAGAATAGAAATGCCATGACAGTGTACAACGCAAGTTCGTCGCTAACATACTTGGTCACGTGATAAAGTTCATGGTTAGCCAAAAACGCCGGCGATACGCAAAGAAAATGGAACCAATTGCATTTTTTTCTACGCAGCGGGAAAAACCTCGCTCGTCCGTCTGCTTTCTCTAAATCACTACTGTTTCATTTTCCACGCGCGAGATACGCGCAGCAAGAAAACGCTCGCCTGCACCCAGCCTAAGATTGAAAAAACTTTTGAGGGTCTTTCAGATTTGATTCTCAGAGATAAAGTGTTATCGTCCATTAGTGGAGATTTTTTTTATCTTTTTTTTTTCAAAAAAGGAAACCAGAAAATCTGTCTATTTGTGAAACTCTTGGTAGACAATACCAAGTCACACATCCAAATAAGAATCTAAGAAGAAATAACATTAAAGATTCTTTGCCAGCAACATCTGCTAGGATGGTCAATAATAACTCACCTAGGCAGAGGTCAAATAGTGTTGATAAGAACTATAGAGTCAATCAGAATTGTCAATATGGCAATAATAGAGGTAGATATAATTTCAATAAAAAATTTCAACAGCCTCAGAGATATAACAACTTCAATGATGATGGATATTATGAACCTGTTAAGATAGGAATATATGTATTGTTTATTTTGTGGTCAAAGGGAAACCATTGTGATTTTCCCCCCTGTGATTATTCTGGCTGGTGATTGTATAGCCATGGATGTGAAGAAATGTGTTGTGTATTATTTCTAAATGGCAGACAGGTAAAGAGACTTTTGAATCTTATATTATTGCCAAGAAACAGTATTAAGATGGCTTTCTCCTAATGCGGAGATATACTGAGTAAAGGAGACAGATGTTAGCCATTTCTTTGAAGGAACCTTGCCGCTTATACGGCTTATTCCTTGTAGGTTAGACCTACATGACCTGTCTGGTCAAGAGGAGTCAAGTACTTCATTAAGGTGGGTTTCTCCTAATGCGGAGATATTAAATAGGAGAGACTGATATTGGCCATTTTGAGAATCATGCTGCTTGTACGGCTCAGGTGGAGCCCAGAACTTTATTGCTGAAAATCACGCTGCTTGTACGGCTCATGTGGAGCCCAGAACTTTATTGCTAAGGTGGCTTACTCCGGGTGAGGAGTTATATATTATACAGAAGAGACTGAGCTAGATATTTTGAAGCAGTCCGCCATTCGTGCGGCTGATGTGGTAGCCTAGATCTACCTGACCTGCTTGGTCATGAGGAACCAAGAACAGTAGTCATATGAAGCGCGCCAGTAGCGCGGCTTATTTGTTGCAGCCAAGGTTTACATGCAAAGTCTCCATGATGGTGAATATTATGAGTTGTTGCTATCTACATGATTATATGTGCTTACATGACAGTGAATCGTTCGATGTCACCGTATGTTACTGTTGTTCGTAATAAATGTCTGAAACGTCAACAGTCGTTTTCAATGCTTCATGACTTCTGAGTGTGGTATGAACGGCATGGTATCATCAAGCAACCACCTACACTTCTACAGTATAACTAGGCCTATTGTACACACTTACATGCAACAGTTAACCACATCCGCAACAGGACCACAGTCATCATATAGATACAATGATAACCAAAATAGAGGAGGATGTAATGCCAGATCAGGCAGAGGACAAAGGTCATTCCATAGGAATAATGACAATTATGGAAATAACAGAGGGTCTTATCAAAATAATAACTTTAGACAGTCAAGGAACCCTGAACGTGCTAATGCTGTCATAAATGTGAGTGACAATAATACAGGTCAAAATAATATGCCTATCGCTCATGCGAATGCTTGTAGTGTCGACCTTTCCAACAGTGCTAATTGTACTGAATGTAGTTCTTTATTTCATCTACAGAGAGTACCAAGACTGTTGTGCGGACATCCTTTGCCAGTCATGTCTTCTTTTGAAAGCACAAGTTCACTGGTGCTTGATAAGGGTTTTGTTAACAATAAATTAGTCCCACTTTTGACAGACACGGGTTCGACGACAATTGGTGTACATAGATCGATGGTGGATCAGTCAGATTACACTGGAATTACTTTTGGTGGCAGAGTGGAATACTATCCAACAGTGGAAGTATTTTTTGATACACCATATTTTACTGGAAGAGCTCTTGTATGTTTGTTAAATAACCCTATCGCTGGGATTATTCTAGGGAACATCCCAGGCCTACACGAGTGTTCTAGAGAGGACATTGTGAAGTGGGAGAAGAAGCACTTAATAACAGCTAATGCTGTTACCACTAGAGCACAGGCTCGTGCTGAAGTGGGTATTCATGACCATGATAATATTGTGTTGCAGGAGGTTTTGAATGATGATGAAGACATTCAAGAGGTAATGGATGATAATGATAACATTGCTCAGATGGATGATGATTTGCAAGTTGAATTGATTGAAAAAGAATCATTCATACAAAGGCAAAGAGAGGATGAGTCTGTCGTGGAATATTCTAATCCACATATATAAATTATCAAGTAAATATAAAGCCTAATAAATACATATAATAAATAAAGGAAGAAGAATGGTAAAGAACAGTGCTGTCACAATGACTGTACTCGAAATCCCCCTTGTTTTATGCTTCGTCTGCAAATTGTAACGCTTTCACGTTGATAGTAAAAGCTTACTGTATTATTACCCGCTTTCTTCAATGAAACGTGTGCTGCATTTCTAAGAAAAACATTGAGAGGCCCTGCGTAATGACCTAAATTAATCCTAACATTAATTATATTACGTTACCAAAACGAACGAACAGATGGACTCAAATATAGAGAGAGAGAGAGGGGCGAATAAAATCGGGAACGCATGCAACACGCGTCGCGCGATACACAAATGCTGCCATCACGCGTGTAAGTCTACATGCACTAATTGTTTTTCAGACGGACAGTGATAAAATACACTACCCTTTCCCAGAGTTAGGTTTATAAATCATAAAAAAACTCTTATTAGGAAAGACAACATTAGATGGGTTTACGGTTGAAAACATAACAGTACCCAGACAGCACATCTTCGAAACAGGAGGTAGAAAATACATATTTTGAACGCAGCCACGTAGCTCTTTCAAATTGGTATATTTGGGTTCCTTAGGGCTTGCTGACAAATAATAGGTAAAACGTTACGCAAATAGTCCAGGAATTAATAAATTATACCCAAAATAAAATAGTGAGGATGCCTGACAGCATGGAATCATTTCTGCTCATAAAATTTTTTTTATATAACGTGTTTGAAAAAATCTTACGTTACATAAATAGCCTACCATGTAAACTCCCAATTGATTGGAGCGCAACAAATGAAAGCCTAACCACGATTGGTCGGACTATAAATACTATCTTTCGTTGTTAGGGGAAACGGGGAAAGGTAACATTTTTTCAAACACTTGTCGAAACGGGGCCTCATTGGCTAGACTCGCTGGATATAATCACTTGGGAGCGTTAGTTCGAAACCACTTGTTTAAATAAGCTTGATAAAGCATCAGTGCGTTGAAGCCAGCTCACAATTTTGCTAAAATAAAAGCCTGGAATATAAGCAGATGGAAATTTGTGCCAGTAATTGTGCCAGAATTCATTGCTAATCAACGTATCTGTGTTTATTTCCATGAAATTGTGGTAAGCTTGAACCATTCAGTATCTTTTAATGAAAATTGAATGTAAATTGTTAATTTATGCCTGTATATATATGTGTAGTTCAGTGGCAAACAAGAGATAAAGCCTATAATGCTCCAGCCTGAACAGAGGGTGTCGGAGGGAAGTAAAACGGCATGGAATGGCCAAATAGTACACTGACACCTAGATGATTGACTAGAAAGAAATAATGCTGGAATTGCAGAGGCGTAGTAACCATTAAGGAGGTTAATGCTGGTATAAAGTACTTCAGAATGAAGCTGATAGTTGGCCTAACGCTCTGAACTCAATGTTTGTGCTGTATTGTGATCAGTGTAAAAGAGAGTATAAGTTAGTTATGAAGTAGAAGGTACATCCTTCTTGATTTCAGGGACAGTGGTCTTGATGGTACTGAGCAGCACCTGGTCAGAGCTTTGCTGAATCCAGTGTCGGACAGCATACTCCTTGGTCCTTTTAGCTATCAGTGAGGTGTCTCCAGAGCCCAGAGGAGAATTCGAGCAGAGGAGTCCTTTCCTGCCGCCATTGTGGTGAAGTGGGATGTTATAAATACTTATAGGGAACTTAGTGTCCTGACTGAGATCAGCTGTGAAGGTATCTATATCTATTAAGAGTAGTGTATTATAGATAACCTTACTTGCTACCACATATCTATATATCTCAGTCAGAATTATTCTGGAATAGTGTGATGCTACGTTATGTGTCTAGGGTATGAGTATGGTGAAGTGTAAGTCACAACAACAGACAGATAAACAATTTAATTTAATCCACTACTCTTGACAACACTGTGACACTCACATACATATAACACTCTACAAAGATATCTTAAAAGAGTCACTGATAAACTTTCAAATAACAATATGTATTCATTACTGGCATGAATGAATATGTGTCCTGATTCAACTACAAGGGAACCAGGAATCACAATCAATTTAAATTACAAGTTATGTACAGAATGTATTTAATATGAATATTGTAGTGACATATATTATTACAAATGTTCTATGTGTGTCAGTTGTGTAGTAGTAAAATGAGGTAATACTGGTTTTGTTTTGTTCAAGCTCTGTTGGTATTTGTCATCATGACTTCAATAGTTTGTCTTTAGGGACTAGTATTGGAGATGTTCACAGTTCCTGATTTTAAGACAAGTAAATTCCCCTCTTAATGTTAATTTTAAAAAGTCAGTTCAAGATGAGGGGACATAATGTTGAGCTCAGCTGGCCAAGTTAGCTTATCTGGCGTGATGGCGGCAGGAAAGGACTCCTCTGCTCGAATTCTCCTCTGGGCTCTGGAGACACCTCACTGATAGCTAAAAGGACCAAGGAGTATGCTGTCCGACACTGGATCAGCAAAGCTCTGACCAGGTGCTGCTCAGTACCATCAAGACCACTGTCCCTGAAATCAAGAAGGATGTACCTTCTACTTCATAACTAATTTATATTTTCT
The DNA here is from genome assembly GCA_024509875.1 of Oreohelix idahoensis. Lineage (NCBI taxonomy): Eukaryota > Metazoa > Mollusca > Gastropoda > Stylommatophora > Oreohelicidae > Oreohelix > Oreohelix idahoensis. The sequence goes on from JAMPIV010006672.1 coordinate 252,374, forward strand.
TTTTACACTGATCACAATACATCACAAACATTGCGTTCAGAGCGTTAGGCCAACAGTCAGCTTCATCTGAAATACTTTATACCAGCATTACCATCCTTAATGGTCACTACGCCTCTGCACTTCCAGCATTATTTCTGTCTAATCAATCATCCAGGTGTCAGTGTACTATTTGGCCATTCCATGCCGTTTTACTACCCTCCGACACCCTCTGTTCAGGCTGGAGCATTACAGGCTTTACCTCACATTTGCCACTGAACTACACATATATATACAGGCATAAATCAACAATTCACATTCAATTTTCATTAAAAGATATTGAATGGTTCAAGCTTACCACAATTCATACGAATAAACACAGATACGTTGATTAGCAATGAATTCTGGCACAAACTGGCACAAATTTCCATCTGCCTATGTTCCAGGCTTTTATTTAACACAATTATGAGCTGGCTTCAACGCACTGATGCTTTTTCAAGCTATTTTAAACAAGTGGTTTCGAACTAACGCTCCCAAGTGTGTATATCAGCGAGTCTGACCAATGAGCCCCGTTTCGACAAGTGTTTGAAAAAAATGTTACCTTTCCCCGTTTCCCCTAACAACCAAGATAGTATTTATAGCCCGACCAATCGTGGTTAGGCTTTCATTTGTTGCGCTCCAATCAATTTGGAGTTTACATGGTAGGCTATTTCTGTAACGTAAATTTTTTTCAAACACGTTAAAAAAAAATCTTATGAGCAGAAATGATTTCATGCTGTCAGGCAGCCTCACTATTTTATTTTGGGTATAATTTATTAATTCCTGGACTATTGGCGTAACGTTTTACATATTATTTGTCAGCAAGCCCTAAGGAACCCAATTTTCCCACTTTAAAAAAGCTACGTGGCTGCGTTCAAAATATGTATTTTCTACCTCCTGTTTCGAAGATATGCTGTCTGGGTACTGTTATGTTTTCAACCGTAAACCCATCTATTGTTATCTTTCCTAATAAGCGTTTTTTATGATTTTAAAACCTAACTCTGGGAAAGGGTAGTGTATTTTATCACTGTCCGTCTGAAAAAAAAAGTTAGTGCTTGTAGCCTAACACGCGTGATAGTAGTAATTGTGTATCGCGCGACGCGTGTTTAATGTTCGGCTTTCTGCCTCTCCCTTCTCGCTATCCTTTTGTCCATCTGTTCGTTCGTTTTGGTAACGTAATGTAGAAAAAGACATGAATGGAATTTAAAATTTAGGTCATTACGCAGTCTGCCTCTTAATGTTTTTCCAAGAAATACAGCACACGTTTCATTGAAGAAGGCGGGTAATAATACAGTAAGCTTTTATATCAACGTGAAAGCGTTACAATTTGCAGACGAAGCAGAAAACAAGGGGGATTTCGAGTACATTCTTTGTGACAGCACTGTTATTTTACCATTGCTCTTCTCTTTATTAATTTTATTTGTTAGGCTTCATATTTACCTAATAATTTATATATGTGGATTAGAATATTTCATGACAGCCATCACGCCAGATAAGCTAACTTGGCCAGCTGAGCTCAACATTATGTCCCCTCATCTTGAAATGACTTTATAAAAATAACATTCAGAGGGGAATTTAATTGTCTTAATATCAGGAACTGAGAACATCTCCAATACTAGTCCCAAAAGACAAACTATTGAAGTCATGATGACAAATACCAACAGAGCTTGAACAAAACAAAACCAGTATTACCTCATTTTACTACTACACAACTGACACACATAGAATATTTGTAATAATATATGTCACTACAATATTCATATTAAATACATTCTGTACATAACTTGTAATTTAAATTGATTGTGATTCCTGGTTCCCTTGTAGTTGAATCAGGACACATATTCATTCATGCCAGTAATGAATACATATTGTTATTTGAAAAGTTACGAGTGACTTCTTTAAGATATTCTCATAGAGTGTTATATGTATGTGAGTGTCACAGTGTTGTTAAGAGTAGTGGATTAAATTAAATTGTTTATCTGTCTGTTGTTGTGACTTACACTTCATCATACACATACCCTAGACACATAACGTAGTCATCACACTATTCCAGAATAATTCTGACTGAGATATATAGATATGTGGTAGCAAGTAAGGTTATATATAATACAATACTCTTATTAGATATATATACCTTCACAGCTGATCTCAGTCAGTACACTAAGTCCCCTATAAATATTTATAACATCCCACTTCACCACATATATTGGGGGCTCGCTCTTGGGATTTTGAATCTTTCCCTATTAAAAATATTGGGGGTAATTCACTTCAGGGAATATAAGAATTAAAAGGTATCCTTGGGTGGAATTAAATAAGGTTGAGCTCACGGTGCCTGTGTTGTCCATTAGAGATTGAATTGTTGGTTAGACATTGTATAAATTTACATAATAGACAATGGCGGACCTGGCCAAATTTCGATCTGCTGCGGTTCAGACTGCAAAAGAGTTAGGATTAGATGGGCAAGTTATGGTTGCCTATGTCACGACGGAATGTGACAAATTTATTGAACGTGAAGAAAGAAGGTTTGAAGCCGAAAGAAAGTTAGAGGCTGACAAGGAAATTAAGAGGTTGCAGATTGAGGCTGAGGCTAAGAAATTGGAGGCAGAAAGAGAAGACAAAAGATTAGCTGCAGAAGAGAGGAAATTAGCTGCAGAAAGGGAAGCAGAAGATAAAAGATTACAAAGGGAACATGAGTTACGACTAAGGGAGTTTGAGTTTCAAGGCCATGCTCCTGAAAATGGTGCCAGTCCCTTTGCCTCTGATGCTACGGTTACTCAAGGAGCCTCAACCTCAGCTATGAATTTTCATTTAGATCATTTTGTTGAGAAAGACGATGATATAGAGAGCTACCTAAATAGGTATGAACTATTAGCTACCACGTATGGGTTAGAGAGAGAAAGGTGGAGCTTAAAGTTATCTCAGGGACTTCGTGGGGCAGCTTATGAAGTTTTTGCAAAAATGAGCAGAGGTGATCAGGAAAATTATGACATGCTAAAGCAGGCTCTTTTGTTAAGGTATGAAAAGAATGCAGAATTTTATAGGAAAAAATTTAGGAATGCTAAACTACTGTCAGGTGAAACATATCACCAGTTCTCTGCACGAATAGAGACATACTTGGAGAAATGGACTTCTCTGGGGAAAACCCAAGATCTTAAGGAAATGGTCCTTATAGAGCAACTAAGAGAGTCCATGGCTCCAGACCTGAGAAAGTTTCTCATGGAACAAGGTGCAGAGAGGCTGGGTGAGTTGCTAAATGTTGCTGAAAGGTATCAAGCAGCTCAAGCAGAGGTAACACGTAGTAAAAAGAAACAGGTGGACAACTTTAGGGCACCACAGAACTTTAATAAATTTGATCCTAAGGATCAAAATAAAGGTAAGCACCAATTTGATAGGCCACGGTATGAAAATAAAAATAAATTCCCACAATTCGATGAAAGGAAATATGATGAAAGAAAATCTTTCAACCAAGGAAAAAGGTGGTGTAAAAATTGTAAGATGAACAATCATGACACTGACCATTGTAGAAGGAAACCTCCTCATTTTGCTGCTATGACATCGGGGAAAAAGGAAAAGAAGGGCAAACCTGAAGAATTACAGGAACCATACCACCCCCCAGTGTGTGAAGATGTCATCTGTAATGGTGTCACTATAAGATGTTTATATGATACCGGTTTGGATTACGATTCCGTTGTGAGTTCTCACCTGGTGCAGGCCGATCAATACACCACGGAAACAGTGGAGATTCAAACTGCAACCAAGGATGTAGCTACCATGACACTTCCCGTCGCCCGAATAAAAGTGAAAACGCGATATGTGGAAGGAATCATAAAAGCAGCAGTGATAAATGAGCCAATCTACCCTCTAATATTGGGGTGTAGATATGTCTTCTTGGGGAATCCCAAGAGACCTGTGATATTGGCAACAGTGCAGACCAGATCACAGACAAAGAAGGAGGAGGATAATCCCATAAATACTCACCCAGATGAGATGAGGAAGGCACAGGCTGAGGACAAAACACTCAAGCCATGTTTCAAGAAGTTGCCCAAATCTCATACACCTCCAGGCAAGGGAGAGTTTTATATGAAGAACAAACTGATATATAGGAAGGCTGGATCTGAATCCAATGGTCACGGACAGCTGGTCCTTCCCACTTCATATAGGACTAAAGTGTTGGAACTAGGGCATGCGATTCCCTTCAGTGGTCATATGGGAATCAGCGCAACAGGACAGCGAATAGCTTGTCACTATTTCTGGCCAGGAATAACTGAAGATATCAAACGATATGTAAAATCCTGTCCAGAGTGCCAACGAGTAGCACCTAAACATTGGACTGCACCAGCAACTCTGGGGGAAATGCCCATAGTGGGAACACCCTTTGAGAGAGTTGCCGTGGATCTTGTGGGACCTCTCACCCGAACCAAGAGAAGGAACAGCTACATTCTGACTCTGGTGGACACTTGTTCTATGTGGGGAGAGGCAGTAGCCCTGTCATCGATTGATTCAAAACATGTGGCAGAGGCATTGCTCACAATTTTCACAAGGTTAGGCTTTCCCAATCAAATCTTGACTGATAATGGCTCTCAGTTCAAGGGGAAACTAACTGAAGAAGTTTTCAGGATCTTCCAGGCCAAACACTTCCATTGTAGTGTGTATCATCCCCAAGGGAACGGCCAAGTGGAAAGATTTAACGGCACATTGATGTCGATCCTGAGAAAGTTGGCACACGAAAAACCAGATACATGGGACCAGTACCTGCACGCCGCCCTCTTTGCTTATCGGGAGGTACCCCATAGTTCAACCGGTATGGCCCCGGCAACATTATTGTTTGGAAGGCCAATAAAAGGTCCACTTGAAGCTTTGTTAAGAACGTGGACTGATGAAAAGGCAGAGGAAAACATTACATCTTCATACCAATATGTGAATGAGCTGACCACTCGGTTAAAAACTGGTTGGAAACTTGCCAATGAAAATTTGAAACAAGCCAGGAAGAAACATGCTGCCTATTATAACAGGAAGGCGAAAGACAGAAATTTGGCTGTGGGAGAGAAGGTACTGCTTCTTTTGCCCGGGAGTCAGAATAAGTTACAAATTGGATGGCAGGGTCCATATACAGTTCTAGAGAAGGTGTCTAGGACAAATTATAAGATAGATAAGAAGGGGAAAGAAAAAATCTATCATGTGAATCTCCTGAAGAAATATTTGGAAAGAGAACATCAGGAAGAGACACACTTGTTGACCTTGTCCATCGCCATGGAGATGAAAAAGGAACCACTTTCATCATTTGAATATCCATTACACCCCTGTGAGACAGCAGCACAGGTGAAAATCAGTACACATTTAACGAAAACTCAGAAAGAGAGAGTGCAACAGGTTCTAAATAATCATGCAGAGGTGTTAACAGACCGACCAGGGCATACAAACCTATTGGAATATGATATGAAACTGATAGACCCCACACCTGTCTGTATGAAACCATATTCGATTCCGTTTGCTAAGGAGAAAGCTTTGAAGGAAGAGATAGACTATCTGTTGAAGGAAGGAATTATTTCGCACAGTGAGTCTTCGTATAGTTCCGGTGTTGTACTTTTAAGGAAGCCCTCTGGAGAACATAGACTCTGTATAGATTACAGGAGACTGAACGCTATTACAGAAGGACAGGTGGATCCATTGCCGGATACAAATCAGCTGTTTGCCAGACTAAATAAAGCTAAATATTTCTCAAAAGTGGATCTGAGTAAAGGATACTATCAGATTCCAGTAAAGCCTGAGGTTAGACCATACTTAGCTTTTAGTACCTCAGAAGGACACTATGAGTTTAATAGATTGCCATTTGGATTGAAGAATGCGCCTAGTGTCTTCTCTAGAATGATGAGAAAATTATTGGATCCTCTGAATAATCCCTGTATAACAAATTTTATGGATGATATCCTTATAGCAACAGAAACATTTGAGGAACACATTGACTCTCTGAACATGCTGTTTGATCGACTTAGGGAGGCAAATTTAACAGCCCGACCAACCAAATGTTGCGTTGGATGTAAAGAATTGGAATTTTTGGGACACACAGTTTATCAGGGAAACATGACCCCTGACCCAAAGAATTTGGAGAAACTACAGAAAGCCCCGAGACCACAAACCAAGAAGGACGTGAGATCCTTTGTCTCATTATGTGGTTTCTACCAGAAGTATATCAAAAACTTTAATTCCATATGTGCACCTTTAACGGAATTGACACGTAAAGGACATCCAGATCGCATTACATGGACACCACAATGTGAAATGACTTACCAAGAATTGAAGGAAAAGCTCACAAGTAAACCCATTTTGAAATTACCTGACTTAAGTCAAGAATTCATTGTAAGGACGGATGCAAGTAATATTGGGTTAGGTGCAACTCTACTACAGAAATCAGATGCCTTGGATGGGGAATTAAGCCCAGTGGCATATGCTAGCAGAAAGTTGAATAAAGCTGAAATCAACTACTCAACTAGCGAAAAAGAATGTCTTGCAGTAATATGGGCGATAAAGAAATTCAATATTTATCTATATGGGAAGGCATTTAAGTTGCAAACAGATCACAAACCTTTATCGTTTCTAGCACAGGCTAAGCATGAGAACTCCAGGTTACTCCGATGGTCTTTACTTTTGGCTCCATATAATTTTAGCATTGAGTATATATCTGGAAAAACCAATTTGGGAGCGGATTTTTTAAGCCGCCATCCGTGTGATGAGAATCACCGTAAACCCCAGAAATAATAATGAATTTCTCTATGTGTATATAGAATAAAGGACTGACATATAATGTCTGTTTTAAGAGGGGAGGTGTCGTGGAATATTCTAATCCACATATATAAATTATCAAGTAAATATAAAGCCTAATAAATACATATAATAAATAAAGGAAGAAGAATGGTAAAGAACAGTGCTGTCACAATGACTGTACTCGAAATCCCCCTTGTTTTATGCTTCGTCTGCAAATTGTAACGCTTTCACGTTGATAGTAAAAGCTTACTGTATTATTACCCGCTTTCTTCAATGAAACGTGTGCTGCATTTCTAAGAAAAACATTGAGAGGCCCTGCGTAATGACCTAAATTAATCCTAACATTAATTATATTACGTTACCAAAACGAACGAACAGATGGACTCAAATATAGAGAGAGAGAGAGGGGCGAATAAAATCGGGAACGCATGCAACACGCGTCGCGCGATACACAAATGCTGCCATCACGCGTGTAAGTCTACATGCACTAATTGTTTTTCAGACGGACAGTGATAAAATACACTACCCTTTCCCAGAGTTAGGTTTATAAATCATAAAAAACTCTTATTAGGAAAGACAACATTAGATGGGTTTACGGTTGAAAACATAACAGTACCCAGACAGCACATCTTCGAAACAGGAGGTAGAAAATACATATTTTGAACGCAGCCACGTAGCTCTTTCAAATTGGTATATTTGGGTTCCTTAGGGCTTGCTGACAAATAATAGGTAAAACGTTACGCAAATAGTCCAGGAATTAATAAATTATACCCAAAATAAAATAGTGAGGATGCCTGACAGCATGGAATCATTTCTGCTCATAAAATTTTTTTTTATATAACGTGTTTGAAAAAACCTTACGTTACATAAATAGCCTACCATGTAAACTCCCAATTGATTGGAGCGCAACAAATGAAAGCCTAACCACGATTGGTCGGACTATAAATACTATCTTTCGTTGTTAGGGGAAACGGGGAAAGGTAACATTTTTTCAAACACTTGTCGAAACGGGGCCTCATTGGCTAGACTCGCTGGATATAATCACTTGGGAGCGTTAGTTCGAAACCACTTGTTTAAATAAGCTTGATAAAGCATCAGTGCGTTGAAGCCAGCTCACAATTTTGCTAAAATAAAAGCCTGGAATATAAGCAGATGGAAATTTGTGCCAGTAATTGTGCCAGAATTCATTGCTAATCAACGTATCTGTGTTTATTTCCATGAAATTGTGGTAAGCTTGAACCATTCAGTATCTTTTAATGAAAATTGAATGTAAATTGTTAATTTATGCCTGTATATATATGTGTAGTTCAGTGGCAAACAAGAGATAAAGCCTATAATGCTCCAGCCTGAACAGAGGGTGTCGGAGGGAAGTAAAACGGCATGGAATGGCCAAATAGTACACTGACACCTAGATGATTGACTAGAAAGAAATAATGCTGGAATTGCAGAGGCGTAGTAACCATTAAGGAGGTTAATGCTGGTATAAAGTACTTCAGAATGAAGCTGATAGTTGGCCTAACGCTCTGAACTCAATGTTTGTGCTGTATTGTGATCAGTGTAAAAGAGAGTATAAGTTAGTTATGAAGTAGAAGGTACATCCTTCTTGATTTCAGGGACAGTGGTCTTGATGGTACTGAGCAGCACCTGGTCAGAGCTTTGCTGAATCCAGTGTCGGACAGCATACTCCTTGGTCCTTTTAGCTATCAGTGAGGTGTCTCCAGAGCCCAGAGGAGAATTCGAGCAGAGGAGTCCTTTCCTGCCGCCATCACGCCAGATAAGCTAACTTGGCCAGCTGAGCTCAACATTATGTCCCCTCATCTTGAAATGACTTTATAAAAATAACATTCAGAGGGGAATTTAATTGTCTTAATATCAGGAACTGAGAACATCTCCAATACTAGTCCCAAAAGACAAACTATTGAAGTCATGATGACAAATACCAACAGAGCTTGAACAAAACAAAACCAGTATTACCTCATTTTACTACTACACAACTGACACACATAGAATATTTGTAATAATATATGTCACTACAATATTCATATTAAATACATTCTGTACATAACTTGTAATTTAAATTGATTGTGATTCCTGGTTCCCTTGTAGTTGAATCAGGACACATATTCATTCATGCCAGTAATGAATACATATTGTTATTTGAAAAGTTACGAGTGACTTCTTTAAGATATTCTCATAGAGTGTTATATGTATGTGAGTGTCACAGTGTTGTTAAGAGTAGTGGATTAATTAAATTGTTTATCTGTCTGTTGTTGTGACTTACACTTCATCATACACATACCCTAGACACATAACGTAGTCATCACACTATTCCAGAATAATTCTGACTGAGATATATAGATATGTGGTAGCAAGTAAGGTTATATATAATACAATACTCTTATTAGATATATATACCTTCACAGCTGATCTCAGTCAGTACACTAAGTCCCCTATAAATATTTATAACATCCCACTTCACCACAGAGTCTTTGAAAAAATATTTTCGTATGGCAAGATCAAATAAGGTGATGTTTGATGATAATGCAAAACATTGGTACACATTAAAGAATGATATATATTGATCAGAAATTTTCAGGATGTTACATCAGTGAAAAAACAAATAATGGTACCTACTTGCTATAGACCATTTGTTTTACGACATGCCCATGACATTACATGTGCAGGACATTTAGGTATTGCCAGAACAAATCAAAGGGTTTTGTCTCTCACTTTTTTTTGGCCTCGTGTGACTAAAGATGTAAAAGTTTTTTGTCACACATGTGTATTGTACCAGAGTGTCGCAACAAAACAAAAAGGCCTGGACATAATGCACCCATTCAGGCCTCAGACATTTCTTTGCGGCCATTCGCAAAGATGGCTATTGACCTTATTGGTCCTATGAAAGTTACTTCAGCTCGGGGTCACAAATACGTGCTAACATGCATTGATATGTGTACACGTTGGCCCGAGGCAATTCCATTGAAAACGATTTCGACTGTTGACATAGCTGATGCGCTATTTTTAGTATTCAGCAGAGTGGGTTTTCCCGAAAACATACAGTCGGATAATGGAACTCAATTCGTGTCTGATGCTATGAAAGAAGTAATGAAGTTGTTCGGGATTGACAGATCGCTTAGTTCATTATATCATGCACAATCATGTGGTAAAATTGAAAGATTAAAATAGAAGTTTAAAACAAATGCTAGACAGGGTTATGGCCAAATATCCACAAGATTGGGACCGTATTTTGCCCGCCATATATAGAATAGTAGCATTTTTCCATATTTTTTATTCCATCGCAGACCTGATCAAAGGGCGTCCAGCGGTCTTTTTTTTCATTGGTTAATGTTGTCTTTTTCTTGGCTTCTGCGTCCCAAAGTTCATTAGTGAACAGGATTGGCCAAAGAGACAAAGAAACATTTTGACTTATACAGGCCAGCCACATTTTTTTTTTCAATTTTATCAGCCCACTGGGGTTGTACAGAACAATAACATTATCTGACGACTGACAATCATATTCAAGAGTATCATCCAGAACTTACGCTATTTCAGAATCGGCCCTCACCATAGAGCCAGCCGATAGGATTACCATCATTTATCAATTGTAACAGTTTTTAGCAACCAGCTGTTTCCAAATACTGAAAGTATTTTCCTGTTTACCGTGAACCCCAAGATTTCGATTTTCTACACTAACTGTTCGAGGTAATATTTGTTCATCCAGGAATAAACCACCAAATTTGGCGTCCCCTCATTAATCTTAATCGTTAGAGGATGGACTGGGGCCAATATGGGAAATACACCTGAAATTTGTATATTCAGGAACCATTGTAATTCCAAAGGGATATCACCAAGAATAGGTAAGCGTGATTGAGTGGCCACTGTATAACAAAGAGAGTATGACAGAGAGAGTGAATATTCCTTTCTTTGTTACAGGAATTTTGCTTAAAATTGTTTACTTTACTGGGTAGCATTTAGTAGAAACTTGTTTCTTTGCTGTCTATTCTGTAACACAGTGCTAACCTTTGACTTTGGGTTATTACCTTTTTGGGTTCTTTTCTCAAGAGGGGGGCACATTTATTCAGTTATTTCCTATGTATGTAAATCTGATTTCATTTGATTTGTCTTTAGATATTCGATGTTGTCAAGTTTAATGATAATAAACATCAAAAGAAACTTAACTCTGCGTGTTGGTCAGACCCATACCCAATTATACGTAGTTTTTCACGTTTGTGTGTCTTGTTGTCACATAGCTGTGTGTGTGTGTAGTTAAACTTTTATTTACATATATAAGGAGGGAAAGATTGTCCTGTACTAAATTATAGTCGTATGGATAAGCTGGACTAGAGAAACTTATTCATTCCAGAGACATATCTTCTCCTTAAACTATTCACTCGTGAAATCTATTTCTCACACCTTTATTTCTCATGTACTTATCACCATCCACTCTACTCAGACGGGACCATAAATAACTCGCAAACCTACCTGTACGACACCCATCTCCACTAAAAAATACCGACTTCACGACTCCCCAGCCCTGCTTCAAACTGTGGCACCGATAAAATGACTGTTGGACATCTGCTGCAAAAGTGCCCAACATAATGGAACGGAGCAAGCACACATGGCTACCACCAGTACCATTTCTGGACAAAATATATGGAGATAACAACCACCTCAGACTGATAACTGCTTCCTTTAAACGTAATCAAACTGACGTCTGAAAGTGAACGAAGAAAAAGGTGATGGCGTTATATTTTGATTCGTCATTTACTTACTACTGCATACATTATGTGTGCCGCATTTTCTTCCTGAACAACTTTCTGTGTTATCTTTCAATATATACTATTCGATATGTCTGATATAATGAGCCCATTCACAGGTTACAGAAAAAACCTGATGCTACATTAAGAGACAGTGTTGGCCTTAGTAACTGCGAGGCCCGATTTGGACCATTATGGAGGGGCCCCCTGGACTTAAGATTATATTTATTGTAACACGTTTTACGTCAAAATAAGACTAATAAATACAGACGTAGCTTTAAGTTTAATACAAAGTAATAGCATATATTCCTTATATCTAATTTGGAATAATCTTCGTTCTTTATTTGTTTTCAAAGCTGGAGTTGGGAACCCGAGTGCGGGGGTCCCATGTAAGCGTGGTAATCACATTTGCTGCTCTGTATGTTACATTTACACATTCTAAATATTTGTCAGGAGGTCGGAGTGTCTAAGAGGTATGGCGTCCGCCTCGAATTCTAAAGTTATTGGGTTCGATTCCCAGTAGATGGAATATAATTTATGGATTTCTTTTTTTTTTCAGAACCAGTGGTACTAAGGATGTTATACTCTCCCCGATTTCAAAGGCAGTGAGATCGGATGCCTAGCCTTTTCCGATAAGGGCAAATAAATAGGAGGTCCCGTGTGCAAGTTAAACATCCCAAGGCAGTTGGAAATTGTAAAGAGTAGGACATACGGCCGCTGCCACGGCAAAATTTAAAATTATAAACCTACCCACCACAAAAAATATTTATAGAATGTGTGATTCCTATATAGACACATTCGTATTCTCGCCGCCGCTACAGAGTTCGTGCACTGTGCTGAGATCTGAACCAAACGTTTGTCGATGTTCACTTCTTACGTGAATTTCCAATAAAGAACCCAAATCCTCTTTCTCAGTGTGTGTGTGTGTGTGTGTGTGTGCAACAACAAAACGTTTAAATTTATCACATGTGATAATATGTAATTACTTCCGCTGGGCCATCTCTGTAGCAATAGTACTGATAACCTGTCACATGAGACAATATGGTCGGAAGGTATTAGCCAGGAAATAAGTTCACCGATGTGTTTGTGAGTTTGTGCAAATGCAATCGGAAGTATTACTGCTATATTTGGAAGAGGTCACGAGTTACGGACAATAATAACCATCAGTCCCCAATTAAGTCTCAGTGAAGGCAATTTTTAAAACCCTCTAAAGTCACTTTCATCCATATTTATTTAAATTTGTAAAAGATTAATTGATTATTAAATTTGTTATGTTATTTTTACAATTTCATAGTTGAATCAGTTCATATAGAAAAGAGAGCGCATGTATGATCGAAAATCTTTAATATATATACATATATTTACAGCCATAGAGCCAAAAATACTTATAAAAGGAATTTCGCTGGATTAAACCAGCTGGGGGCTCGAATAAGCCAACCCCTTGCTTAAAACGTCACAGAAGGTGCCGGATCAGATAAAAGTTAATAGTGGTCTGCCTTATGCAGCATTGTTCTTATGAATTATCTGGTGAATACTACCTTAAAATATAAGCGTCATTATCCTTCTATCTACAACTCTGCCAAGACTAATCTTGTGCGAAGGTAGACACCTTTCACGACCATTTTAGATACTCTTGAGTTTTGGCCACTGGTGGACCACTACTGCAGAGCAAAGGGGAGGTAAATCCAGTGACACGCTCTAACCGCTATGCCAATTGGACGATATCTGGTTTACACTAACATGTAATTCCAGAAGTTGGAATGCAGGAGGTGTAAAGATAACACAATCTGGCAATACTACAAACGACAGTTGTAAGCGTACACACGGACCAAGTAAACTATCTTTGTACACGGCCAATTAGATAGCTTCATGTTACTTCTACAAGACAACGCGAAATTAGGCAAGGAAGAGAGAGAGAGACATACTGAAGAATTGCGGCAAGACGAACGGAAAACACAAATACACATCCAAATACACAGACTAAACAACTGATCCCCTCTTTATGACAAACTGACAACTCTAGCGACAAGGGAAGCAACAAAGTACAGTACATACTTCTGAGTTCCAAGAAACCCATTCAAACGTGCCCGTGACAAGGGTATAACAAAAAGCACAGAGATGCGCTTACTTACAGAATAGATACTAAAAAGCGTTATCAAAAGAAAGACGTAAGACGAATCACCTTTTTTCGATTTTTTTTCAAACCCATCCATATCAAAAGAAAGATAATATGAATAATAGTCAACAGCTTGGGATAATAAATCTAGGTTCATGCAGAGACAGTAAACTGGAGGCCGCCATGCTGACCGGATACGCGACGTTTCGAGTTGGAATAGCTTGTGTGTGTGTGCTTGTACGGCCTCGGTGACTATTATTTTTGACAACGCTTGAAACAGGGTTGGGATTAAATTAAAGCTAGCTGTTTCTTCTTCTTCTTCTTCCTCGTTCGTCCTGATAAGGACGTTGGTTGCGTTGTGTCTGTTTACACATCCGACTTCAGCACGGCAGTTTTTGGGACCGGGTTTGCCTTCCCTCTGCGATCCCTACTCGCTCAGCCAGACTGCAGTGATGCAGACTGTTTCCAGGACCACCACGTGGAGGTGGAGTAGGGTCTTAGTCAGCTCTGGTTCGCTGACTCTGATGCAAGCAGTCAAGCTATGGGTCGCTGACTGCATTCTCTATTGCTACATCTTTGGGTCCCAAGCTAGCTGTTTGACAAAGCCTGAAACTGTGTTGGGTCTAGGTCAAGCCCAGCTGTTGCGTACATATGCCAAGTACTGTATAATAGAAAATTCACAAGTATTGTTCAAAGCTTCAACAAGAACTTGCCAAGTACTGTATAATAATAAGGAATAAGGAATTCACAATTACTGTTCAATTTCCAACAATTAGATGCCACTTATATTCGGAATTCCCACTTATTGTTCAAAGCTCCAACAATTAGATGCCACAAATGTAGGGAATTAACAATTATTGTTCAAAGCTCCAAAAAGAACATTCCAAGTAATGTATAATAGGGAATTCACAATTATTGTTCAAAACGTCAAGAACACGCCAAGTAATGTATAATAGAGAATTCACAATTATTGTTCAATTTCTATATTATAACAATTAGATGCCATGTATATAGGTAATTCACAATCCCAGGCACAGCCCACTGCTCAGGCTTCAAAAAGGACCAAGTTCTTTTAGGATAAAAGAACTTAAGTATGCAGAATGTTGGCCTTTGTTTCTTAGATCTGGAAATGGCATTAAACAAGGACACTGGAGCAAACTTTCTGACTGTTTGGCAAGGAAGAACGTTCCAGCACCTCTGATTCATGCTACACAGAGCTTCTACAAGTCTTGCAGAAATTATGTGAGGACAGCAAACCATAAGTCAGAAGAGTTCAGGACCACCACTGGTGTAAGATAAGGTGATATCCTGTCACCTTATCTTTTCATACTTCTTCTGGACGATGTCATTAAAGCATGTCCGGAGAGGACAAGAAAGTATTCAGTTGTGTACTGGAAGACGAGACAGGTCTGTATTTCAGAGCTGGCATTTGCTGATGATGTTGCCTTGATTGCTAAATCAGAGGCACATCTTCAATCCAGCCTGGAAGTGTGGAAGGAAAAGTTGAAGAGAGGGATGGTCGTATTCTTCTTCTTCCTCGTTCGTCCTGAAAAGGACGATGGTTGCGTTGTGTCTGTTTACGCCGGAGCCGTGATATCTGCACCTTTCGGTCGACACATCCGACTTCAGCACGGCAGTTTTTGGGACCGGGTTTGCCTTCCCTCTGCGATCCCTACTCTCTCAGCCAGACTGCAGTGATGCAGACTGTTTCCAGGACCACCACGTGGAGGTGGAGTAGGGTCTTAGTCAGTTCTGGTTCGCTGACTCTGATGCAAGCAGTCAAGCTATGGGTCGCTGACTGCATTCTCTACTGCTGCATCTTTGGGTCCCGGATGGTCATATTAAATACCTCGGAGCTGTCACAGACCGGAAGGGAGGCATCAAAGAAGAGATGAATACTCGAAGAGCAGCAGCTGGGAGACTTTTTCAGGCCATAAATCGAGGATTCCTCAGCAATAGAGAAGTTGGTAAAAAGATGAAGATGGCTGTATACCGCTCCACCTATGTCCTAGTCTTGACGTATGGATGCGAGTTATGGGCAATGACTACAACCTACAAAAGCCAGATCCAAACCTTAGAAATGAGGTATCTGAGGAAGGTGGTTGAAGTAACAAGAAGAGACATGGTCCGCAACCAGATGATACATCAAGGCCTAAAAACCCAACCCCTGCATACCCAACTACGATGGTTTGGCCATGTCTGCAGAATGGAAGAAGATCGGCTACCACGACAAGCATGGGAAGCTAAGAGCCATGGATCCAGACCTCGTGCTGGGAGGACAATATTAGACAATCTTTGAAGGACCGAGGACTAGAATGGAACCAGGCCAGGAGGAAGACAGCCGATAGGATAGTACGGCACTCTGTCTTCCAAATCTCTACACCTCACAGTAGAAGAGGAACGACTAGGTAAGTAATGTTGACGAGATGATAATATACAGCCCTTCCTAAACCTCATTATCCTTTGCTCTACTAACGGAGCATGGAGCAACCACTGCAGCTGGTCCTCTTGCAGGAAGCATGTACCGAGTATTCACATGCTCTTGCTGCGGCTGTTTCTATGGCAATTTGCTTTACACGCAGATCCGCATATTAGTCGCCTTGCACGAAATGCTTGAGGGTTCGGTAATCATTTTCTTTCTGTCTCTTCAGATACCCCCGGGAATTACACGGTGCCAAGACAGCATTCAAATATTACAATATTTACGAGGTCGCAAGGTATCCATTACTACAGAAGTGCATAATAAAATCAAACAGTATATACTGTGACAATGCCGTTCGTTTGCCTTTTCATGTTACCATTGTTCACGTTTCACGCTTCGACGCATGACAGGCCAGATAATCGTCCATCCCTGAGATTAACTGAATCATTAAACGAGATACCACATTCTTCTTCTTCTTTGATCCTTAACGGCCGACCGTCAAAGCAGTAAGTGGCCATCACGCCTGGTGGCGTCTTGTAGGGCAGCAACAAATTGATTCCACTTTGCTCGGTCGGTGGCCATCCTTCGTACAGTGCCCCCAACTTTGGTTCATTCTTTGCATCTCAGCCTCCACAGTCCTCCGCGAAGTTGTTTTTGGTTTTTTTCTCGTTCGCTTTCCCTCAGGGGTCCATAGAATAGCTGTTCTTGTGATGGCATCGGGGTCTCTTCTCCGGACGTGGCCAACCCAACTCCAGCGTCTACCCGGCTTAATGGTGTGCATGTCCTCTTGGTTGCTCCGAGTAAGCAGTTCTTGGTTGGTGATAGTATTCGGCCAAAAGATTCCGAGAATTTTCCTTAGGCAGATTGTGAGGAAGGAGGACAATTTCGACATTTCCTTCTCTGTTGTTCTCCAGCATTCCGCACCATAGAGAAGAACAGAAAGTACATAGCTCTCATACAGTCTGAATGTGGTGTTTGCGCTGTACTGGGAAGACTTCCAGATGTTGTTGAGACTGGCAAAGGCTGGACTCGCTTTATTCATTCTGTTGTTGATGTCCTTGCTTGTTCCTCCGTCTGGTGTTACTGTGCATCCTAGGTATGTATAACAACGTTATAGAATGCTGACATATAGAAAACAATTTAAGTCAGTCATGCAACAAATAAGGTCTCCCGGAGCGTCCGACTAAGTGATAAGAGCGCTGGTCTCTCGCGGCAAAGATTCACAGCATTGTCACACTCCAGTCTACCCAGCTGTAAATAAGTACCTGACTTTTATCGTGAGTTGGGGACGGAAAAGGCGGCGAGGACGGGAACTGATCACCCTATCTCTCGTTGCTGGACCTGGTTTAGTGAAGTCTCTAACACTTCACCCCCTACGACAGTATCTGCCACAGGACTACCTTTACATTTTTACCTGGTAACAAGGATCATCACGCAACCCATAAAAAGCCGGAAGGAGTCTGGGTAGCTGACTCACCTTATTTTGTTCAAGGAAAATCTTCAGATATGGCCCCTGGAATATTCGTACATTAAACGACCTCATGAAACCCATTATTTAATGGCATATTTAGCTACATCCACATCTTTATTAGTCTATACTCACTGATGAAGCGTCCGACTGACACAGTGGTTAAAGCGCTGGTCTCTCGAGGCAAAGGTTCGAATCACGGTACCGAAACACCCCAGTCTACCCAGCTGTAAATGGGTACCTGACTTTGAGTTAAGGAATGAAAAGGCAGAGAGGAAGGGAACTGGTCACCCACCTCTCAATGCTGGACCTAGTACGGCGAAGTCTCTAACACTTCTCTCCCCTACGACAGTATATGTTATGGGACTACCTTGACCTTAATACTCACTGATGACCCAATTTTTGGAAGAGTACCATGGAAATCCAGCGGCCCATCGTAAGCTGTCTCAAATTTCCTAAATGTTGAGAAACAGCGATAAATACTCGAACAACACATGGTGGCGCTGTCAGCGAAACGATCAGTTAACGATATATTTAGTAAGCTTCGCGTGCTTCTATGGTAACGTGGTGGAAAACTAGACTGTCAACAAGTGCATCCTTGTTGATGTCTTTGCTGTATTGATGCATCATGTTTAGTTTCAAAGTCCGTATCCTGTTTTTCGTTATTCTAATTTGCACGAAAAACTAAATTTTTACATTTTATAGAACCATCATCACCCTTTAGCTCCCTTAGGAAAACGGGTTTTCATCAAATTCATGTGGAGCCTTCCTGTCTCGTGCCATTCATTCAAAGGTCTTTCGTTGTCTTTTTGATCCATTTTACGAGGGGCGTTCAGAAAGTAATGCACCACATCGTTTTTCTCAGCTAATAATGAAGATAGAAGCATGAAATTTTGCACACTTCAAATATGGCATGTGCCAATTGTGTGCACCAAATTGCACCGCAACCGGCCAAATAATACAGCTCCCCTAAACCGTTGAAATGGAGCGTGTTAGCAACTTGCGTTATAAGCAGCGAATTGTGATAGAATTTCTCGTTGCAGAGAAGGAAACTGTTGTTAACATTCACAAGCGTCTATTTGATGTGTATGGAAGTGTTGCAGTCGACAGGAGTACAGTCAGTCGCTGGGTTCAGAGAATCAAAGAATCAGGAAGTGGAGATACGGAGCTGCTTGATCGGCCACGCTGTGGACGTCCTGCCACAGCCACCAACGCAGAAATGTTGAAGTGCGCTGAGGGCATTATTCTTACTGATAGGCGAATCACTACTCAATAATTGGCCTTACAGCTGTCAGTCAGCATTGGTAGTGCAAATGCAGTTATAAAAACTCTCAGATTTTCTAAGGTTTGCGCAAGATGGGTTCCTCGAAGTCTCACAAATAACCACCGATTGCAAAGGAAAGCAATTTCTTCTGACTTGTTAGAGCGTTTCAATGCTGATGGAGAGAACTTTTTGGTTAAGATCGTTACAGGTGACGAAACCTGGGCACATCATTTTTAACCTGAGACAAAAAGACAGTCAATGGAGTGGCATCATCCGCAATCACCACGAAGAAAGAAATTCAAGACAATTCCTTCAGCTGGAAAGGTCATGATCACTGTCTTTTGGGACATTGAAGGTGTGATTCTTGTGGACGTTATGCCAAGAGGAGAGACAATCAATTCGCAAGCTTACATTAAGACATTGAAAAAACTCAATCAACGTTTTCGCAGAGTTCGGCCGCACAAGAATCCAGCAGACCTGCTTCTCCTTCACGACAATGCGCGCCCTCACACTAAGTCCGGCAACGCGGGAAGCAATCACCAAATTGGGTTGGACTGTACTACCCCATCCACCCTATAGTCCCGATTTGGCACCCTCTGATTTTCATCTATTTGGTCCACTTAAAGATGTACTCCGTGGGACAAGGTTTGAAGATGATGAAGGAGTGATTCATGCAGCGAAGAAATAGCTACATGATCAAGACAAAATCTGGTACGGGGTAGGAATACATGCACTTGTTTCGCGCTGGCATAAAGCCGTACAAGTTGATGGGGATTATGTTGAATAATACCGATGTTTACATGACATATCCATGTATATTGTGTATAAATTTCATGCTTTTTTAATAAACAGCTCCTGAGAAAAACGATGTGGTGCATTACTTTCTGAACGCCCCTCGTATATCTGTCTCCAAATCTTTTCTTCGTGTTATTTGTTTCTTCCTTGGTCTTCAGTTTCTCTTGCGTCAAGTGGCAGAGTGGTAAGAGTGTTTGCTTCTCTTGCGTCAAGCAGCAGAGTGGTAAGAGTGTTTGCTTCTCAAGTTGTCGAGATCTTATTGGTGATCAGAATCGACGTCATTGCACTACGGGCAAACCCCCTGGTGATCAGTTTCCCTCCGCAAATGTCTAAGGGTATGAATGCTAATTGTTCCTGTTGCGCGCTGGTTGTATACTCGTCGGATGAATCCTCTCTCACGTCGATCCCCGCTGGTCTTACGTTTTATGCCAAATTCCAGCAATCTTGATTCATCGATTGCAGTGTCATTCTCTAATACGCGATCATTAATTGCCCCTAGTATGTCTCCTTTATAAATATCCAATGCACTTTCTATGGGTGCTTTTGAAAGGTTTGAAACCAAGTAACCCCACGCTCCAGTCTACCTAGCTGTAAATGGATGCCTACCTCTGTTCTTGAGTTAGTGAAAGCAAAATCTGCGAGGAAGGAAACCAGTCACCCCATCTCATAAAGCTGAGACGTAGTATAAAGTAATTCACTCTTCTACGGCCGTATATGTTATGGGACTACACTTACCCATACCCACTTCTCTTATCATGAGGATTTAAGAATAAGGAATGCCTAGCACGGTCATCAGCCTTTTCATCGATGTGTGCCCTATCCGCCGCCAGCGTCATCTTCTCATCTCTTGTTCCACTAGCACTTATCTGGTTCTTGTCACCAGTTCCACATTAGTGAACGTGTCATACCATTTCAATCTTTCTATTCTATGCAAACTGTGATTTGGTAAGGGTAATTTTATCAAGTGCCTTATGCATTCACCCCATGGTTTCCTGGAGTGTCGGATCAGACATTGGTAGTATAGAATCGCCGCCTCTCCGGCATGTCAGAGTAGGCTAACGTAAAGTTGTGCATGCAACTGGCAAACTCATGATGCAAATCCAACTGCTGCGGAAACCACGTCTCCAAGATCAAATGTAGTGCAATAACCCAAAGCAGAGGTGGCCCCCATCCCCATGATCCTTAACTCATTCTTCCCCACGTATGAAGATTCACGATATGGTATGTTATTGTTCCAAAGGCCGCCTGGTACGCTCGTTTGATAACAGCCGGATTTTTTTTACATTTGCGTTTAACGTGATATAAAACAAATATGTTTTTTTTGCCGCAATAAGAATTTTATTTTATTTAAATAAGAGACAACATATTAAGGGAGCCGCGCTGGTGATTGGGTGGTCCAGGTTCACGCCCGGGATTTGGACTGGATTAATTCGAGCCCTGGCGAGACCATTTTTAAGAGTGTCGTCGACCAGGGGGGACTGGAATAACCAGATAGGCTCCTGAGCCGACCCAGCTCTAATGGGTACTCTCCGAAGACGACGAGTATCTGCCTGAATGGCGAGAGGACACCTGTCAGCGTACAGGGAAAATAGGATACTCACGTAAAATCAGTCTCAGGTTGGGCATACTAACCTGAGATTTGACTCGAGTAATAGCAGGCGTACGTTTAAAAAAAAATTTTTTTTTAAATAAGACAAAGATAAATAACAAAGAGCAGCTACACAAAATGACATGGAAAGACTGTCACACAAAATGACGCGGGATGAAGAGTGACTACGCAATATGGCATGGGAAGATTACACAATATGGCACGGAAGAAGATTGCACAATATGGCATGGGACAAAGAGTGACTACACAATATGACATGGGTAGAAGACTACACAATTTGACATGGGTCTTAAGTCCTTTTTTGCGCGTGGGAGTTAAGTGTGCGAGACTCTCACATGCCCGTCTAGTGTTGATAGACGTACATTGGCCACCAGATGTTGCTACCTCCGTTACGGAGTGCTATATGTTGATACGATAGACTGGCACTACTGGCAAGGGCGATGCCAGAAAATGTCGGGCTTAAAGTCTCTATAGCCGACTTATAATTTTCAACGCGAATATTATTATGGTGGGATGTAGATAGGTAAATGGTAACTAGAACGAAAATCAACTGTGACGATTGCAAGTAAGGTAGACTGGACCCATGACTTGATTATCAATGTCAAACAGTTTATTGTACGAGAACGTGGACGTAGACATCATAGTTAGTAATCATCAATTGTACAAATGGCAGTGGCGAATCATACAGATACTTCCATTGCAGATATTACATCGTTAATACATAGAATCAATCAAGAACTTGGCCGACTCTCAAAACCGCCGACATTTCAAGGACAAAGAACGATCGGCCGTTAGGGATTCTGAGATGTGTAATCTTCTTTATAATAAACATTAGTAACATGCAGGATGTCTTCCCTGAAGATCCGAAAACAACGTTAGGACATATATATCTTGTCCAGCAAGACTAGACACACTAGCGGCACGCCATAACGGGTCGTGTCGAAGTTCTGCTAGATCTTGTTAATAATAAAAGAGTGTCAATACTTGATACCCACTATACATCGGATTTGTGGACTACGAAAAGACATTTGACAGACAGCTTACAGAACCGTTTGGGATAAGAACAGGAGTGCGAAAGGGATGCCTCTTGTCTCCATTTCTTTTCTTACTAGCAATAGACTGGGTTATGAGAACATCGACAACACACAACAGAAATGGAATCCAGTGGACTCTGATTAAGCAGTTGGATGATCTGGATTTTGCCGATGACTTGGCACTTCTGTCCCATAATCGTAATCAGATGCAGGACAAATTGAAAACACTCGATGAGAGGTCACAGCAATTGGGTCTGAAAATACACAGGGAAAAGACAAAGATAATGAGAATAAATGCAGGTAATGATAACAGGGTTGAACTCGAAGAAGCACCAATACAAGATGTAGAATCGTATTCGAGGCACATATCTTGGCAGCAATATAGACAAAGTTGGAGGGACAGACAGTGATATCAAAATAAGAATACAAAAAGCAAGAGGAGCTTTCATTGCATTGGGAAATATATGGAGATCAAGAGAAATCGGATCCAACACGAAAATAAGAATCTTCAACTCAAATGTGAAGTCAGTCCTATTGTATGGCTCTGAGACATGGAGAACAACAAAGACAACAACCAAAAAAGCTACATACTTTCAAAAATGGGTGCTTGCGTAGAATAGAGGGGTTAAAATGGTATGATAAGGTTACCAACGTGGAACTGATGACAAGAACTAGACAAGTGCCAGTGGAACAAGAGCTGAGAAGACAACGATGGCGATGGATAGGACATACGCTGAGGAAACCTATTGATAGCATTACAAGGCAGTCCTTGTTCTGGAATCCCTAGGACAAGAGAGGCAGAGGTAGACCAAGAAGCACATGGAGAAGGGAGCTGGAAACAGAGGTGAAAATGATGAGGAGAACGTGGAAAGAACTTGAGATGATGGCACGTGACAGGAGGACTTGGCATGTGTTTGTTGAAGTCCTATGCTCCTTTGTGAGTGGAGGGTTATGAATGAATGAATACTTGATACTCAAAATCCAGCCAGGGTTGGCTAAAAGATTACACAATATGACATGGTAAGAAGACTACACAAAATTATATGGGAAGACGATTACACAATATGACATGGTAAGAAGACTACACAAAATGACATAGGAAGAAGACTACAAAATGACATGGTAAGACGAAAGCAATAGAATCACTGGAGAAAATCAATTTGTCAGGGTTATCTCTATCTTCCGTTTCAGTCATTTCTGACTATAGGAGCGTACCCCCGAAACATAGTCTCGGTGGCACGTGGTTGGGCACTTGGATAAAGAGGTCAAGCTGTTGCCCATGCAGCATGCCTCTGCTGGTGCGATCAGAGGAACGGCGCGGCCGTTACAGTCTGAAACCAGAGTATTTGAGTTTGCTATACCTCATGTCTTTGTTGAAGCTATGCATCATGTCCTTTCTGAACTAATAAAAGCGCTCTTTCTGCGAGGGTCGGAGCTCGGTAAGCATGTATTAGCTCTAGAATTGCCAGAGTTATCCAAGTAGGATCGTGTCATCTAAGGAACCTCGACTAATGAGCCATTCGTGGTTTCACCGTGAGACAGTGTGAACTTAGACATGCATGGCTTAATCTTTGAGACAAGCATATGACTACTGGCAGGATCAACCAGATAACTGTCAAGACAGACGTGCGCCTTCTTCGACCATCTCGCGCGGGGAGGGAGACAGCGCTGTGTGCAGAGCGGATCCCGGCGATTTTACTCTTGCGAGAAATACTGGCTGCCTGCCGACAGGACTTTCCCTTAGTCGGACAGGACGGGCCGAAGCGACACCAGCTTACTGACTGCCGGCCCACGGCTCATTGCGAGAGCGGGGCTTTTATCGAGACCGTTGTCGAGCCACAATACGGTATTGCGACGGCTTGCTCACATCACGACCGGGGCTGCGACTTCCGGACACAGGAGCCACACACGCACTAAACCACTGCCTCGCTAACCGATGAACTGGGGTGGCCCGTTACCGGGATCACCACGCGCAGTCTGTCAGGGTTTTGGTTAGACACAAATAAAGAAACTGCTAAGATATTCACTGCTGTAATGACAAAAGTAAATAAACTTAAGATCTCGTTTACTTATTCACTGGTGTAAAAATAAAAAGACAAGAAAATGTATGTATATGTATATATGTATATATATATATATATATATATATATATATATATATATATATAGATATATATATATATATATATATATATATATATATATATATATATATATATATATATATATATATACACACACACACACACACACACACTGCCGTAATGACAAAAATAAACGTTTAGATATTCACTTCTGTAATAATTAAAGTACTTGTGAGGTTCATCAGTGCAATATCAAAGGTAAGGTTAAGTAATCATTTATAGGTTTACTACATATCCAGAGAAGTACGCGAGCAGCCGTTATGGATTTACCGCTGTGATGACAAAAGTAAAGTAAGTTACTGTTCTGAAATACTTTCACGGTAATTACAATAAAAATCATAATCCCCAAAAACAAATTATAATTTTCGTACTGAGACTGCAAACTCAAATACATCTGTTCAAAGAAATTAAATATAGAATTGTTGTTGTTATTTAACTAGGGTTGCTGAGCCTCTCATTCTTTTGCAGCCAATACCAAGTTGAAGACTCCTTGGTATTATCTACACTGTAGATATAGGCCTTTCCTGTGACTTTTCTGCCATTCCAAAACGTGTTGAGCTGAAGTCATGAGCTCCAGTTTCTCCAGCTTGGCCTGCACTTAAAGGTTCATTACATCTGGTCCCAAGATAGGAGGAAGAAGTTTGTGGCCAAGTGTGCATTCCCCACCATCCAAGGGGGCTCTCCGACTATGTAGAGCTCTGGTTCTGGGCTCTCCCAAGGAATTGGAACGGCCTGCACAGAGCCACTTCTCAGCTTCCCCTTACTTTCACTGGCTCCATAGTGAGACCCTCCTACATGCAGTCAACCAGGTCAAAGCCAAAGAGTTACGTCTGGGGCTCAAGTGACTCTTCCAAGCTTAGTCTGTAATGCTGGGTTCTCAAGTTTCACCACAGGGGAATCCCTGAAAGTGTGTGGATGATTTCAAGAGTCAATGAGGATGTTATTAGCCTCACAGACAGAGGTTCACTTTCACATATGTATATTACAGCACTGTGCATAGCTGGTGGTCATATAAGGATGACTCCAGATATGCCTCCATGCATTAAATATAGAATAGAAAGATGTGTCTATGTGAGGAAGACAAGCAAACAGGAAAACATTTAATCCAAGAATGTAAGCTCCATGAGAGGAGCAGAGTGACAATGCGGCCTTCATAAACTCATTTGAGTGAGACAAGGGTATGGCTATGACAGAAGCCTGAGAGAGACCACCAACTTTATGAAAGAAATATGTGGCTATATGGCAGCAATACAGACAGTTGGAGGGACAGACAACGATATTAAAATTAAGAATACAAAAGGCTAGAGGAGCTTGCACTGCAGATTCAGGAGCAAATACATGCTGGATGGATACCAAAAATAAATCAGTTTACACAACACACAAATCTTGTTCTCCAATTCACATAGGGGGAGGCCCAAATCAGTCTGGAGACAGACATGTATGATGCCCTGAGAAACATTGAGAACAGCATAAGCTTGAATACAATCCCCAAAAAGCTGTGACATCATTGCACAGATGCTGGATTGGGTTGTTGGCCACAGTCCTTTGGGGCATGGCACGAAGGATGGCCACCGACCGAGCAAAATGGTTTGTTGCTGCCCTTCCAGACGCCACTAGGCATGACGGCTACTGACTGCTTTGTCAGTCAAGGGCTAAGGATCCAAGAAGAAGCTTGATGAAGGTCTATGCTCCCTAAGGAGCTGAAGGGAGATGATGAGACAGCAAACCACTAAGAAGCCATGCCATTTGTTCATCTGTTTTACAACAGGAAGCAGTAATGATAAAGCAACTGTTTTTAAATTGTCACAAGTTATGGTTAGATATATGTTATATATATATATATGTTCGATGAAAGAGGCTATATGTTCGATGAAAGGAGGGAAGTCACCAGGTGTGGATAATATCCCAGCAGAGCTCTTGAAATATGGAGGACCAGATATAGTAAAAATCATGAATCCAATTTGCCAGAAGATATGGAGTACAAAAAATGGCCAAAAGAGTGGACGCAGTCATTAGTAATACCGCTTCCAAAGAAAGGAAATCTAAAAATGTGCAAGAACTACAGAACCATTAGCCTTATTAGTCATCCAAGTAAGGTGATGTTAAGGATACTTTTGAACAGAATAAAACAGAAATCAGAAGAAATCTTGTCCGAGGAACAGGCTGGCTTTAGACCAAAAAGAAGTACCTCAGAACAAATCTTCAATATTAGATTACTGATAGAAAAACATCTCCAGCATCAACACGATTTGTACCATAACTTCATCGATTTCACAAAAGCCTTCGATCGAGTCTCGCATGAACGCTTATGGCAAATAATGAGAAACTTCAATTTTGATACCAACATCATAGATATCATTGAAGCACTATACAAGGACGCAAGCAGTGCTGTTTTTGCAAGCAATGACATTGGAGAATTTTTCAAAACAACTGTAGGAGTTCGCCAGGGATGTATCCTGTCCCCAGTGCTCTTTAATATATATCTAGAACATATTACGCAGGAGGCTCTCTGTCATGAAATATTCTAATCCACATATATAAATTATTAGGTAAATATGAAGCCTAACAAATAAAATTAATAAAGAGAAGAGCAATGGTAAAATAACAGTGCTGTCACAAAGAATGTACTCGAAATCCCCTTGTTTTCTGCTTCGTCTGCAAATTGTAACGCTTTCACGTTGATATAAAAGCTTACTGTATTATTACCCGCCTTCTTCAATGAAACGTGTGCTGCATTTCTAAGAAAAACATTGAGACGTACTGCGTAATGACCTAAATTAATCCTAACATTAATTATATTACGTTACCAAAACGAACGAACAGATGGACAAAAGGATAGCGAGAGGGGAGGGCTGAAAATCAGGAACGCATGCAACACGCGACGCGCGATATACAAATGCTGGCATCACGCGTGTAAGTCTACAAGCACTAACTTTTTCAGACGGACAGTGATAAAATACACTACCCTTTCCCAGAGTTAGGTTTATAAATCATAACAGACTCTTATTAGAAAAGATAACAATAGATGGGTTTACGTTTGCACACATAACAGTACCCAGACAGCACATCTTCCAAACAGGAGGTAGAAGAAATTGCATATTTTGAACGCAGCCACGTAGCTCCTTTAAATTAGTATTATTGGGTTCCTTAGGGCTTGCTGACAAATAATATGTAAAACGTTACGCCAATAGTCCAGGAATTAATAAATTATACCCAAAATAAAATAGTGAGGCTGCCTGACAGCATGAAATCATTTCTGCTCATAAAATTTTTTTATAACGTGTTTGAAAAAAACCTTACGTTACATAAATAGCCTACCATGTAAACTCCAAATTGATTGGAGCGCAACAAATGAAAGCCTAACCACGATTGGTCAGGCTATAAATACTATCTTGGTTGTTAGGGGAAACGGGGAAAGGTAACATTTTTTCAAACACTTGTCGAAACGGGGCTCATTGGTCAGACTCGCTGATATATACACACTTGGGAGCGTTAGTTCGAAACCACTTGTTTAAAATAGCTTGATAAAGCATCAGTGCGTTGAAGCCAGCATATATTTGGCTCAATAAAAGCCTGGAACATAGGCAGATGGAAGTTTGTGCCAGTTTGTGCCAGAATTCATTGCTAATCAACGTATCTGTGTTATTCGTATGAATTGTGGGACAGTGGTCTTGATGGTACTGAGCAGCATCTGGTCAGAGATTTGCTGAATCCAGTGTCGGACAGCATACTCCTTGGTCTTTTTAGCTATCAGTGAGGTGTCTCCTGAGCCCAGAGGAGAATTCGAGCAGAGGAGTCCTCTCCTGCCGCCATCACTCAAGATAAGCAGAGTTGGCCAGCTGAGCTCAACATTATGCCCCCTCATCTTGAAATAACTTTATAAAAATACTATTCAGAGGGGAATTTACTTATCTTAAAATCAGGAACTGTGAACATCTCCAATACTAGTCCCTAAAGACAAACTATTGAAGTCATGATGACAAATACCAACAGAGCTTGAACAAAACAAAACCAGTATTACCTCATTTTACTACTACAAAACTGACACACATAGAACATTTGTAATAATATATGTCACTACAATATTCATATTAAATACATTCTGTACATAACTTGTAATTTAAATTGATTGTGATTCCTGGTTCCCTTGTAGTTGAATCAGGACACATATTCATTCATGCTAGTAATGAATACATATTGTTATTTGAACCGTTACGAGTGACTTCTTTAAGCTATTCTCATAGAGTGTTATATGTATGTGAGTGTCACAGTGTTGTTAAGAGTAGTGGATTAAATTAAATTGTTTATCTGTCTGTTGTTGTGACTTACACTTCACCATACTCATACCCTAGACACATAACGTAGCATCACACTATTCCAGAATAATTCTGACTGAGATAAGAGATATGTGGTAGCAAGTAAGGTTATCTATAATACACTACTTTTAATAGATATAGATACCTTCACAGCTGATCTCAGTCAGTACACTAAGTCCCCTATAAATATTTATAACATCCCACTTCACCACATATTGGGGTCTCGCTCTTGGGATTTTGAATCTTTAACTATTAAAAATATTGGGGGTAATTCACTTCAGGGAATATAAGAATTAAAAGGTATCCTTGGGTGGAATTAAATAAGGTTGAGCTCACGGTGCCTGTGTTGTCCATTAGAGATTGAATTGTTGGTTAGACATTGTATAAATTTACATAATAGACAATGGCGGACCTGGCCAAATTTCGATCTGCTGCGGTTCAGACTGCAAAAGAGTTAGGATTAGATGGGCAAGTTATGGTTGCCTATGTCACAACGGAATGTGACAAATTTATTGAACGCGAAGAAAGAAGATTAGAAAAAGAGGCCGAAAGAAAGTTAGAGGCTGAGACTAAGAGGTTGCAAGCTGAGGCTGAGACTAAGAGGTTGCAGATTGAGGCTGACAAAGAGGCTAAGAAATTGGAAGCAGAAAGAGAAGACAAAAGATTAGCTGCAGAAAGAGAAGACAGGAAATTAGCTGCAGAAAGGGAAGCAGAAGATAAAAGATTACAAAGGGAACATGAGTTACGACTAAGGGAGTTTGAGTTTCAAGGCCATGCTCCTGAAAATGGTGCCAGTCCCTTTGCCTCTGATGCTACGGTTACTCAAGGAGCCTCAACCTCAGCTATGAATTTTCATTTAGATCATTTTGTTGAGAAAGACGATGATATTGAGAGCTATATAAATAGGTATGAGCTATTAGCTACCACGTATGGGTTAGAGAGAGAAAGGTGGAGCTTAAAGTTATCTCAGGGACTTCGTGGGGCAGCTTATGAAGTTTTTGCAAAAATGAGCAGAGGTGATCAGGAAAATTATGACATGCTAAAGCAGGCTCTTTTGTTAAGGTATGAAAAGAATGCAGAATTCTATAGAAAAAAAATTTAGGAATGCTAAACTACTGTCAGGTGAAACCTATCACCAGTTCTCTGCACGAATAGAGACATACTTGGAGAAATGGACTTCTCTGGGGAAAACCCAAGATCTTAAGGAAATGGTCCTTATAGAGCAACTAAGAGAGTCCATGGCTCCAGACCTGAGAAAGTTTCTCATGGAACAAGGTGCAGAGAGGCTGGGTGAGTTGCTAAATGTTGCTGAAAGGTATCAAGCAGCTCAAGCAGAGGTAACAGGTAATAAAAAGAAACAGGTGGATAACTTTAGGGCACCACAGAACTTTAATAAATTTGATCCTAGGGATCAAAATAAAGGTAAGCACCAATTTGATAGGCCACGGTATGAAAATAAAAATAAATTCCCACAATTCGATGAAAGGAAATATGATGAAAGAAAATCTTTCAACCAAGGAAAAAGGTGGTGTAAAAATTGTCAGATGGACAATCATGACACTGACCGTTGCAGAAGGAAACCTGTGTATATGGCAACCCTTCAGGTCAGGTCGACCTCAAGACAGGAGGAGGATATTATGTTAGATACCACTCCAGAAGAGATGAGGAAGGCACAGGCTGGGGATAAAACACTCAAGCCTTGTTTCAGAAAATTGTCAACTTGTCATACAACTCCAGGCAAGGGAGATTTTTACATGAAAAACAAGTTGATGTATAGGAAGACTGGAGCTAGATCCAATGGTCACGGACAGCTGGTTCTTCCAAAAAGATACAGGACAGAATTAATAAGGAGCCTACATGTGAAACCAGATGGGGACCATGAGAAAATAGGTACCATCATTCAAAAGGTGGCTCACAATTATTATTGGCCCAAAGCAAGATGGGACATTGAGAATTTTGTAGAAAGGTGTAGCATAGCACATGAGGGAACACCCACAAGTGGGAACATGGATCAGGACCTGGACACGCCATGGGGCAAAATCAGGCCTAACAATAAAAGGAAAAATAAATTTGATAAAGTGGACCAAATGGAATGGGAAGCCCCTTTTCACGGACAAGCTTCACTTAACTGTTTTACAATGGCCACTATGCGGAGAGTGCAAAAGATGTCTTACCCCAGGATAAGCCGAAAATCCCTCAATCGGACTTAAACAAACTGGAGGAAGAGGATGTAGAGAGGAAATCTCTCATCAAGAATTTTAAGAGGGGAGAAAGCCCCACAAGAAAAATTGGTAGCGGTCGTTTTGTGAATGATAATTCTGGGAGGAAAAATCATCACTATAAAGCTTCAAGTGGAAGAGACCATACCGGTGCATGGACAAATAGGTCCACACAATTAAAGGTCCATATGTAGCTTTGTTAAGAACGTGGACTGATGAAAAGGCAGAGGAAAACATTACATCTTCATACCAATATGTGAATGAGCTGACACTCGGTTAAAAACTGGCTGGAAACTTGCCAATGAAAATTTGAAACAAGCCAGGAAGAAACATGCTGCCTATTATAACAGGAAGGCGAAAGACAGAAATTTGGCTGTGGGAGAGAAAGTACTGCTTCTTTTGCCTGGGAGTCAGAATAAGTTACAAATTGCATGGCAGGGTCCATATACAGTTCTAGAGAAGGTGTCTAGAACAAATTATAAGATAGATAAGAAGGGGAAAGAAAAAATCTATCATGTGAATCTCCTGAAGAAATATTTGGAAAGAGAACATCAGGAAGAGACACACTTGTTGACCTTGTCCATCGCCATGGAGATGAAAAAGGAACCACTTTCATCATTTGAATATCCATTACACCCCTGTGAGACAGCAGCACAGGTGAAAATCAGTACACATTTAACGAAAACTCAGAAAGAGAGAGTGCAACAGGTTCTAAATAATCATGCAGAGGTGTTAACAGACCGACCAGGGCATACAAACCTATTGGAATATGATATGAAACTGATAGACCCACACCTGTCTGTATGAAACCATATTCGATTCCGTTTGCTAAGGAAAAAGCTTTGAAGGAAGAGATAGACTATCTGTTGAAGGAAGGAATTATTTCGCACAGTGAGTCTTCGTATAGTTCCGGTGTTGTACTTTTAAGGAAGCCCTCTGGAGAACATAGACTCTGTATAGATTACAGGAGACTGAATGCTATTACAGAAGGACAGGTGGATCCATTGCCGGATACAAATCAGCTGTTTGCCAGGCTAAATAAAGCTAAATATTTCTCAAAAGTGGATCTGAGTAAAGGATACTATCAGATTCCAGTAAAACCTGAGGTTAGACCATACCTAGCTTTTAGTACCTCAGAAGGACACTATGAGTTTAATAGATTGCCATTTGGATTGAAGAATGCGCCTAGTGTCTTCTCTAGAATGATGAGAAAATTATTGGATCCTCTGAATAATCCCTGTATAACAAATTTTATGGATGATATCCTTATAGCAACAGAAACATTTGAGGAACACATTGACTCTCTGAACATGCTGTTTGATCGACTTAGGGAGGCAAATTTAACAGCCCGACCAACCAAATGTTGCGTTGGATGTAAAGAATTGGAATTTTTGGGACACACAGTTTATCAGGGAAACATGACCCCTGACCCAAAGAATTTAGAGAAACTACAGAAAGCCCCGAGACCACAAACCAAGAAGGACGTGAGATCCTTTGTCTCATTATGTGGTTTCTACCAGAAGTATATCAAAAACTTTAATTCCATATGTGCACCTTTAACGGAATTGACACGTAAAGGACTTCCAGATCGCATTACATGGACACCACAATGTGAAATGACTTACCAAGAATTGAAGGAAAAGCTCACAAGTAAACCCATTTTGAAATTACCTGACTTAAGTCAAGAATTCATAGTAAGGACGGATGCAAGTAATATTGGGTTAGGTGCAACTTTACTACAGAAATCAGATGCATTGGATGGGGAATTAAGCCCAGTGGCATATGCTAGCAGAAAGTTGAATAAAGCTGAAATCAACTACTCAACTAGCGAAAAAGAATGTCTTGCAGTAATATGGGCAATAAAGAAATTCAATATTTATCTATATGGGAAGGCATTTAAGTTGCAAACTGACCACAAACCTTTATCGTTTTTAGCACAGGCTAAGCATGAGAACTCTAGGTTACTCCGATGGTCTTTGCTTCTGGCTCCATATAATTTTAGCATTGAATATATATCTGGAAAAACCAATCTGGGAGCGGATTTTTTAAGCCGCCATCCGTGTGATGAGAATCACCGTAAACCCCAGAAATAATAATAAATTTCTCTATGTGTATATAGAATAAAGGACTGACATATAATGTCTGTTTTAAGAGGGGAGGTGTCATGAAATATTCTAATCCACATATATAAATTATTAGGTAAATATGAAGCCTAACAAATAAAATTAATAAAGAGAAGAGCAATGGTAAAATAACAGTGCTGTCACAAAGAATGTACTCGAAATCCCCCTTGTTTTCTGCTTCGTCTGCAAATTGTAACGCTTTCACGTTGATATAAAAGCTTACTGTATTATTACCCGCCTTCTTCAATGAAACGTGTGCTGCATTTCTAAGAAAAACATTGAGACGTACTGCGTAATGACCTAAATTAATCCTAACATTAATTATATTACGTTACCAAAACGAACGAACAGATGGACAAAAGGATAGCGAGAGGGGAGGGCTGAAAATCAGGAACGCATGCAACACGCGACGCGCGATATACAAATGCTGGCATCACGCGTGTAAGTCTACAAGCACTAACTTTTTCAGACGGACAGTGATAAAATACACTACCCTTTCCCAGAGTTAGGTTTATAAATCATAACAGACTCTTATTAGAAAAGATAACAATAGATGGGTTTACGTTTGAACACATAACAGTACCCAGACAGCACATCTTCCAAACAGGAGGTAGAAGAAATTGCATATTTTGAACGCAGCCACGTAGCTCCTTTAAATTAGTATTATTGGGTTCCTTAGGGCTTGCTGACAAATAATATGTAAAACGTTACGCCAATAGTCCAGGAATTAATAAATTATACCCAAAATAAAATAGTGAGGCTGCCTGACAGCATGAAATCATTTCTGCTCATAAAATTTTTTATAACGTGTTTGAAAAAAACCTTACGTTACATAAATAGCCTACCATGTAAACTCCAAATTGATTGGAGCGCAACAAATGAAAGCCTAACCACGATTGGTCAGGCTATAAATACTATCTTGGTTGTTAGGGGAAACGGGGAAAGGTAACATTTTTTCAAACACTTGTCGAAACGGGGCTCATTGGTCAGACTCGCTGATATACACACTTGGGAGCGTTAGTTCGAAACCACTTGTTTAAAATAGCTTGATAAAGCATCAGTGCGTTGAAGCCAGCATATATTTGGCTCAATAAAAGCCTGGAACATAGGCAGATGGAAGTTTGTGCCAGTTTGTGCCAGAAATTCATTGCTAATCAACGTATCTGTGTTATTCGTATGAATTGTGGGACAGTGGTCTTGATGGTACTGAGCAGCATCTGGTCAGAGATTTGCTGAATCCAGTGTCGGACAGCATACTCCTTGGTCTTTTTAGCTATCAGTGAGGTGTCTCCTGAGCCCAGAGGAGAATTCGAGCAGAGGAGTCCTCTCCTGCCGCCATCACTCAAGATAAGCAGAGTTGGCCAGCTGAGCTCAACATTATGCCCCCTCATCTTGAAATAACTTTATAAAAATACTATTCAGAGGGGAATTTACTTATCTTAAAATCAGGAACTGTGAACATCTCCAATACTAGTCCCTAAAGACAAACTATTGAAGTCATGATGACAAATACCAACAGAGCTTGAACAAAACAAAACCAGTATTACCTCATTTTACTACTACAAAACTGACACACATAGAACATTTGTAATAATATATGTCACTACAATATTCATATTAAATACATTCTGTACATAACTTGTAATTTAAATTGATTGTGATTCCTGGTTCCCTTGTAGTTGAATCAGGACACATATTCATTCATGCTAGTAATGAATACATATTGTTATTTGAACCGTTACGAGTGACTTCTTTAAGCTATTCTCATAGAGTGTTATATGTATGTGAGTGTCACAGTGTTGTTAAGAGTAGTGGATTAAATTAAATTGTTTATCTGTCTGTTGTTGTGACTTACACTTCACCATACTCATACCCTAGACACATAACGTAGCATCACACTATTCCAGAATAATTCTGACTGAGATAAGAGATATGTGGTAGCAAGTAAGGTTATCTATAATACACTACTTTTAATAGATATAGATACCTTCACAGCTGATCTCAGTCAGTACACTAAGTCCCCTATAAATATTTATAACATCCCACTTCACCACACTCTCTACGATTATAAAACAACCATATCGATTGGAGGCCGACCTCTTTCCAATCTACGTTTTGCTGATGATATTGATCTTATAGCTGGAGCAGAATCAGAACTTCAAGACCTTACCTCTAGACTGGAGAAAGTAACAAGAACGTATGGGATGGAAATTAGTATAGAAAAAAGCAAGATATTGGTGAATAGCCATAAGAAACATGTTCCGACCAACATTACGTTAAATGGGCAAACGTTAGAAGAAGTTAACACCTTTAAATATCTCGGGTCCACTATATGTAGTGATGGAAGATCAAGTAAAGAAATCAAGACAAGACTTGAGATGGCCTCAGCTGCCATGACAAGGCTGAATGTGATCTGGAAAAGTAACATCAGTTTTCCTGTGAAGATCAAATTATACAAATCACTTGTATTATCTATTCTCTTGTATGGGTGTGAGGGCTGGACACTCACTGCAGATACGGAGCAAAGGATTCAGGCTTTCGAGTATAAATGTTATAGAAGAATATTTGCGCATTTGCTATAAAGAGCACAAAACAAATGTCTATGTTAGAGAGAAAATAAACACCTATGCAGGCCACCAAGAACCACTTTTATCAGTAGTGAAACGTCGAAAGCTTGCCTGGTTTGGGCATGTAACTCGTCATGACTCCCTTTCGAAAACGATCCTCCAGGGAACAGTCGAAGGTAAACGGAGAAGAGGAAGGCAAAGAAAATTCTGGGCTGATAACATCAAAGAATGGGCATGACACGGTTTTTTCACACTTGTACGCATTGCTGAGGATAGAGAGCAGTGGAGGACCCTGTCTGCTGATGCTTCCACCATGGCACCCCTACGACCCATGACGGGTTACGGGTTGAGATGATGATGATGGTTAGATGACACAAGATGCCTGAGACAAGCTGCAAGTGTATGTCATTAGAAGAGATGAATAAGAAGCACATAATTCTGGACATTGGTAGGAACCACACCATACATCAACCACTTAGAGAAACAGAAGAGAACAACTGTTTGGACAATTCACTAGCATGTAGTCCACTCAGTTGCTATCACAAAGCAGGATAATGAAGATTCTGAAATGACTGATGAAGATAGCCCAAGACAAGATGGCTTTGACAAATCTGGGTGAAGGCATATATGCTCTAATGGGAACTGGATGACAAAATAGGACAAGGCAGAAATTAATGAAGGTAGATGGAAATAAATTGCTGAACATCATATATGGCAAAGTGAAATGAAAATGGATAGTGTTTGTTGTAAAACAATATTTCATTGCTGGAAACAAGAGATGTAATACCTAATACACTTCAATCAATATGACAATACCTCCATGTGTTGCTAGGGCCTAACAGGAAAGCAAAAAATAGTGAGTCTGTATGCAAGGCATCGTATGTCTTATTGCCATATATGGTAATATGTGACCTTTAGCTTTATGCACCTTATTTCCCGTGGAATATTTTGAAAGTACCACACCCGACCCCGCCTGTTTGGAGCTTTTGGTTAGACCCCATAAAAAACAGATGTGTGGGAGACCGGGAATATAACCTGACACGTTTCAGTGTTATTCTACTGTGAAGTTCGCTTGCCAAGATACCAGACCTTGCTATAGTGAAGCCTAGAATTCAGAATTCCATTTTAGCAGACCGGACACCTTTTTTTTGAGTATTTATCAGGACTTACAAAAAACAGCCCAGGAAATCTCTATAATTTTAATAAAGAAAGCCGATGTCTGAGGAAACTGAAGGAACAACACAAAGTCACAGAGGGAACTTATTACATTAACGACACCCCAGATGCATGTAAGAGGCCGATTCAAGTCTCTTTTATTCATCTGAGAAAAAAGTCTGTGAGGCAGGATTGGTGTAAGTTGTGATTTTACATTCTATATTTTATTACTAACATGTAAACTAACATATTTATGTATATTACCATGTGAATTTTAATATGTAAAAATCACTAGTGGATGTCCAAGTCATTTGAGGCTGGCAAGCTCAGAGCATAGAATGATGATTCATGAACCACCACTGCAGGAGTTAGTGACTGCTTTATTGCCAGTTTCTTAAAGAGAACTAAACGCAGAAAGAGTCCCAGGTTCCATATGAAGCAGGGAGGGAAAGATGAAAGAAATGATGTACATTCTAAGTATAATACTTACAGTTTCTAACCAGTGTAAATATCTATGTGAAAATATTTATTTTAAAATTAATGGTAGTTTCTAACTTGTCAAATCAGTGTAAATATAAATGAAAACATATTCAATTTATACTGTGAACACTTTTCAATCAGTGGAAATGTAAATGGAGTGTAAACAGAACCCATCAGCGGGAGCAGAAACTCCTATTGGCAGCTAAGTGAAAAATATACGCTGCCAAAGTGAATTTTTTTCCCATCGTCTCTACTATAAATCAATGATGAAACTTTTCTTCTAAACAATTCAATTATTTTCAAACTGTTAAAACTTAAGTGATTATTAAATTTTGTTATTTGTAAATTTACAAATTTAACTTCGATTTAATCATTTTAAAGTTATAGCACGTTTGTCTCAGTCAATTTACGACACACACTCTAAACAGATCTACCAGAATAATAAAAATTCCACTGAGTAAATCAGGGGTGGGAGCTTAAACGAGCTAACATATACCATTGCTTAATCCTTCACAAAAGTTGTTGGCAGATTCTAGAATTAACGTGCTGAGCCAAACGCAGCATTGTTTTCGCTTATCTGAATATCTTGTGAACACTCCTTTGTGGTAGAAGCATCATTAACCTTTTACCTACATATCTGCCAAGAGTAATCTTGTGCGAATGTAGTCACTCTGAAGCCCATATTAGATACTCTTGAGTTTTGGCCACTGTTGGATCACTACTGCAAAGCAGGGGAGGCAATACCGTCACAATTAACATTTGTAGGTTTGGGCTTTTCTTCCATTCCAAAACACCGAGCTGGAGGCATGAGCTCCAATTTCTTTCCCGGGTATTCTATCCTGGCTCAGCAGACATTTAAAGGACTCTTAACATCTAGTTTCAAGCTAGAATGGGAAGTGGCAAGATATGCTTCTCTCCAAATATGCAGTGCTAAAACACTGTGCTCTGGTTCTGGGCTCTACCAAGGGATCATCAGTAACCAGGTAAAAGCCAGAGCTCAGTCTGGAGCTAAAGTAATTCCCTTATTTTAGTGTGCAATGTTGGCCAGGCAACTAAAAGGTTGCCTGTTTCCAAGATGCATGGAGGTGTCAAAGTCATGCAAGAGCTATAACTCATTTGCAACCCAGCATGTGAGATGAAATGCTCAATAAACACTGCAAAAATCACTATAAGAGACAAAAAGAAAAGTGTAGACAAATGGAAGTAAAAAGAAAAAAAACCCATGTTTCAGCTGATTGCAGAGATGGAAAATAAGAGTTTAGGCAGCTAATAGAATGCAGTCCAATCAGTTACTATCATCTTCAGAAGCTGAAGATCTGGTTACAGGGCAACATATAGGTGGACATGAAAGTTTAAAGAAATCTGAACAAAATATACCATGCTCTAACCACAGCAAACATCTCACACGAGCATGACACCTACATCTCCCAACAATGTTTAATGGCATAAATGGGCAGAAGTACACCATTTACTCTACAATGAATAACTGATCATGAGGGCTAATGATGTAAACAAATTAACATATCTAAATTTATCAACAATATATTCTAACTATAAACTATCACAGATAAACAGCACATGTTTATTCATTGATTTAAAAAAAAAAAAACTTATCTTCACTGCATACTTTAGACCTTCCTCCATTACTGCTAACCCAGGAATTAAGAATCAAAAAGTACTTAACAATAATTTCATTGGTATGCCTTATCATATCATATGTCAGTGTCTTTTATGCACCTCTTGCTTCACTGGTTAGCAACTATACCTGAGCATGGATTGGCAACCTCATCATGCAAAACAAGCTGGTAGGCTACAACATTCACCAGTGCAAGAACATTATAGTGCTTTGGCAAAGGCCTCCTAAAAAGGAGCCAACCGCAGTGACAGGCCAAAGCTCCTTAAGGCAGCCGTTACATAATAATTATTAGTTGCCTCTTTAGACATGCCTGAAGCAGCAGTGATGCTTCTAGGATAATGACTAACTGGGCCATATATCATGCTTCAATTTTAATTTATTTTTTATCTCACTATGTAGATAAGAACAAGATCCTGACAATGGACCGAATACATACTGAGGACACCTGCTGAAAAGCATTACAATATAGTCCTTGTTCTGGAATCCTCAAGGTAAGAGAGTGTGACTGAAAAAACATGGAGAATAGAGCTGGAAACTGAAATAAAAAGGATGTGACCAACATGGAAAGACTTTGAGCTGATGATACACGAAGCAGGACCTCTTGATTTTGTTGAAGGCCTGTGCATCTTGGACAGCTGAAGGGTTATGAATGGGTAAATCTCATTTTGTTGCCCTGTTTCTCTTTTGCCATCAATTTATCACAGTGTTTTTGCAGTTTTTTTATTTTTAAAATATATGTAGGCCTAGTAAATTAAAGAAAATAAAATCTGATTTCTGATTCTAAATATAGTTTCTTCCCTCTCCACTCAGTCCAAATACAGTAAATTAAAACTAAAACTGTGTGAATATGTGCCCTTCCCTTTCCACACAAAAAAAATTAACAACAAATAGGCCTAGAGCCTACAAAAAAAAAAAAAGACAACAAAAAAGTAAAGTCTCTCATAACTGCCCTGTTGTTAACAAGTTGAAAAGGGGGTGAGATAGCCCGGTGGTGTCATGGATGACACTCAATCCACAAATTATCTGCCATCATCCATATGAGCACGCGGTCTGACTACCCCTTATCGTCACACCATCATGGATCCTTATATATTAATTTTAGTTCTTGTTATAGGCTACACTGTTTAGCCTAGGCCTAACTAAATTGTGCAGTTCTTTAGGTCTATCTATTCTAAACATGTTGAGCTTTCCTCTTGGCACAACAAACAATTAAGAACAGCTGTTTCTTACTTATATGTGAACGATGCTTATATCTTTATTGAGAATTTCGCCCATGTCATTTTTCATAGTAGGCCTACTCAGTATTCCATCGTAGGCTACTTTGCAGGCCTACTTCTAACATCTGTCAAGCACTGCCTAAGTACATGAGTCATATATAATATGACACATTAGCCCCTGAGTGTCTTAGCCATGCGTTGCTAAAATGAATGTTATTCATATGTTTTTCATGTTTTCTGTGCTTAAATTTTCCTTTTCTTCCTTCCGTCAATTTTTGTTTTCTTGCGTTTACTTTCAGAAGGCTATGTACCTTCGCTGCTCAGATCGTCTGTCACTCGGTTTCTTAGAATCTAGTTTTAAGGTTAGAAAGTTAATAGGGCCTAGCTGATAAAATGTTTCAAATGAAAAAACAAAACACTTACCTGCAGCAGAAAGGCAGCGAATGCTGAACAGTTGCCACTGCACAAAATGTTTTTTTCACTGTAAACTTCACAACCTAAAGAAACATATTTGTCTCGCACGCCACAGCTGCGAAAACCATGCCCTGGTTTATATACAAAAGAATTCGGTGTCAATTCTCTGACTCTGGGTCGCGGAACTAGGCTACCAGATTTCTTATCGTTTTAATGCCTGAAAAATTGAGCGGTCAAACAAACATAAATCGTGCCTACGCAAATGGCTGTTAGCAATAAAATAATTAATTAAGTTAGGTACGACTTGATCTTTTTTTGTGAACTGATTTATAAAATAAAATACAGTATCAAAATAATAGACTTTGCTTTACTGGCGCAGTAGTTACTATTTTAAAACTTGTTACACACCATTTTCAATCAATGGCTTCAGATACATCTCATGATTTTTCCCGTTCAGCCCTTGATGGGTTATAATTAGTACATCTGGTGTTACTAATTCAAGTAAATGAAGTCAGGTTTCCAATACCCAAATATAGTACCTTCTTCCCCCTCCACTCATTCCAAATGGAGTAAATCAAAAGTAAATTTGTATGTATGTTTTTGTGCGTGACCTCCCCTTTCCAAGAAACGAACAAACAATAAAAATTAAAAACAAACGAATCAAAAACAAACAAACAATAAACAAACTAAACTGAAGTCTCTCATAACTACCTTGTTGTTAACAAGGTGAAAATGGGCGAGAAAGCCCGGTGGGTATCCGAGATTACATCAAATCCACCAATCATCTGCCATCAGCCATACAAGCACCCCATCAGACTATCCCTTTTCCTCACATCATCACTGATTCCTATATCTCACGATACACTGCTCATCGTAACATGACTTATAGTGACATCTGCTGGCATTTTTGCACACACAGTCGCGTTACTTGTACTATCTCGGCCTCCTCTAGTGCGGCATGCACCTCGCACCAGGAATCCCCTAATCAGAACAATCACTAATAACACTGACAAACAACATTTTTCTTTCTTATATAAGAATAAGTGTTCTTAGGTCAGTTTCTTGCGCTGATTTCAAATCTGAAATCCGTTTATCTCTATCACGTCAGGTTCTTAAGATATTTGTGAATAAATATATTTTTGGGAAACCGTTATTTGCTCCGTTTCATTTTTACTATATAACTTATTAAAAATTAATAAAATGCAAAATAATTCTACTTTTTATACTGCTAACAGATGCATGACATATGTTACGCTATTTTTCAAATAGTTACTGTATTTTGAAATAATTCTGAGCGAAATATGGCTTCTAGAAGTTGTAGAAATTCGGCTGATCTGTTCTGTTACGTATGCGGATATTTTACCGATCGTGTTCACCAGAAAAAACTTTACACCATTACTAAAGAAAGAATATGAACGTTATTTTGATTCGAAAGTTGATGATGCAAATAAATCTTGGAAGCCAAATGCAGTTTTTTCGACCTGTGCAAATACATTGGCAGGTTGGTTACGAAAATCGCCGAAGCATAAGTCGATGCCTTCTGGAGTGCCAGTAATATGGCGTGAACCGACAAATCACGCTACTGATTGTTACTTCTGCTTGACAAATATCCATGGTTTCACTTTTAAAACTAGAAAGTCTGTGGTTTATCCAAATATTGAATCGGTATCGAAAACAGTTCCTCATGATCCAATCACGTGTCCGATCCCAGTTCCACCATAACAATATCCGTTGGACGTGAATGAACCATCAGAAAGTGATAGTTTACCTGCTTTAGAAACTAATTCTGACTCGGATTATATACCGGTGAATGATGGTGTTCACTTAATTAACCATGCAGAACTTTCAGATCTAATACGTGATCTCGCTCTTACCAAAGGACAAGTGGAATTACTCGGTTCGCGACTCAAAGAATGGAATCTTTTAGCGCCCAATACTCCGATATCTAAATTTCGTCATAGACACAGAGAACTTGTTCAATACTTTGAGATGTATGATGGCATTTGCTATTGCAAAGATGTAAACGGTCTAATGGTGCACCTCGGTCATGAGCACATAGTTAACGAATGGCGACTTTTCATCGACTCTTCCAAGACTAGTCTAAAAGCCGTGTTATTGCATAACGGAAATTTATTTTCATCAATTCCAGTCGCCTACTCTGTTCATATGAAAGAAACTTATTACAATATGGGTATACTTTTGGCAAAAATAAAGTACAATGACTACCAATGGCGGATTTGTGGAGACCTAAAGGTCATTGCAATTCTCACGGGCATGCAGACTGGGTATACTAAATTTTGTTGCTTCCTATGTGAATGGGACAGCCGCAAGAGACAGGAACATTATGCAAGAAAGGTGTGGCCTATCAGGGATCGTATGCAGCTCGGGCATAAAAATGTAATACATGAGCCATTAGTTAACAAAGACGGCATCATTTTACCACCGTTACATATAAAGTTGGGGCTCATGAAGAATTTCGTAAAAGCGTTAGATAAAACGAGCAAAGCTTTCACTTATCTTCGAGAAAAGTTTCCGCAAGTTAGCGATGCAAAGATAAAGGAAGGTATCTTTGTAGGACCTCAGATTAGGAAAGTTATTGCAGACAAACAATTCGAGAACTTGTTACATGGTAGTGAACTTCGCGCATGGATGGCATTCAAATCGATCGTCGATAACTTTCTGGGAAATCATAAATCTGTCGACTATGTGCATATTGTTAAGCAGTGCATAGATGCATACAGAATTATGGGCTGTAACATGTCCCTCAAAATCCATTTGCTTGATTCGCATCTTGACTTTTTCCCTGACAAACTTGGCGAAGTCAGCGATGAACATGGAGAACAATTCCATCAAGATATCGCCGTAATGGAGTCACGCTATCAAGGACGGGCATTAAAATTGACCAGACAAACATAGAAATGTTAGAGAAAGAAAAAAAAAGTTTTTTTTTGTTAGTCAGTGTAACCTCTGACAACATATGACTCCTGGGCGGAGAACTGTGGAGGCCGAGATGCGAGGAATGAACCAGAGCTGGGGCACTGTTAGAAGGATGGCCGCCGACCGAACCAAATGGAAGCAGTTTGTTGTTGCCCTACAAGACGCCACCAGGCGTGATGGCCACAGACTGCTTTGACAGTCTGTGGCTAAGAATCAAAGAAGAAGAAGACATATGACTCTTAAAGTCACCACAGACGCGGCCTCCTCTCCTGACGTCATAAACACTATTCCAAGCTTCAACAACAAGATGCACGCGGCATATTCTTCTCGCGTATACAACTTACATCTAGGCCCAGCGATATCACTTATAGCGCATCCAAATCATTGCATTTCTAACACCACTACTAGACTCTATTTTTTTTTTTTTTTTTTTTTTTTTTTCG
Organism: Oreohelix idahoensis; assembly: GCA_024509875.1. Taxonomy (NCBI): domain Eukaryota; kingdom Metazoa; phylum Mollusca; class Gastropoda; order Stylommatophora; family Oreohelicidae; genus Oreohelix; species Oreohelix idahoensis. The sequence continues at coordinate 296,267 of JAMPIV010006672.1, forward strand.
TTCGCCCGCTAATACTCAAGGCGAAATCTCAGGTTATTATTTTATGTCTAACCTGACATTGATTTTACGTGAGTATCCCTTTATTTCTTGTACAGAGACAGGTGTCCCTCGCCATTCAGGCAAATACTCGCCGATTTCGGAGGTACCCATTGCAGCTGGGTCGGCTCAGGAGCCGCCAGTCCCTGGTCGACGACACTCCTTCAAATGTTCTCGCCAGGTCTCGAGTTAATCCAGTCCAAATCCCGGTTGACGAAAAATCCTCAAATGCCGTCGCCCGGGTTTGATCCTGTATCACCCGGTCGCCAGAGCAGTGTTGTAACCACTACGCTAGCGCGGCTCCCACTAGACTCTATAATCTTTGTCTTCTTTTTTCGTTCGTCCTGAAAAGGACGTTGGGTGCTTTGAGTCCGTTTACAGCGAAGCTGCGATAGCGCCTTACGGCCGACACATCCGACTTCAGCACGGCATTTTTGGGGGACCGTGTAAGCCTTCCATCTTCGATCCCTACTCACTCAGCCAGACGGGACCCAAAGACGCAGCAATAGAGAACGCAGTCAGCGACTCATAGCTTGACTGCCTGCGTCAGGACCAGCGAACCAGAGCTGGTCAAGACCGCACTCCACCTCCACGTGGTGGTCCTGGAAACAGTCTGCAGCAGTGCAGTCTGGCTGAGCGAGTGTGGAACGCAATGGGAAGGCAAACCCGGTCCTAAAAAATGCCGTGCGGAAGTCGGATGTGTCGACCGAAAGGTGCAGATATCACAGCTTAGGCGTAAACAGACACAGCGCAACTACCGTCCTTTTCAGGGCGAACGAAGAAGAAGACTCAGCCAGACTGCAGTGATGCAGCCTGTTTCCAGGACCACCACTTGGAGGTGGAGAAATGTCTTTGTCAGATCTGGTTCGCTTACCCTGACGCAGGCTATGGGTCGCTGACTGCATTCCTCACTGTTGACGCGTCTTAGGTCCCACTCTATGGTCTAACAATAACCACTTCAAATACATCGAACCACATCCAACCGGTCATTCACGACGGTCAGTTACAAACTTCCTCTAACATTGCCAAACACTCTCGATCACATGTGCAGAGAAAAGATGCACAGGCAAAATACAGAATGAAGCAACATGCAGACCGTAGACTACGATCGCAGCCGTCTCATCTGAAAGTAGGAGATTTGGTTTTAGTATGACAAGAACAAAACAGCAAATCAATTCCGAGGTTTAATCCAGAATCTTACCAGACTACTAAAATCAAGGGAAACATGATAAGTGCATCAGGTGAAGGCAGGGATGTGACAAGAAATGTCTCTGATGTCACCATGGACAACAACAGGCAATTACCGCAAACAGGCAGACCACCGCCTAGACACCGAAATGTCCCAAGACGTCTCAATGACTATGTTTTGTATTGACAATGACTCTGTCTGTCATTAGTGATGTTTGTAGAATAGTTTGAGTTTCAATGTGTTTTTGTTATTCATGAAAGGGAGAGAATGTAGTGTCCTATATTTAGATATGAGGAGAGAGTTACGGGACTTGGAATACTGGCAGTTGTGAGATGTTAGACATGTTTGTATCTCTATCAGGGCCGGCTCTACCGACGGCGCAACACGTGCATTTGCACGGGGCGGCAAGCTTTGTGGGGCGGCAAAAAATCTTTTTACTTATTTTTACAATCCCGCCAAAATATTCCGCCTGGGAGCATCGCTGGTGTAATGGTTACCACACTGCGCTAGCGATCAGGTGTTCAAGCCCGGGCGCAGGCATTTGTAAGAGTGTCATCGACCAAGATTTTGACTGAATAACCTGAACGGCCCCTGAAATAAACCCTCTGTGGATGGTGTCGCGGAGTGTTTGAAGGTTTCGTCTAGATTATTTTAAAATTCCTTACTTTTCTATTCCTTCACATTTTGTCTGTTTTCTCTAAGAAATATTTGCACCTGCGATCTGTTCTTTAGCTGTTTTTCAAGTCTTCACTAATAGTTCTGCCATACGATCCTAATGATAGCTTCTCCTCCTACAAAGGCAGTAAAAGGTATTTCTTTAGAGACGTCAGTACAATTTATTGGCTTGGTCGAAACCACAGTTGTTCCAGGAGGATTATTTTTCCATGTTCAGTGGTCAACTGAAGACCGCCACGATAAATTTTCCGGCATGGCTGAACGGGAGACGGGAATTAATTAACTTGGCGTGGGAATCAGGAGTTTATTTTTTTATCGACTGTTCTATGTTGGCGGTTCGAATGTTTCAGTTGTTTTGGAGTGTGCATTCAAGGAAGTTACAGTGATAAATAAGTTTTTTAAAACGTTTTATGGAAATGAGTACAGTGCTTCAGCCTCCATTCATTACTAAATAATAGATTTTATTGTAGGGTTTATTAAAACAGTTTTAATATTCAAATAGATATAATGTCCTATTAAAGAAAAAACTATCAGGTGCTGAATATCGGAAACGGAAACTGGAAAAAGAACGCGATATTCAAAAACATAGCGGGGCTTTACATAAATATATAAAAACTGAAACAGCTGAGGTAGGACAGAAGAAAATAAGCAAATGTACCGAAACAAATGATTCTGAGCTCATGGCAAGTACTTCTAACTCGGACCCCAGTAACGTAGATATTACTAACAATGTCAACAATGAGACTGATTTGACTGTTTCCAATTCCAGAGATTTAAGTGATGAACTTAAGAGGTGCACTGATCCGGCAAGATGGAGTCCTTCTTTAAGCGATACCGAAAGACTGGAAATCGTAAAAAAAGGCCTGCCAGAGAGACCAAAAAATGAGTTCGTTTTTCCGCGCAGCTCTAATGGTCGGAAATTTTCCCTAAATTGTTACACTAGGGAGCTAAGCAATGGAGAACATATTAATCGATCATGGTTAGTGTATTCAAAAGAAAAAGATTCTGTATTTTGTTTCTGCTGTAAGTTGTTTTCCTGTAATAAAATGTCACTCACTACTGATGGCTATAATGATTGGGGTCATGTGTATGTGTATCTTAATGAACACGAAAAATCTAAAAACCACTTGGAGTCCCATACAAAGTGGATTGAATTATCATCCAGGCTTAAATCAGTACAGACAATTGATTCAATGCAACAAAAGTTATTAAATTCAGAAGTTCGACACTGGAGGAGCATAATAGAACGCCTAATTGCTATTGTCCAGTTCTTGAGCCAACAATGCTTGCCATTTCGTGGAACATCTGATAAATTATATGACCCTAACAATGGAAATTTTTAAAGCTTCTTGAACTGATTGCCAGATTTGATAGTGTTATGTGTGAACATTTAATGAGAGTAGCTCGCGGATTGACCCAACATTACCTTGGGAAAAACATTCGAAATGAATTAATTGCTCTTCTCTCTGGAACCATTAAAAAAAAAAAAAAATAATAATAATTTCTATGGTGGAGAAAGCTAAATATTATAGCATAGTTGCAGACTGTGCTCCCGATGTAAGTCACATTGAACAATTAACACTAATTGTAAGATTTTTTAATACGAATCCAGATGATATCAACATTAGTGAGCATTTTCTTGGTTTCATTGCTGTAGAAGCCACTACAGGCTCAGCGTTAACCGAATGCATTCTAAGAAAATTGTCAGACATTGATATTCCAATCGCAAACATGCGTGGCCAGGGGTATGACAATGGATCAAATATGAAAGGAAAACATTCAGGAGTTCAACAACGTATTAGGGACTTGAACCCGAGAGCTTTTTATATCCCTTGCTGTTCTCATTCTCTCAACTTGGTGGTCAATGATGCCGCGATGTCATCTAGAGAAGGGGTTTTATTTTTTGAAACGGTTCAGAAATTGTATGTGTTTTTCTCAGCGTCAACACTGCGTTGGGGAATCCTTAAGAAACATATTACAACTCTAACGCCCAAGCCACTAAGTACAACTCGCTGGGAATCTAGAATCGAGGCCATTCGTCATTTAAGGTAGAAGGATACCCAAAAATGTTTTAAAAAAATAAAAATCCAATAATTTTCATTTTCATGCGTTAAATCATCGTCAACATGTTCTTGAACTATAAATAATTCATAGAAGCTTAGAGATACTCTGGTTTGATAGGAATCAGTGTTTTTCTACACACACCCCCTTGAGGGATTTGCATAGCAACCAATGTTTATAGTTGGTTACCATGTGAATAATGACCCAACATGAAGGTGCGTAATTGTAAAACTGCAAAATTATAATTATACTGAGGCAACAGGAAAAAGATATTTATAATTTTTCCACGGGGAATCACTCAATGATTTCTTATGAATTGTTCAAAAGTGTGTGTCTAGAAAGCTTTGATCGTAAATTTGAACATTTGTTACATGCATTGTGCATTTTCACCAACATCAACTCTATTTATTGCTAGTTTTATACTGATTCTGTATAATAGTAGTTAGCAGAGCTTCTTTTGTTCACAATGGGAAATAAGACAAAGACTGGGAGGCGTGTACACCAACAAACCGTTGCCTGATAATGAGACACCTATTGTCGATAGTGACGCTATAAAGACTCTGTGCTCCTCAGCAAAGAAAATAAAGGTCCAAGAAAGTGAAGGACAAGCTAAAAATGACAACAGAGGAAATGGGTTTATCCTTATGGATGTAAAACTACTGTTTGGGTTTTTATGCGCTAACTTTAGATGTGACAAATGTTATCAGTACTCACTGACCTGTGAGATCGTCGAAGAGACTCGGAATGGCTTTTGTCATGAAATCAGTATCAAGTGCACAAACTGTGCCAATTTCAATACATCTGATGTTTCATCTTCAGCTACTCACAAACAAAGAAGTAAATGTGTGAATGGTGGCATTTGTGCGTTCTATTGGGAAAGGCCACAGTGCATTGCAGAATTTTTTGATATACATGAACACAAGTCAACCCATAGCAAAGAAAGCATACAGGAGAACGCTGCACAGGATCTATTCAGCAAGTAAGGACATTGCAATGGAAAGACCTTGAGAGCACTGAAAAGGGGATTCATAGACACTGCAGCTGCAGTAGAAGGAGACCTTTATTCAACAGGAGCTCATTAAACTTCATTTTGTGAGTTCTTTTTCTGTTTTTCTTTGTTTTCTCGGAATTGTCTTTTTAGCATAATTGGTGATCTTTGAAACAAGATATCTCTGGATCTGTACATTCAATTGACATGAAAATTATCACAGTTGGTTGTCATATAATCTTACAGATTCTGACCTAAAATGGATACAATTGAATTCAAAGTTTTAGTTTTATGACCATCATGCATATATAATGAGGCACAAATATCAAACATTCCAGAAATATACATTTTGAAAATTCATTAAAAATTAACCTTTCTGTCAATCTGTCATTTTAGTTCATGACCTCACGCTATATATAATGATTCAATTTGTCAAGTTTCAGTCAGATCCTTATACAAATAACATAGTTATGATGTTTTAAAAAAGGTGTTTAATTTATTCACTACGGCGGCCATATTGGATAGCTAATTTGCATAATTAATGAGGTCATTATGTGGACAAATATTTTAAGTCCATACTAACACTATACCCATGGTTGTTTGATTCTGAAAGGAAAATTTGAGTTTTTTACCCTATCAAGGTATCCTTCTACCTTAAGATATTATATTGAGGAATTTTATGATGCATTGATAGAAATTGCTGATGACGAGTCAGTAGGCAAAATGGCGAGACATGAAGCTGAAACCCTTGCCCTAAAACTCAGAGATTTTAAATTTTTATGTTGTCTGGTTATATGGCACTATGTTTTAAACGAAATTAATGTTGCTAGTAAACTGTTGCAAAGCATAAAAATGGAAATCTTCTTCTTCTTCTTCTTCTTCTCGTTCGCTGTTGTTTAGAAATGTCTACACAAGAAGTCCGGTTTTCTGGATGTATGTTGCTGTGGTTGAAAGTTCTTCAAGACTCCCAATGACTAGTGCCATAAATACTTTGAGAAATGTTCTCAAGAGCCTTAAGAATCTCAGAAATGATAAATCATTTCAAAATTTTCTTGTTGATGCTACAACATTAGCTGAGAAAGTTGAAGCTGATCCTGATTTGATGCCAACGTTTGAAAGTACTAGAGTGCGTCGGCAGAAAAAGGAACACAACTATGAAGCAAGAGATGAACCTATTTAACCTATTTTAGATCCCAAAACTAAATTCAAAATTGAATGTTTTTTTTTTTATTATTGATGTTGCAACTAATTCTATTGAAGAAAGGTTCGAGCAATTGGAACATCACAGTTCACATTTTTCCTTTTTATATAACATCCCTAAATTGAAATCTGAGACGGCAAATGAGCTCTTAAACAAATGTATAAACCTAGAAAGCGTTTTAACACATCAAGAAAATAGAGACATTGATGCCATTGAGCTATGTGATGGACTGAAAGTAGTATCCAAATTAGTACCAGAAAATACACCGCCAATTGAAGTTCTTCGTTACATTATTGAAAATAACATTGCTCCTAATGTCGCTATAGCCTTAAGAATATTACTAACTTTGCCGGTAACGGTAGCAAGTGGTGAGCGTAGTTTTTCAAAACTGAAGCTTATTAAAACTTATTTACGCTCAACAATGACCGAAACTAGATTGGAAGGACTTGCCATGATTTCAATTGAACATGAAATCGGTCAAAAATTAGACTACGCAGACCTTATTTCTGCTTTTGCAAATATGAAAGCAAGAAAAATGTCTTTTTAAGCAGTATATACTTCAAACCATATAAATTCAAATAATGTGAAAATAGTGCTAAAAACTATAACATGTACTTACTACAGTTAAGTGTTTGTGACTCAGCAGTTCATCGTTCCACATGAGAAGAGCATGCCCTATATGTAAGTAATGTAACTACATTTATTTCATATAATTGTCTCTAATAAAGTCAATCTTTTATTTTATGACTATACAGTATTTTTATCAATTTCTCAATACATTATTATTAATGGTACTATTTAAAATTAGGCTAATGGTCATGAAATTAATGTTGAAGCTTGTTTAATAACATAATGGTTTCACAAATTTCAAACGTTAATTTGAGGTTGGGCTGGGGCGGCAAGGTATGGGATTGCACGAGGCGGCAACATTCCTAGTATCTCTATGTATAATAAATGTTAAGAACGACAAGAGTCTAGCATTGGTTCATTTAGAGGAGTAAGATAGAATACCACACCACTCTATGGTCTAACAATAACCTCTTCAAATACATCGAACCACATCCAACCGGTCATTCACGACGGTCAGTTACACACTCCCTCTAACATTGCCAAATACTCTCGGTCATATGGGCAGAGAAAAGATGCACAGACAAAATACAGAATGAAGCAACATGCAGACCGTAGACTACGATCGCAGCCGTCTCATCTGAAAGTAGGAGGTTTGGTTTTAGTACGACAAGAACAAAACAGCAAATCAATTCCGAGGTTTAATCCAGAATCTTACCAGACTACTAAAATCAAGGGAAACATGATAAGTGCATCAGGTGAAGGCAGGGATGTGACAAGAAATGTCTCTGATGTCACCATGGACAACAACAGGCAATTACCGCAAACAGGCAGACCACCGCCTAGACACCGAAATGTCCCAAGACGTCTCAATGACTATGTTTTGTATTGACAATGACTCTGTCTGTCATTAGTGATGTTTGTAGAATAGTTTGAGTTTCAATGTGTTTTTGTTATTCATGAAAGGGAGAGAATGTAGTGTCCTATATTTAGATATGAGGAGAGAGTTACGGGACTTGGAATACTGGCAGTTGTGAGATGTTAGACATGTTTGTATCTCTATCAGGGCCGGCTCTACCGACGGCGCAACACGTGCATTTGCACGGGGCGGCAAGCTTTGTGGGGCGGCAAAAAATCTTTTTACTTATTTTTACAATCCCGCCAAAATATTCCGCCTGGGAGCATCGCTGGTGTAATGGTTACCACACTGCGCTAGCGATCAGGTGTTCAAGCCCGGGCGCAGGCATTTGTAAGAGTGTCATCGACCAAGATTTTGACTGAATAACCTGAACGGCCCCTGAAATAAACCCTCTGTGGATGGTGTCGCGGAGTGTTTGAAGGTTTCGTCTAGATTATTTTAAAATTCCTTACTTTTCTATTCCTTCACATTTTGTCTGTTTTCTCTAAGAAATATTTGCACCTGCGATCTGTTCTTTAGCTGTTTTTCAAGTCTTCACTAATAGTTCTGCCATACGATCCTAATGATAGCTTCTCCTCCTACAAAGGCAGTAAAAGGTATTTCTTTAGAGACGTCAGTACAATTTATTGGCTTGGTCGAAACCACAGTTGTTCCAGGAGGATTATTTTTCCATGTTCAGTGGTCAACTGAAGACCGCCACGATAAATTTTCCGGCATGGCTGAACGGGAGACGGGAATTAATTAACTTGGCGTGGGAATCAGGAGTTTATTTTTTTATCGACTGTTCTATGTTGGCGGTTCGAATGTTTCAGTTGTTTTGGAGTGTGCATTCAAGGAAGTTACAGTGATAAATAAGTTTTTTAAACGTTTTATGGAAATGAGTACAGTGCTTCAGCCTCCATTCATTACTAAATAATAGATTTTATTGTAGGGTTTATTAAAACAGTTTTAATATTCAAATAGATATAATGTCCTATTAAAGAAAAAACTATCAGGTGCTGAATATCGGAAACGGAAACTGGAAAAAGAACGCGATATTCAAAAACATAGCGGGGCTTTACATAAATATAAAAAAACTGAAACAGCTGAGGTAGGACAGAAGACAATAAGCAAATGTACCGAAACAAATGATTCTGAGCTCATGGCAAGTACTTCTAACTCGGACCCCAGTAACGTAGATATTACTAACAATGTCAACAATGAGACTGATTTGACTGTTTCCAATTCCAGAGATTTAAGTGATGAACTTAAGAGGTGCACTGATCCGGCAAGATGGAGTCCTTCTTTAAGCGATACCGAAAGACTGGAAATCGTAAAAAAAGGCCTGCCAGAGAGACCAAAAAATGAGTTCGTTTTTCCGCGCAGCTCTAATGGTCGGAAATTTTCCCTAAATTTTTACACTAGGGAGCTAAGCAATGGAGAACATATTAATCGATCATGGTTAGTGTATTCAAAAGAAAAAGATTCTGTATTTTGTTTCTGCTGTAAGTTGTTTTCCTGTAATAAAATGTCACTCACTACTGATGGCTATAATGATTGGGGTCATGTGTATGTGTATCTTAATGAACACGAAAAATCTAAAAACCACTTGGAGTCCCATACAAAGTGGATTGAATTATCATCCAGGCTTAAATCAGTACAGACAATTGATTCAATGCAACAAAAGTTATTAAATTCAGAAGTTCGACACTGGAGGAGCATAATAGAACGCCTAATTGCTATTGTCCAGTTCTTGAGCCAACAATGCTTGCCATTTCGTGGAACATCTGATAAATTATATGACCCTAACAATGGAAATTTTTAAAGCTTCTTGAACTGATTGCCAGATTTGATAGTGTTATGTGTGAACATTTAATGAGAGTAGCTCGCGGATTGACCCAACATTACCTTGGGAAAAACATTCGAAATGAATTAATTGCTCTTCTCTCTGGAACCATAAAAAAAAAAAAAAGAAATAATTTCTATGGTGGAGAAAGCTAAATATTATAGCATAGTTGCAGACTGTGCTCCCGATGTAAGTCACATTGAACAATTAACACTAATTGTAAGATTTGTTAATACGAATCCAGATGATTGTCGTGAAATATTCTAATCCACATATATAAATTAAAACGTAAATGTAAAGCCTAACGAATTACTTCAATAACAGGAAAGAGAAAAGGTAAAAAAGAACAGTGCTGTCACAATGACTGTACTCGAAATCCCCCTTGTTTTCTACTTCGTCTGCAAATTGTAACGTTTCACGTTGATAGTAAAGGCCTTCTGCAGCATACACGCGTTTCCCCAACACAATAAAATGTGTACTGCAATTCTAAGAAAAACCTTGAGATACGCAAGTTGACCTAGATTTAAAATTCCATTCATGTCATTTGATACACTACGTTACCAAAAAAACGAAAGACAGATGGACTAAAGATAGAAAGAAGGGAGGGCTGAAAGCAGGGACACATGCAACACTAAACACGCGTCGCGCGATACACAATTGCTGCCATCACGCGTGTAAGGCCACATGCACTAGTTTTTTTCAAATCGACAGTGATAAAAACACTACCCATACCAGAGTTAGGTTTTAAAAACTTACAAAATTCTTATTAGGACATATGACATTATACTGGTTTATGTTTGAAAACATGACAGTACCCAGACACCCTAAAGTTTGGAAGTGAGGAGGTAGTAACAGCACGACTATCCTAGAAGAAAATGCATATTGGCTCCATTAAATATATATATTTGGGTTCCTTAGGACTTGCTGACAAATAATATGTTAAACGTTACGCAAATAGTCTAGGAATTAACAAATTATAGCCAAAATAAAATAGTGAGGGTGTCAGACAACACCAAATTCAGAATCGCTCAGTGGCAGAATTTCACCCCACCATTGTACGGGAAATAGGCTGACATGTTACCTCCTATTTGATTGGCGGAAAATAAATGTAAGGCTAAACACGATTAGTCAGACTATAAATACTACTTCTTTGTTGTTAGGGGAAACGTGAGAAGGGTAATATTTTTTGAAAAGTAGGTAAACATGGCATGATTGGTTAGAGCTGCCAATATACTCAATTCAGGGCGTCTGTTCCGGGCCACATCTTGTAATAAACCTACTAAGAAACAGTGCGTTGAGCACCAGTGCATATTGTTATAAATAAAAGCCTGGGACATCGGCAGATCGAAGTTGTGCTATATTCATTGTCATTCAACGTCACTGTGTAATATTTCCATGAATTGTGGTAAGCTTGAAAGGTTTGATATCTTTTTAATGAAAATTGAATGTAAATTGATAAATTATGTCTGTATATATGTGTGGTTCAGTAGCGAACTTGAGGTAAAGCCTATATAATGCTCCAGCCTGAACAGAAGGTGTCGGAGGAAAGTGAAACTAAATGGAATTGCCAAACAGTACACTGACACCTATATTATTGACTAGAAAGAAATAATGCTGGAATTGCAGAGGCGTGGTAACCATTAGGGAGGAAAATACTGGTGAAAATTGTTTCAGATGAAGATAGCAGTTGGCCTACCGCTCTGAACTCAGTGTTTGTTCTGTATTGTGCTCAGTGTAGAAATAGAGTATAAATTAGTTCTGAAGTAGGAGGTACAACCTTCTTGTTTCAGGGACTGTGGTCCTAAAGCTATTGAGCAGTACCTGGTCAGAGCTTTGCTGAATCCAGAGGCGGACAGCATACTCCTTGGTCCATATAGCAAACAGTGAGGTGTCTCCAGAACACAGGGGAGCAATCGAGCAGAGGAGTCTTTTCCTGCCGCCATCACGAAAGTTAAGCCTATGTTACCAGCGGAGCTCAACATTATGTATACCCCCTTAAACTGACATTGTATTAAAATAAGAGGGGAAATTAATTGTTTTAATGAACGGAACTGAGAACATCTCCAATACTAGTTCCAACAGAAATAAACACTTGAAGTCATGATGACAAATACCAACATAGCTTGAAAAAACAACACCAGTATTACCTCATATTACTACTACACAACTGACACACATATGATAAAATTAATAAAATATGTCACTACAAGATTCATATTGATAAATTCTATATGTATATAACTTATAATTGAAATTGATTGTGATTCCTGGTTCACTTTGTATTTGAATCAGGACACATATATATTAATGAAAAGTAATTAATACATATTGATATTTGAAAATTTACCAGTGACTCGTTTAAGATAGTCTCATAGAATGTTCCATGTATGTGAGTGTCACAGTGTTGTCAAGTGTGGTGGAATAAATTAAATTGTTTATCTGTCTGTTGTTGTTGTGACTTACACTTCATCATATACATACCCTAGACATATAACGTAGTCATCACAATATTCCAGAATAATTCTGACTTAGGTATACATATGTGGCAGCAAGTAAGGTTATCTGTAAAACACAACACCTATTAGATACAGATACCTTCACAGCTGATCTCAGTCAGTACACTAAGTCCCCTATAGATATTTATAAAATCCCACTTTACCACAATGATATCAACATTAGTGAGCATTTTCTTGGTTTCATTGCTGTAGAAGCCACTACAGGCTCAGCGTTAACCGAATGCATTCTAAGAAAATTGTCAGACATTGATATTCCAATCGCAAACATGCGTGGCCAGGGGTATGACAATGGATCAAATATGAAAGGAAAACATTCAGGAGTTCAACAACGTATTAGGGACTTGAACCCGAGAGCTTTTTATATCCCTTGCTGTTCTCATTCTCTCAACTTGGTGGTCAATGATGCCGCGATGTCATCTAGAGAAGGGGTTTTATTTTTTGAAACGGTTCAGAAATTGTATGTGTTTTTCTCAGCGTCAACACTGCGTTGGGGAATCCTTAAGAAACATATTACAACTCTAACGCCCAAGCCACTAAGTACAACTCGCTGGGAATCTAGAATCGAGGCTATTCGTCATTTAAGATATTATATTGAGGAATTTTATGATGCATTGATAGAAATTGCTGATGACGAGTCAGTAGACAAAATGGCGAGACATGAAGCTGAAACCCTTGCCCTAAAACTCATAGATTTTAAAATTTTTATGTTGTCTGGTTATATGGCACTATGTTTTAAACGAAATTAATGTTGCTAGTAAACTGTTGCAAAGCATAAAAATGGAATTGACTAGTGCCATAACAACTTTGAGAAATGTTCTCAAGAGCCTTAAGAATCTCAGAAATGATAAATCATTTCAAAATTTTCTTGTTGATGCTACAACATTGGCTGAGAAAGTTGAAGCTAATCCTGATTTGATACCAACGTTTGAAAGTACTAGAGTGCGTCGGCAGAAAAAGAAACACAACTATGAAGCAAGAGATGAACCTATTTAACCTATTTTAGATCCCAAAACTAAATTCAAAATTGAATTTTTCTTTTTTATTATTGATGTTGCAACTAATTCTATTGAAGAAAGGTTCGAGCAATTGGAACATCACAGTTCACATTTTTCCTTTTTATATAACATCCCTAAATTGAAATCTGAGACGGCAAACGAGCTCTTAAACAAATGTAGAAACCTAGAAAGCGTTTTAACACATCAAGAAAATAGAGACATTGATGCCATTGAGCTATGTGATGAACTGAAAGTAGTATCCAAATTAGTACCAGAAAATACACCGCCAATTGAAGTTCTTCGTTACATTATTGAAAATAACATTGCTCCTAATGTCGCTATAGCCTTAAGAATATTACTAACTTTGCCGGTAACGGTAGCAAGTGGTGAGCGTAGTTTTTCAAAACTGAAGCTTATTAAAACTTATTTACGCTCAACAATGACCGAAACTAGATTGGAAGGACTTGCCATGATTTCAATTGAACATGAAATCGGTCAAAAATTAGACTACGCAGACCTTATTTCTGCTTTTGCAAATATGAAAGCAAGAAAAATGTCTTTTTAAGCAGTATATACTTCAAACCATATAAATTCAAATAATGTGAAAATAGTGCTAAAAACTATAACATGTACTTACTACAGTTAAGTGTTTGTGACTCAGCAGTTCATCGTTCCACATGAGAAGAGCATGCCTAAGTAATGTAACTACATTTATTTCATATAATTGTCTCTAATAAAGTCAATCTTTTATTTTATGACTATACAGTATTTTTATCAATTTCTCAATACATTATTATTAATGGTACTATTTAAAATTAGGCTAATGGTCATGAAATTAATGTTGAAGCTTGTTTAATAACATAATGGTTTCAAAAATTTCAAACGTTAATTTGAGGTTGAGCTGGGGCGGCAAGGTATGGGATTGCACGGGGCGGCAAAATTCCTAGTATCTCTATGTATAATAAATGTTAAGAACGACAAGAGTCTAGCATTGGTTCATTTAGAGGAGTAAGATAGAATACACACCACTCTATGGTCTAACAATAACCTCTTCAAATACATCGAACCACATCCAACCGGTCATCCACGACGGTCAGTTACACACTCCCTCTAACATTGCCAAATACTCTCGGTCATATAGACCAGTGTTGCCTAGTGCCCTAGATTCTTCATAAATGAATCTAGGGCACTAGTGTTGCCACAGCTGCAAGGTTGCCACTCAAGTTCAAGAGATAAACCCAGATTTTCTTCTTAAAAAACCCAGAAATACCCAGATTATTTTATGTCTCAAATACACGGGATAGACGATGCTCACACAATCTTTTAGTGCAGCTTTAGCACAAATAAGCTGTGTGCTTCCAATTTTTATTTCTTTCTTCATTTTTTTTAAATTTTTAATTACAAAAAATTCACAATTACGGTATGTTAAAATGATTTTATTAACACCCTAATATATGAACTCTTGAAAATGAGATATTTTAACAGTAGCATACTTACAGTAGTTACATTAACAAAATGTTCCTCAAATCAAATATAAAATGTTAGTTGTAACGTGTTACAGTTGAAAATTGTCACTTGTCGGCGACTCGGCATCCATGTCGATAACTTCTCCTTCGTCAAGATCTTATGCATGATTGACAACGTGGGATCTTGATTGTGGAGTTCCGAAATCTTTGCATATCTCTGCCGACAACGTCCTTCACGCACATCTTCAACCACGCTTTTACTAGGATTAAACTTAGGACAAATTCCAACTTTGGCAACTGCTTGCTTGGCCGGTATTCGATTGGAAACTGTTTCACACAAAAGCTTGTTGGTTTGTTTAGTTTTAACTAAGTTAACCTTCGAAAACACTCTTTCGACGCATGCTGAGGAGTGAGATAGTGCCATAAGCGTACACATGAGGTCAGCCAAAACATCAAATTTCTTCTGGTTATTAGCATCTGTTACTTGTTGCAGTCCAGCCAGAATGCGGGCGGATCCTCATCCACCAGATGTCCAAGATCTTTTCGGTACGATGCCAGTTCTCGCCCTTGATCAGACAGACGATCAATGCTCTCTTCTTCTTTGTTCGTCCTAAAAAGGACGTTGGTTGCGTTGAGTCTGTTTACAGCGGGGCTGCGATATTTGCGCCTTTCGGCCGACACATCCTACTTCAGCACGGCATTTTTGGGACCAGGTTAGCCTTCCCTCTTCGATCCATACTCACTCAGCCAGACTGCAGTGATGCAGCCTGTTTCCAGTACCACCACTTGGAGGTGGAGTAAGGTCTTGGTCAGCTCTGGTTCGCTGACCCTGACGCAAGCAGTCTAGCTATCAGGCTCTCTTCTGAAACAACTATTTGGAACTGCGCTGCTAATGGAATGACAGAAGGTTTGTTGATCTCGAGAGCATGCTTTGGATCCAACAGCTGATGTAAACGAGTAAAAAAACAACGTCACTGATGTGGTTAAAAACAAGAATTAAATTTAAGTGGAATAAAAAATATATAGCACATAATTGTTTACATTTAATTATAAGATAAGTATAATGTATAATACTCAGTGCCCAGAATGTACATACATTGTAAATGCCAATTGTCAAATATACCCAGATTAAAGCAGATTTGGAAAACAAATACCCAGATACCCAGACGGAAGCCCAAAAACCCAGATCTAGTAAAAAATACCCAGCTGTGGCAACACTGCACAGCTGGGTATGTTTTACTAGATGTGGCACGACTATAACATTTTAATACTCATTCATCGTTTCATCATGAATGTTAGACATTAAAATATTTCACTTGCTATCACAGTTCAAAGTCTACAGTATCAGACATTGCACGTCTGGCATATAACCGTTTTAGAAATCGTTCATGTCTTTCAACCAAATCTATGTACCAAGCATTTGGCATAATTATTATATTCACGCAGTATTAATATTTCTGCTAATAATTTCATTAGGGTCACTGCCTAATATACACTCGAAACTCTGTCTATATTCTTAATTCAGTTTGGCATTACTAGCCGGGCTCTATCAGCCGTTACATTTTATCTCCGCGTTCGTATTTCACGAATATCGAGTCTAAGAATTAATGCGTTTAAATAATACCACCTTACATAATCCTGGACTCACTGGTCCTTAAATACATTATTATTTTTTTGGCTTTACAGGCACTATATTCACGGTTATACATAATCCTTAGTGGTTCTACCACACAAATCCGAAGAACATTGATATATGCCCGAAGGCTACACAAAAGACTGTCGTTTCTAGCCTAACGCATCATACAACGTTTCACTCGAACCTTATTAGTCTATTTTAGTGGAGGTGTTACATGGTGCGACCATCCGAAACAAGTTCAAACCAAAATGCTCGCAAACCATGCAACAATCCTCAACATCATCCCCCTCGATCCCAAACGTGACACTTGTGCACGTGTGAGAGTGGTGAAGACGAAGTACACGTACGTAATTAATATATTTTATTAATTATAATTAATATAATATGGAAATATTGCAATAAAATGTATTAACAAACTACATAAATGTCATTCGTGAATACTGTCTATGTGTCCTGCACAGTTCCTGGCCAACAGATCTGCCAGGTTATTGTCACGTCCAGAAATCGGTAGAATGATAAATGCAAATTCCTGGAGGAGCAAGTACCATCGATGAATTCTCGCGTTACGGGGGGTCCTGGAGGTGATATATGTCAGAGGACTGTGGTCGGTCTGTATGTAAAAATGTGTGCCGATGAGAAACTTTGCCAACTTCTCGAGGCACCAGACGACAGCCAAGAGTTCACGTTCCCCCGTTGCGTATTTTTGCTCCGCCGGTGATAACTTCCGCGAAAAAAATAACAAGGATGTGGCATACCCTTGTACCACTGTAGTAAACATCCGCCGATGCCGTACATGGAAGCATCTGTTTGAATTACAAATGGAATGTTTAAGTTGGGTAACAATAAAATAGGTGAAGTAGAAAATAATTCCTATAGTTTTATTAAAGCACTATTCCATTCCAATGTCCATTTAATTAATTTAGGACTACCTTTGGCAAGCAGTGAAAACAAAGGAGTAGATAGTTTAGCGACAATAGGAGTGACCAGAAGAACAGGTAGTAATGTGATAAATATTGATATAACAAGTGATGAAAGTCGGAACAGACATGATAATAAAGAAATACTAATATGCATGACATAGATGATATCAAGAAAGTATTAGCAATAGTAGAATAGACCATATACAAGTGCAAAACATCTGGTAAAGAATGAAGAAGACCGCACCCACAAACGCAACTACAAAGTGCGTGGTGCAGAGTTTTGTACGAGTTGCACGTCTAGAATATGGTGTGCAAAAAGCGAACCATGTTTGAATCTAACAGCTCTACGAGCAACATAGTACCGAGAAAAGCGAACAAATGCAAGCTGGTGAGAGGAGTGTTGAAGTGCAAACATACGAACAAATTCAACATCTCCGACTTGCTGAAATATTTCCTAAGTGCATACCAAGTTGTATGATGTCACGGCGCAATTTCGCCAAAATATCAGACTGGCTACATTGTGTTTTTGGCAACACTGAGATAACTTTACCGTCAAGTTCATGTGACAAGACGGAAGTCGGAAGAAGTCTAGGCGCGAAAGGACAGTGAGTTTCTAGTCAGCGTCCCGAGCGGACGGGGATATATTTGTCTTTTGCCAGCAAGTTGCTGTGCGGTTCTTATGACGGAATTCTAGCCAGAGATTGCCATTTTTGGGTCTGTTGGATATTATGTGTAATTCTGGATTAGTTTAGTGTCCAGTGGATATTATCGTCAGGCCGCATATGACGAGTTGTTCATGATTTAAGTATTGCTTTGTCATAGATTTTTGGATCGCTAGGATGAGCGATAGTCAGTACAGTGTTTGTACAGTGTAGTCATACTGGTATGTATGAGGCTATTAGATAAATAAGTTGAGGCTAGTTTCTCTGGCATTGATATATATATATATATATATATATATATATATATATATATATATATATGTATTCCATAAGTTTTGTTGGCCGTGTGAGGCTTAATTGTGTGTGTGTTTATATTAATAAAGGGAAGTACCTGTAGAAGGTGTTGATTTCTTATGTCAGCCAATGTGGTGTGGTTGTACCCGTGGATGAATGAGCCTTTATCTATTAGTATTAATTAAAATCCACATTGCGGTGGTGCAACACAGTGGAGTGTTACCCACGATAAGTGTCCTTTGACAACTGGGTGGCTCTGTCCCA
>JAMPIV010006673.1:0-28736 GCA_024509875.1 Oreohelix idahoensis
TTGAATTGATGAAAGGAAATAAATGTGTAGTTTTAGATGTTTTGATTGGGAATGTGGGATGTTTGAAAAGTATTTAAGGTGTTAGATGAATTTATTAAGGTACGGTTTGGATAGATTATATGAGTTAAGTTTTTAGTATGAGATGGGTATTAATTTAATGTAAGTATTTATTGTTAAATTGAATTATATTGTTGGTTTATGGTTTTTTGTATATAAAAATAAAACAGGAAATATTTGATACTTTATTCTACTGTGATCTACCGAAATCGAATCTACCTTCCTACTACCCTGGTGGTCATGGTGATTATAGCATGTGGTCGTTTTTGGGCACAAAAACAATAATTAAGTCTCCACCCCCCCCCCATCACCATGTACCCACACATACGCGTTGGTCCTAGACTAACAGTTTGATCCAGTAGATAAAAGTCAGTGTGAGGTAACGCCCCTGCAAACTTTAACTCGTGGAAGTTAACTTCACGTGACTTTACTAGGAACTGTCATTGTCTCGAAGATCAAATAAAAATGGCTCTACAATATATGACATCCAGCTGGCTCTCTCTTATTTTGTCGTCTGTCATTTACTGCCATCTTCCTCACTTGATAATTCATCATCAACTTTATTACAATATTAGTTTTTTTTTACCGCGAGCAAAGTTATAAAAGTGAGCCTGATAAAACAACCATGTTTTATAGATGTTCACATTTTGGCAGTCTTTAAACCTTCATGTTACAATGGCGTCCGAAATTTCACCCAGCAGACGTCCATTTTCTGTTTGTGCTTGTGAACCCTCGGTCACATTCCCCGCGGATAGTTTTATGTCAAAAATTGAGCACCCAGGGTTCCTTTCACAGTTTGTCAAATTAGCAGAAAGATGAACTTTCCATCATACAATGGAATCTCTCGATGCATAATCCCGCTGGGAGACAGTTTTTAATATCATACACTCGTGATATCCCATTGCTCTCTGCTGTGGTGTTTGTCCCAGAGTTCATTTAAACGGATCTGACATAAATTAGTCATCAAGGCGGGCGATTATTCTAAAGTGCAGGGAGGGTTTTTTTAACAATTGGTTTTGTTTTGTTTTAAACAAGACGAGTTAGTAAAGGGTTTTGTATAATAATAAATATAGAGGTTTATTTTTTAAATGTAGTTTTTAACAAAGTTTGAGCAGTTCTCCACACTTTCGGGGCTCACGATGTTCTTGTGACTATATCAAACCTGTATGTATCTGTTAGAAGCTCGTTTGTTAGGAGCTTGGGTTCTCACTGTTGCAAGACTTGATTTATTGATTTGCTTTATCTGAGTCATTATCATTTTTCATTAATAAAATATATTCTGTCTTGCTTCAAGTTTAAGTGTTAGATTTTTTTGAATTCAGCTTGTCATTTTCAACTGTTCTATTATTCTTATATTCTTACGCCAAGCTACACTAGGGTTTGCTCTTTGTCAAATATTAAACACCAACGTGAAGGTCAAAGAATAACGGTGACAATCAATCCTTGAACTGATGAAAATACGGATGAAACTTCATCAAGAAGAAGAAATCATCGTGGACGACTGTTTATATTTATTATCGTACACAGTTATTTACAATAAATCTCACAACTTCACTATGTCAATATACTTTGAATATTTTTATAAACT
Organism: Oreohelix idahoensis; assembly: GCA_024509875.1. NCBI lineage: Eukaryota > Metazoa > Mollusca > Gastropoda > Stylommatophora > Oreohelicidae > Oreohelix > Oreohelix idahoensis. The sequence continues at coordinate 1,646 of JAMPIV010006673.1, forward strand.
TCCACATACTCTTGTGCATAAATCACAGATTGTATGTCTTTTATATCACCACGTTAGACAATTTTCAGTATATTATATTATTTCACATTTCCCTGTTGCGTCTGTATAATCATTACAGCTTTTCTAGCCTCGATTCAATGCTGAATTCATATTTATATTCATTTGGCTTGCCACGCCAATCTCATTGCTAACACATCAATTATTGAATACTCTGGCACGATGGCCGTTACAAATGTCATTTCGACAACTTTTTGAATTATTTAATTCTTTGCTACACATTGTAGGGTGGTTAAAACCACATTGCCTAAAATATACTGTCGAACGGCCCCAAGGGCATAACGTAGACTATTGATACATATATATTAGTGGGTAAGCCACATATTTTAAACACTACCGCTGGACACGAATGCTATAACACAGACTGTTTTGTAACTATGTATAACGCGCCATCCTATCGCCATACGTCTAAATCTGCCTTTTGTTGGGATGCTACATGGTGCAATCATCCCGACTGAAAATAAACCAGCCAATATGATTACCCATCATCGAGCAGTTCCCAACAGTATCATCGTGTGTTATTTTATAGATTTTACCAAGTTTAACACAATTGTGAAATGTACACACAAGCGTCGTCTGTATTTCGTTTAGGGAGTGTATGTGAATACACTTCCAAAGTGATGACATGACAACATATGACCAAATAAGGGCAAGAAGAAATAACATCAAGTAAAAATGGATTAGAGATCCGATCGGCTGAGTGGTTAGAGCGCTTTCTTCTCGCAGCACAGTGGCCGGCTTTTGTGATTGAAATCTGGTGGCTTCACGCTGCAATCTATTCAGCTGTAAATGGGTACTAGACTCTGCCCGGGAGTTAGGAAAGACAAAGGCAGCGAGGAAGGGAACTGGCCATCTCACCTCATAAAAAGCTGGACTTAGTTTTGTGAAGTCTCTAACACTTCTCTCGCCTACGGCAGTTTCTGCTTTGGGACAACTTTTCTGGAACTAGATACAACTTGAGAATAGTGTTCTTTACCAAGAGGTGATCACATGATAACTTACAACTTGAGAATACTGTTATTTACCAAGAGGTGATCACATGATAACTTACAACTTGAGAATACTGTTCTTTACCAAGAGGTGATCACATGATAACTTACAACTTGAGGAATACTGTTTTTTTACCAAGAGGTGATCACATGATAACTTACAACTTGAGAATACTGTCCTTTACCACCAAGAGGTGATCACATGATAACTTACAACTTGAGAAATACTGTTATTTACCAAGAGGTGATCACATGATAAACTTTTACAACTTGAGAAGGCCTTACCCATCCATGTGAGGGAAAAACTTCGAGGCGGTTGGAGAAGTTAGAGACCCCAAACTTTATAAAAAAAAGATTTTTTTTTGGGCGTATGCCCGCTATTACTCGAGGCGAAATCTCAGGTTAGAATGTTTAACCTGAGACTGATCTGTACAGGAGCATCATTTTTTTTTCTTGTACAGAGACAGTTTGTCGTAGATTTTTGATAGGTATTTAAGATATATTGTGGTCCCGTCTGAATAGAACTAGAACAGGTGGTAACTCAGTGAGAGATAAGGTAAAGGAATAGATTTCACGAGTGAAAAATGGTGAAGAAGGTAGAGTCTGTCCCTGGATTTTGAGAAGATCCTCTATAGTCCAGCCTATATCTACAACAGAACTTTGTTTGTCAGACAGTATACCTCTATTTATATATTAATATATATATCAACCACTCCCATACACACACACAGATAAGTGACGACAATTAGACGCACAAATGTTTATATATATATATATATATATATATATATATATATATATATATATATATATATATATATATATATATATATATATATATATATATATAGATATATATATATATAGTCTGTTGACCAAAAAAAAAAATAATGTCGCAAACACCCGAGTATGAGTGATATTTGTTGTGAATGGTTAAAAAACTTCACGTGACTGAGTGAGTAACGAAGAGAGTGGTTCTCATGTTGTTGATTTTTAACCATTCACAACAAATATCACTCATACTCGGGTGTTTGCGACATAATTTTTTTTTAGTCAACAGACTATATATATATATATAACATGTGTAGTATCACATTTGGTTTTTAAAGATAGCGTTTAATATACAAAAGCATTGTTTTACAAGCGTTACCATGTTCTGCATATACATACTGTCACACTAACGAACGGACACACAAAATATCTAGTTTGACAATATATATTTTTACATACAGCATTAACAAACAGACAAACGGACAAACGAACATTGTCACGGGCACACACAAATTCGCACTGGGGACACTTAGTTATATCTTAACTAAAAACATAGTTCTATTTTATAAATGTCCTCCTTTGTTCAACCGTTCGATCGTAAAACCCCATTAACTCTTTCCGACCAGAGACCAATTACTTTTTCATGAACACCTGAACCCAATTAAAGAAACTTCGTGTAACGAAAATGCTGAATGAAAAGTTTGTAAAACTGCAAGAGATATTTAAAGAAGTATTTGACAGCTGATCTATTTACCTACAGGTTGGAACCTTTGAGCAGACCTGGGAGAAAATTTTGAAGCCATCTTTGCTGATTGGAAAAAAAGCTTTTACTAAAGTTTGAAACTTGTAGGACAAAAAAAAAAAAAAGGAGATAACCGTTTGATAACTGGAACAAATACTTAGTTATAATTATTTAATGTACTACATTTCCGTGGACGCCCCTTGTTTGAACCGCTTGGTAGCCAATATAAAACCTATCACCAGATATCGCCCATGTGAAAAAAGTGAAACCTTAAGTCACGGGGGTTCGAACACACGAACGAAGGAATGTTTCTTTTATAAATTTCTACTATTGATCGATTGTGTTTTGAACTTGTGACGTGAACAGAAATAAGCAGTAGGGTTAGTCTTACAAAGGTAAAATATTAGTCTTACATAGGTAAATCGCGTTGCAGATAGGTTTTTTTCGTCTACCAATACGCAAAACTCTGCCTGTTAGATTTGTTATTACGTTTTTCTAGATAGCTATATTTAGCCCTGACGACACCCTCTATGGTACCGGAATTTTATAAACGAGTCAAGGTTTACGCGCGATGTTTTGCGCGGGCCATCGATCCGGTTCCAAATAATGCTTTCGTCGCGAGAGCAGCCCATCGATCGAGTTTATTGCTAGCGGTAAAAGCCCGTGTTTGAACTTTATTAAAAATGGCTGAAACTGGCCTCGACATTGTTCCGATTGCAACCTGCAACACTAAGGAGTATCTAGTTGGCTCCATAATCTAGTCTGCCTGTGACATATATCTCTACGGTTGTGTTCAATAAAACTGTCTATTTGGCCTTGTCCAGCCTGGCCTTTGACATTATTGTTTATGTTGGAGACTACGGCTGTGTGCGGGGTCACTTACATAGCACTAGATGGACATTGGGGTGAGTAGATTTATTACTCATGATATAATATAAATAATAAAGAAAACTACCACGTGACCCAGCGCCCGTCTCAATATGTAGTTACATTCCCCCAACAAACGGAAATTCCCTATCATATTTTTACATCACAAGAATAGCTGCCTCCGACGCCACTTCACCTCTCATCGTCTTATATTCTCATCACTAGCTACACACAACACAACACAAAACCAAAATCACCCCCACCACACACCGATCATTAGTCATCTTCCTCTATAAAAAGGTATCCCTTTTTTATTTTATATTTTCCTATTTATTCTATAGCGGGTAGGAAAAAGGGAATTCACTTAATGAGTGCTTATAAAAATTCCTTCTTCTCAAGTCAAGCAGCAACATAGTTGCCTGAAGGTTTTGGAACAAATCGGTTGTTATGTTCACATAAAACGATAAAAGCACAACTCCTTCCAATAAAAAATATTAAAGCTACGTCTAAATCAGCTTGTTGTTTGTAACAAGACTACAACACATCCATATAGATAACAACGTTCTGATGAGCTCACTTTTGAATAGTGTACCTATACCTAAACTTTCACGAAATACACAAAGATCTCCTGTTATTGCTTAAGAATACACTACCTCCACAATACTTGATCAATCTACACAAGTCTGCGGTGTGACCTCTTTAACAGCGACAGTGAAAAATCCACATTTAATCGCTCCTGTAAAGTTTTTTTTTGACGTGTGAAGTTATGCGCGCATGTGCATACGCCCTCGGTGATCTGATAAATATACATCTAGCGTTTATACAGCGTCGAGCTGGCCCTAAATATTATAGAAATAATGGCTTTACAAAACTATTTAAAACACTACAGATAACCAATAGTGATTTTACACTGTGAAAAGGACTATCAAACCAAGAAAGCTAACACCAATTAGTTGTAATTCACACCAATACCTGCACACAAACCACCAGACAAACACACTTTTTTTTGGAGGTTCTCATTACACAACAAACGCGGGGCGGAAAAAAATGAACTAATGGTCTCAATAAACATCACAATAAGCTAGTCTTTTATCTGTACTCGCTAACACAAGGCCGACTCATACACAACACAACCACCCAAAAACCCAAACCCACCAGTTACACTACACCACACACCAATTACAATACCTACACACAAAATTACCAGACAAGAACAAAACCAAAACCACCTATACCCCACCGCTTTTACATTGTCTTACTCCAGCGCTACACCTCAACACATCTATGAGTCATCATCCCAACCAGTCAAAATCAATAACCCCCCACTTCTTCTTCTTCTTTGATCCTTAGCCGCCGACCGTCAAAGCAGTCAGTGGCCATCACGCCTAGTGGCGTCTTGTAGGGCAACAACAAATTGATTCCACTTTGCTCGGTCGGTGGCCATCCTTCATACAGTGCCCCAACTCTGGTTCATTCTTTGCATCTCAGCCTCCACAGTCCTCCGCCAGGTTGTTTTTGGTCGGCCTCTTTTTCGTTTTCCTTCAGGGGTCCAAAGCATAGCTGTTCTTGTGATGGCATCGGGGTCTCTTCTGAGGACATGACCAACCCAGTTCCAGCGTCTGCCAGCTATGATGGTGTGCATGTCCTCTTGCTTGCTACGAGTAAGCAGATCTTGGTTAGTGATGGTATTCGGCCAAAAGATTCGGTGAATTTTTCTTAGGCATGTTGTGTGAAAAGAGGACAATTTCGACATTTCCTTCTCTGTAACTCTCCAGCATTCCGCACCATAGAGAAGCACAGAAAGCACACAGCTCTGATATAATCTTAATTTTGTGCTTGTGCTGTATTTGGAGGACTTCCAGATGTTGTTTAGGCTAAAGAAGGCTGTTCTTGCCTTATTCATTCTGATGTTGATGTCTTTGCCTGCCCCGCCGTCTGGTGTTACTATGCTTCCTAGGTATGTGAAGGTATCTGTCTGTACCAATTGCTTATTCCTTACTGATATGGGCTCACGGTTGCTCACATTGAGCGTCATGACCTCAGACTTCTTTAAATTGATGTTCAAGCCCACCTGCTGGCTAAACTTATTAAGTCTATCCGTTTTTTCACTTAAAACAGCCCTTAGTAACCTACTAGCCCGCCATTATCGATTTTTTATATTTTCCGCCTATATGCGTCGAGGCATACTTCCCGCAAGTGTTTGTAGGTAATTGTGAGTCAGACTGTCCCAGTATTTTTCAGCTACCTTCTTCAATTGTTCAACGTCTCTGAGTCCACTCTTTTTTAAATGATTCTTGAGTAGTGCCCAAACGTTTTCAATTGGGTTTAGGTCGGGACTATTGCTGGGCCACTTCAGCACTATCACATTCTTCTCTTGCGGCCATGCTTTGGGGGTATGAGCTGTATGCTTTGGGTCATTGTCATGTTGAAATGTGCACCCATCGGGGTACATGACCTGCATAAATGGCAGAAGGTGTCCCTCTAGTATGTCGATGTACCTTTCTTTCGTGAGAATTCCTGTGAAAACACACAGTGGGGTGGCACCTCTTGCTGCCACCCCTCCCCAAAGATGGAATTTATGGGTATGTTTCGGTCGCTGGTACACAGGCGTTACAGAGTCTTTCATCCAAATATTTATTTGAGCAGGATAAGACCAAACAGAACATTCATCTGAAAAAATCACATTGTCCCATGACAAATTTTGGTGTGCGTGGCACCAGTTCAAGTGCATCTGTTTGTGAGTCTCTGTGAGAAATGGTGACGAAATTACCCGCTTTTTTGTGTAATTCATCCTGTGTAGCTCCCGGTTGACAGTAGCATTAGATACCTCTGGGTTTTCCAAATCGATCATGCGCTGCCGTATGTTTTCTACACTCTTCATTGACCCAGCCCGAACGATTTGGGCGAGACGCCGATGGTCCTTTGTGACCAAAATTCTTGGCCTCCCACTACCTTCTTTTCGCTCGATTCCATTACCTGCTTTTAATTTACTCACAACTCTGTAGACAGTCTGCTCAGGAATGTTCAAGGTTTTAGAAATGTTGGAACATGTTTGATTTCCTTCATTCCAAAGCTGTGAAATTAACATACACTTTGACTTTGTATCCATTTTCTGCCACTAGCATTAGAAATTGTCGTCTGCTCTATTATCAAGGGACGTTACTCTACGCTAATTTTTTATTTACTTTTGGTAGTGTTTGCTCACTTCAGTGGAGTGCAAATTTGGGGCAGAACATGCATATTTAATTAGATTTCAGCTTATTTAGCTGAGCAATATGACTGCCATTTTTTTTGCAAAGTACTGTATATATATATATATATATATATATATATATATATATATATATATATATATATATATATATATATATATATATATATATATATATATATATATATATGTATAAACAAACACACGAACACACTACCAGTCCAATACAACAACACACAACACCAAGCAAACCAAAAGCAATACCACCCACACCACATCGCTTATACATTGTAGCCGTATGGCCGGCACGACCGTAGTAGTGAGGTTAGACGTCACCCTACAGCACCCATAGACCAGCTAACGCCTCTTTGTCAATAAATATATAAAATGTATCTAGTGTTTTTTTTCTTTTATATATGTCTAAATATATGTCTATATTGTCTACCTGTTGTAATATGAATGTAGTCTAACTGTTGTCATATAAATATCGTCTACCATTTTGTAATATATATATATATTGTATGTATAAACAACAACACACAACAACCTACACACAACACGCCCGCCATTATTGAACTTATATATTACTATATAACAAGCCAGCTCCGCCACCACGCTCCACCACCACATTTTCTTATATAAAAAGTCAGCTCCGCCGCCTGAAATCGATCGAGTATTTCCTTATATATAAGTCACGCCCCGCCGCCTGAATGATAACCGTAAACAACATTGTATACTACTTCTGACCAACCCACCGCTTAAGTAAGAACTTAAACAGCCCGATTTGTTGAGCCAGTCATCTAGTTTCCGATCACTGATTGAGTCAGTTTACCTTTGGTATTTTTCTGTTTCATATTTCATGCTCTTTTAAAATGTTATTTTTTTTTATACATTTGGGCGCTCCCTCTCAACACGGCACCCGGTGCTGTCGAACCGCACAAGGGTCAGACTGTGTAAGAAACATTGATACGATTAGAACTATTTCGTTAATGAACTAGGTAACAAAAGGTGATTGGTTGTTACATTATCACGTGACTAATGGATGTAAGGCGATTATACAACTCAAAACGACGACAGTCACAGAAGACAGTATTACTATTAGAACATACATAAACCAGCTCGTATTTTGTGTGGTAGAAGTGGTTGATGCCATGGTATCAGTGGGTATATGGTCAACTGTGGATTTCTCATGAGGTCATTCAAGTATTGTGGAATGTGGCGAGTATGTAGGACAACAAACATATAAATATACATTTCATTATCTTATTAGACGGCCGTGTTTACAGCACACTCCTGAATGCTGTCCCTCGGCAGACGAGATTTGTGTACACGAACAATCTATGCTGCGATAAACCATGTATCCAATGTTCATAGATGTCATGGATGTCATAGATGTCATGGATGTCATAGATGTCATGGATGTCATATATTTTTATGTCTAGTGAGAACAGCTTGTAAAATGTTGTCGTAATGAACACAGTGGACAACTGTTGTCACGTGACGATGTTTTATCACTATTATCATCTCAGTTCTGGCACCCTATGGAGCATAGAAATAACATTACTGCTGGTCACAAGGAAGCTTTCACGGAAACATTTATGTTATCTGGCAGCAGTGGAGTCTGTAGCACATGTTTTACATGATGACGTTGCCAGCCCCATGCTTAACTTCATATTAGTCGTCTCTTACGACATGCATGATGGAGTAGTGGTCCTATTATATTTGACATTTCCTCAGAGATCCACGGGATCATTGTTTTATACTCAATCTCACTGTGGTGACTGCCTTTTGCACGCCACATGTGAGTTATAAATAAAGTAAAAATAGTACTCACAAATGTGAGCACCTTTGTGTGGTCGCTATGACGTGGCTTTGTTTGGCCTAGCGACATTATTATTGTTCATGTTTCCACTGTGTTGACTGGACGTGTGTACTGCATGCCCTGCAGTTTTGATCCTACATTGAACTTATAATTGGATAGTGGACATTTAACTGTGTCTTATGAAAATAGTGTGTCAAGATTTTACTGGATTTATGCTATGCATCGTGTGAAATGGAATCGCAATTAAATATTCATGTATGTTACAAGGAGTTGGAGATCTTCATATTTGTTGGCACAGTTGGTGCCGTTTTGATGTTGAATCATTGATATTTTCATCTGGCCTGGGACCTAGACAACCGGTCATTGATTATCGCCACAGCATACACAGTTATATACATGTTATATACCGCGCGCCACATTTAACCGCGCCACACTCACTTCGTATCGTCGCTTAGACATGACGATTTGCTTCTTTTTATCGTCGCTAAAACATAAAGGCGTATTTGTGATTGCAGACATAACTGTGTACAAGAAATATACAATTAGTCCAAAAAACGAACCAATATACGAGACAAGAGCAACAACTATTTCAAACACCAAACTGTGGACACAAAGAGTACAACTTGTCAAAAGCACAACTGTCAAAACACCAAACTGAATTCCAGAAACAATATGTCAAAACACCAAACTGTATTCCAGAAACAATATGTCAAAATATCAAACTGTATTCCAGAAACAATATGTCAAAACACCAAACTGTTTTCCAGAAACAATATGTCAAAACACCAAACTGTTTTCCAGAAACAATATGTCAAAACACCAAACTGTTTTCCAGAAACGATATGTCAAAACACCAAACTGTTTTCCCAGAAACAATATGTCAAAACACCAAACTGTATTCCAGAAACAATATGTCAAAACACCAAACTGTATTCCAGAAACAATATGTCAAAACACCAAACTGTATTCCAGAAACAATATGTCAAAACACCAAACTGTATTCCAGAAACAATATGTCAAAACACCAAACTGTATTCCAGAAACAATGTCAAAACACCAAACTGTATTCCAGAAACCATGTCAAAACACCAAACTTGCAGCCCCCTTCAGTCATAACTGTCTTTGGGAATGTGCCCTTAAGATTATAGTCATCATCTGCTTTTTTTCTGGCAATCCTTTCAACTTGCTCTTTTCTCTTCTGCTTCCTGTGGGAGTTTGTTTTCGCCCAATCTGAGGTGGTGCCGTAGGGCGCATCGCTACTTGGTGCAATCGGCAGCTTCATCCTCACGTGTTATTGGATTTATGTCCAGTGCCTTCATGCCTCTCTTGCACACGAACACCAGTCACAACAAGCAGACGAACGAACACCAGTCACAACAAGCAGATGAACGAACACCAGTCACAATAAGCAGGTGAACGAACACCAGTCACAACAAGCAGACGAACGAACACCAGTCACAACAAGCAGACGAACGAACACCAGTCACAACAAGCAGACAAACGAACACCAGTCACAACAAGCAGACGAACGAACATCAGTCACAACAAGCAGATGAACGAACACCAGTCACAACAAGCAGACGAACGAACACCAGTCACAACAAGCAGGCGAACGAACACCAGTCACAACAAGCAGACGAACGAACACCAGTCACAACAAGCAGACGAACGAACACCAGTCACAACAAGCAGACGAACGAACACCAGTCACAACAAGCAGACAAACGAACACCAGTCACAACAAGCAGACGAACGAACACCAGTCACAACAAGCAGACGAACGAACACCAGTCACAACAAGCAGATGAACGAACACCAGTCACAACAAGCAGACGAACGAACACCAGTCACAACAAGCAGACGAACGAACACCAGTCACAACAAGCAGACGAACGAACACCAGTCACAACAAGCAGACGAACGAACACCAGTCACAACAAGCAGACGAACGAACACCAGTCACAACAAGCAGACGAACGAACACCAGTCACAACAAGCAGACGAACGAACACCAGTCACAACAAGCAGACGAACGAACACCAGTCACAACAAGCAGACGAACGAACACCAGTCACAACAAGCAGACGAACGAACACCAGTCACAACAAGCAGACGAACGAACACCAGTCACAACAAGCAGACGAACGAACACTAGTCACAACAAGCAGACGAACGAACACCAGTCACAACAAGCAGATGAACGAACACCAGTCACAACAAGCAGACGAACGAACACCAGTCACAACAAGCAGACGAACGAACACCAGTCACAACAAGCAGACGAACGAACACCAGTCACAACAAGCAGACGAACGAACACCAGTCACAACAAGCAGATGAACAAACACCAGTCACAACAAGCAGACTCACAAAATTAACCGTGATACAACGTTAAAATATCTCCAATGATACAACGTAGGGATAAAAACTAATGCGTAAGCTGCTAGAATACATGATCGCCCACGCCGCGGGTCATCACCCGCCATGGAAATTAAATTGTTAGACTTGACGGCAAAACGGAACGGGATGAGAACGGAGATCAAAAGGAAAAATCTGACTGAACGCGTGCTTAAAACTAGCAAGGCTAAAGGACGCAAATTGGTGGGGCAAGGAGGAAAAAGTCACGTTCCCCAAGTTGACATAAAGTAAAGAAATCGACAAAAGGGACCTTGGATATTATACGCCACAGTCATTTATTGGACGCTTTTGCGATAACTTAGTCCGTTTATTTGAATGCAGTGATGAATTCCAGAAGATTCTAGAAAATATTTGAAAAGTAACTTTTCTTAATAATAATGTTAGGAATATAAAACCTAGCTGGCCGGATGGCCCATCTTGAGCAGTGAAATAATATGCTTTCATTTATACAGACGGACAGATAATAAGAAAGATATTGACAAAAGACTGTGTTGTTCATATCAGCGAACGTCTGCATTGAAATAAAACATGTCACTAATTTTCAAAAAATTGTGGCCTTGAAGACGCAAGTGCTAAAATCTAGTTGGAATGAAGAGACGGGGTGGGATGGTGAATTGTGGCTAAAAATAACTTTAATGGCAAAATTGTGTAGGGGAAGGCAGGGTTGGTTAAAAAAACAAGTATGTTTTTTTGTGAAACGCAAGTAGAGACGGACGGACCAACAGACAATAAGGCATACTTGACTGAGGTCTGACTGAAATGACTTTTGGTAGGATATTTGAATTTGAAAAAAGAAACGGCAGTGATTGGCCATAGATGAAGATATTATCGGCGCTCAGACGCGCATTTTGTGCCATTCATTAGAAGTTGTCCTTGTAGACACAGTGAATTATTAAGTGGTGTAATTCCCAGAAGCTATTGAAATATTTAGAGGGACGCCATCATAAGGCCAGCAGCTCAGCTGAGTTTTGCTAGCATTTAACTGTGTTCTATATTCATAATTCTGGTAAGATTGAAATTATTTCTTTGTACATTTTAATATTTGTTTAAGGTTTCGAGTGATTTGATACTGCAATAGCATAATCTGTCCCTTACAACAAGTAAGGATTCGCTCTAGACCCCCCACCCCAGTTCAGGGTCTAGAGACAAATAAAATACATAAACTCCCGCAAGGATTATGAAGGACAGATCAAGTGTTGAGATTAGTGGAACATATCACCTATCCTATTCTATGGCAGGAAGCTAATGAACATATTTCAGAATCTGTAGTCTGGGAGAACTTAGCCTATGTGAAACCAACTTAGTAAGATGTGTTGTTTGGTCAGAAAGATCTGACCCGTCTATGTGGTGTTGTTGTTGTGTAGTGTTGTGTCCAGAAATGGTTAGAGGATGGAATTCTGACACATGACTAATACTTTGATTGCAGAGCTGTGAGTTTCAGTTGGCACCACTGTGGTGTCAAATGAGTTGTTGATTATTACCAGAGTGGACCCGTGCAGTGACATTTTGTCAGAGCAGCCTATTATAGCCCCCAAGCACGGAGAGGTGGGGCCACCAGACTTCTGATATTGCCCCCCAAGCACGGAGAGGTGGGGCCACCAGACTTCTGATATTGCCCCCAAGCACGGAGAGGTGGGGCCACCAGATCTCAGCACCAGAGCTACACCTTCAAGCTACGTGAGCGCCTGGTCTGCTGAGAATTCACCAACTCAACTTATTTGCTAACACACCCATAAAATTTCCATCAAATAAATGGACAATGTGTAGTCACCATAGACAGGGAGTGATGAGGCCACCCCAACAGCACATCCATTAAATGTTCTCCCAAAATAAATTACACTATAAACAGTAATAATATTAACTAGTCTAGTAACATATATATGTACACACCTTGCATTTTATTATGTAATATTCATGCATTTCTTTCATAATTGCTAAACCTTTCATATGTTCTGGCCAAAATAAAACCTTGGTTCAGAACAAATAAATGTAAGAAAATTACTATCAAAAGTTTTTACACACTTGAGTTAGTTCAGTGTATTATAACATTTATTAATATTATTAGACTTAGTAAATATCTGTGTGTGTGTATGTAAACTACCACAACACATTACATATCATTACCCTAGACATTTAACGTAGCCACATTCATTAGTACAAAAAAGATAAGTGTGAGGTCGTAGTGGTAGCAAGAAGGGCCTTCTGACAATTCACAGCTACATTTTATCTCAGGAGCCTTCACAGCTGACCTCATGCATCACACGTAGTAATATCACCATCATACAATACCATCAAACCCACTACACAGACGAACGAACACCAGTCACAACAAGCAGACGAACGAACACCAGTCACAACAAGCAGACGGACGAACACCAGTCACAACAAGCAGACGAACGAACACCAGTCAAAAAAAGCAGATGAGGGCTCTCACCTCAGGGGGCACATTATCCCCATAGTCAATTATGACCAGAGGAGGCTACTGTAACTGATCCAAACATAAACATGCATGTGAGATAAATAACATGTGCATATACATGAGACAAGTACAACTGATCCAAACATAAACATGTATGTGAGATAAATAACATGTGCATATACATGAGACAAGTACAACTGATCCAAACATAAACATGTATGTGAGATACGCGTACATAAAACGTATATAGACATGAGACAAGCACAACTGATCCAAACATAAACATGTATGTGAGATATATAAAACGTATATAGACATGAGACAAGCACAACTGATCCAAACATAAACATGTATGTGAGATAAATAACATGTTCATATACATGAGACAAGCACAACTGATCCATGAGAGTATTTCCATCAAAGAAAATCGAGCTCACTTATTCAAATTAAAAGAAATAACCAGGAGAAATCAAATGTACAGATCTGATAGTACATCACCTATGTTAGATCTGATAGTACATCACCTATGTTAGATCTGATAGTACATCACCTATGTTAGATCTGATAGTACATCACCTATGTTTGATCTGATAGTACATCACCTATGTTAGATCTGATACTACATCACCTATGTTAGATATGATAGTACATCACCTATGTTAGATCTGATAGTACATCACCTATGTTAGATCTGATAGTACATCACCTATGTTAGATCTGATAGTACATCACCTATGTTAGATCTGATAGTACATCACCTATGTTAGATATGATAGTACATCACCTATGTTAGATATGATAGTACATCACCTATGTTAGATCTGATAGTACATCACCTATGTTAGATCTGATAGTACATCACCTATGTTAGATATGATAGTACATCACCTATGTTAGATCTGATAGTACATCACCTATGTTAGAGTGCTAGGTCATGTAATCAACTACTGGAAGGTGACTGTGTACCGGGACGTCCCGGGGCATTTTATGATAGATCTCTAGGTGACGAAGGGAGAAACAAGGAATTTTGAAGCTAGATACATATTGAATAACCGTCAATATCTGACATGTAATACGAGCGGTATCCTGGAATTAACGTTACTTATTCCCTGTTCCCAGGGAAATTCCACGAGCTATCTAACTAAAAGTTACTTTATTACAGAACTACATAAGCCAGGAAAACCATAATCTCTTTGAAGTGAAGTTAATATTCGGTAAAACATCCTTTAGTTTGAATTGTCCACCGTCCTGTTAGTGGAAGTCTAGGACATAGACCTGTTGGTGGAAGTCTAGAATATAGACCTGTTGGTGGAAGTCTAGGATATAGACCTGTTGGTGGAAGTCTAGGATATAGATCCGTTGGTGGAAGTCTAGGATATAGACCTGTTGGTGGAAGTCTAGGACATAGACCTGTTGGTGGAAGTCTAGAATATAGACCTGTTGGTGGAAGTCTAGGATATAGACCTGTTGGTGGAAGTCTAGGATATAGACCTGTTGGTGGAAGTCTAGGATATAGACCCGTTGGTGGAAGTCTAGGATATAGACCTGTTGGTGGAAGTCTAGGATATAGACCTGTTGGTGGAAGTCTAGGATATAGACCTGTTGGTGGAAGTGTAGGACATAGACCTGTTGGTGGAAGTCTATGACACAGACCTGTTAGTGGAAGTCTAGGACACAGACCTGGTGGAAATCTAGGATATAGACCCGTTGGTGGAAGTCTAGGATATAGACCTGTTGGTGGAAGTGTAGGACATAGACCTGTTGGTGGAAGTCTATGACACAGACCTGTTAGTGGAAGTCTAGGAGACAGACCTGTTGGTGGAAGTCTAGGATATAGACCCGTTGGTGGAAGTCTAGGACACAGACCTGTTAGTGGAAGTCTAGGACATAGACCTGTTAGTGGAAGTCTAGGACACAGACCATGTTAGTGGAAGTCTAGGACATAGACCTGTTGGTGGAAGTCTAGGATATAGACCTGTTGGTGGAAGTGTAGGACATAGACCTGTTGGTGGAAGTCTATGACACAGACCTGTTGGTGGAAGTGTAGGACACAGACCTGTTGGTGGAAGTGTAGGACACACACCTGTTGGTGGAAGTGTAGGACATAGACCTGTTGGTGGAAGTCTATGACACAGACCTGTTGGTGGAAGTGTAGGACACAGACCTGTTGGTGGAAGTCTATGACACAGACCTGTTGGTGGAAGTACGCAAATCTTTCTCTCACAATAATCACTCATGTAAAATTAACCACACTTACGGCTCACAAGAATGCAATATAACTATTACTTAACACTACACAAATAATAATAATGGTAATAAGTACACACTTGTATACAGCGCAGTGCGACACTAGAATTCCTCTTATAAATGCACTGAATACTTTACACATTTAACACACAGTCTCACGGTTGAAATAGCGATGAGATATACGTGAAATTACACTAGACAACACATACATCGCAAATCAGCGTGTATCAAACTGTTATAGATAGACAAACTCTAAAAAGCAATAAATCCTAAACCTGAAACGTCTAATATTACTAAATCTAAAGTATATACTACTCGTCAAAAGTCAAGGGCCACCCTATTATTTTCAATACACTTTTATATAAGCGCATAGAATGATTAAATAAAGGAAGTTTTTAGTAAAAATGGGTGCAATATCTTCCTCTGACAGTCCTCTATGCACGTTAAGCATAAAAACAACTCACCGACAACCATGGTGATCACGTGCAATTTGATTTGCTGACCATAAATTCACATTTTTAATCTGTTTTTTTTTTCTTCAAACTTCCGTAGAACCAAACAGGTGAAGTAATCGTGCTGATTGACATTCCACGTGCAATGGCGACTTTTCGTGAACAGAGTTCACTCTTAATTTGTTTTACAATCAGCAGACTTAGGGTAGTTTCATCACTTGCAAAAACCATGCCACCGAGAAGAAGTCTTGACACCTTACAAAGAATGAGGGCTATAGCGTGGGTTGAAAGTGGTTTATTTGTCCGTGAGGTTGCTAGACGGCTTGCAGTGTCACACTCTACTATCCAAAAGAATTTTGGAGAGATTTCAGGCCACAGGAAGTGTGGAGGATCGCCACTGGCCAGGTCGCCCTAGATGCACCAATAGACATGATGACCGGTACCTCTTGTTGTCAGCCCTGCAGCATCGATCAGTGACTTGTTCCCCTCTAAGATGTCAGCTGAGACAAACTGTAAACGTTAATGTCAGTCAAAGCATCATTCGCAGACGTTTACATGAATTTGGACTGGCTGCTCGACGTCCTGCAGTCAGAATCCCTCTTATTCATGCTCATCACAGAGCCCGTGTAGCTTGGTGTCGCGAGCACATCCGATGGACAAGGCAACAATGGAGTCAAGTTCTCTTCACTGATGAATCTCGCTTCACTGTGTCATTTAATGGTGGCAGGATTCGAGTTTGGAGACGACCAGGAGAGCGATTTACTGATGTCACAATTCGAGAGGTGGATCGTTATGGCAGGGGTTCTGTCATTGTCTGGGGAGGCTTCTACAGACACGGCAGGACCCCACTCTACATCATCCAAGGCAACTTGACCGGCCTATGATACCAGAACGAAATCTTGAGACCAATTGTTCAGCCTGCTCTGGAGGCCATAGGTGGTAATGCCATCCTCCAAGATGATAACGCTCGACCCCATCGAGCTCGTGTGGTGAATGAGTTTATTCAGCAACATGGGATCATCAGGGTGGCGTGGCCAGCTCATTCACCTGACCTTTCTCCGATTGAGCACCTCTGGGACGTCCTTGGTCAAAGATTGTCAACAAATCACCTCCTGCCAATGGATGTTGCACAGCTGACTGCATTTCTGCTTCAGGAATGGCAAGCTGTTCCTCAGGATACTCTTCGGACCCTTGTGGACTCGATGCGTCTACGCTGTCTTGAATGCCTTGCTGCAAACGGTGGTCATACCCGATTTTGAAATGTCTATTTGTCCAATATCTATTGTGTGACTTTTGAAAAGGTGGGTGACACACGTCACAGCTTCATTGCGTTTGAATGTGTGTTTCCATTTCTTTACGTGACTTGTCAATTTGGTATTCAATAAATGCCGTTTTGACTGATACCAATTACGTTTATATCAGATTTGTTTTATGGTTTCAACCAAGGTTTTTCTAAGTGGCCCTTGACTTTTGACGAGTAGTATATTATAAAAATGTACTCATATGCAAGCATACCTCTATGTCGTATTGACGAAGCAGTTTTTCTCACCTTCGGTTCACACGTTCATGCGAACCGACTAAGACGGGGAAAGCGATGGCAGACCAAGAGACGAACGGGGAAGGCTAGAGCGGCAGACGCGGCTCGAAACGAGAATAGTTCCCTGATTTCAAATAAGGCGTGAACTTTAGCATGTAGCTGTTACCTTGCATTTCATTAACTATATATTGGCATCGCCGAAAATGCAGTTTATCATTCGTTGCCAGAGATTTGAAGGAGTACTAGCTTATAGTAGAATCTAACAAGATTTCTTTCGGATTTTCTTCTATACTGGAGTCTAATTCATTCTGTGCTATCGGTAATATATTAGTCTTGGGATTTAGTAGCGTAGTTCCTTCATTTATTTCACTGGATTTTTTAAATACCAGAGTGATTTTACAGGTCTTATACAAAACGCGGGTGTTAGATTTTATTACAATAGTATTACCTGTTTTTATATTTTCTCTTTATACAGATGATCATACCTTGCGATCCAACGGTTTTTTGATATGTAGAGAGTCATGTTCAGATGGCTTATGGTATCCCCATTTATATGTTCCTAACAACATACAAACATTGACTATACCAAAAATCTGAGTGTTGGAGACCCTTATAAGTCCTCCACAAAACCAGTAGATCGGTTAAATAACCAAACCCACGTCAATGCTAAATGGTGTAAAGTTTAACTGGAACGGGACAATGCCATATATATTATATTAAATCATATAAAGTTCCCTGGTCTGATGAGGCAGAACCGACAGCACTAATCTATTTAATCAAAACCCATATGACAAGTAAACAGTGTTCCTACCACCAACTTCTCTAGAGAACATTTAAGGCTAGTTTGTCCAAGAACCGCCTGTGAGTAACATTCTACTGTTGAGATATTTCCCAGTCATTACGACAGACTCCTAGAAACAAACTTAGTCCCTATAACAATCCCTGCAATCTGACGAAGAATCCTTGCCAGGAAAATTATAATCAACACACCATTTCAGCGAAATCTCCGAGCAAAATTAGCAGTGGCTATACGGAGCTTTATGGGGCTGGACTGGACCAAATAATAAGACATATATAATAGTCTTAAGAACTGTGTGTGATTAATTCTATGGACATATGCAGCCGACAGAGGGGGTAAGTGTGAATGAAAGCGAGCTTGCTGAATGAATGCGAGAAGGGAAAACGGAATGAAAGAATTTAGTTTCTAAATGTTTACTACTAATATAACACCTTCCTTTTATTTATTCTCTCAATAAGTCTGAAGGCCCACGGGAAAGTTAAATTAAGGACATATCCTATATACCCGTCCCGTCTACCCCACTCCCCATTGTCAATTCTTTGTTTGATCGGTTGGGTAAACACACCTCGGGTGGGATCATTTTCCTAGTTTTCCATGTTCCCGGGTGTTGCAAGTGGAATTTATGGAAGGGGAAGTAATCTTTAGAATGGTTTTTTAGACATATTAAATTTCGAGTTGCAACGCTTGATTAAGCGGATACTTGTCTGACTTTAGGATAGAATTATCTTTTCCTATTTTTCGGGTGACAGAGTACAGATAAGCGTGTGAACGCTGTTTAATGTATTTATTCTGTACTGTTTTGAGTTATGTGAATAGCTCGCTAGTCTGCATGTGTTATCGAGAACGGTGTTCAAGACAACCGAATCTCGTGACGGGTTTTTTGGTGGGACTAGTGTGTGATTTGGGGAGTTGTGTTTTGGGCGTGGACCGTGTAGGTCGAGTCCCAGTGTTTTTGGATAATGTATGCCTACGTAGGATTTGAGAAAATGTCGACTTATATATTTCGCTGTGTGTACAGCCTATTTGATAAACTGCAGTGAAGACTGTTTAGGCCATATGAAGATTATTATAGCTGCCGTGTGTGTTGCAGGCTTTATTGAGTAATGCAGTACTGTTTAGGCCATATGAAGATTATTATAGCTGCCGTGTGTTGCAGGCTTTATGGAGTAATGAAGTACTGTTTAGGCCATATGAAGATTATTATAGCTGCCGTGTGTTGCAGGCTTTATGGAGTAATGAAGTACTGTTTAGGCCATATGAAGATTATTATAGCTGCCGTGTGTTGCAGGCTTTATGGAGTAATGAAGTACTGTTTAGGCCATATGAAGATTATTATAGCTGCCGTGTGTTGCAGGCTTTATGGAGTAATGAAGTACTGTTTAGGCCATATGAAGATTATTATAGCTGCCGTGTGGTGCAGGCTTTATTGAGTATTGAAGATTTGTTTAGGCCATATGAAGATTATTATAGCTGCCGTGTGATGCAGGCTTTAGTGAGTATTGGAGTACTGTTTAGGCCATATGAAGATTATTAGAGCTGCCGTGTGATGCAGGCTTTATTGAGTATTGAAGTACTGTTTAGGCCATATGAACATTATTATAGCTGCCGTGTGGTGCAGGCTTTATTGAGTATTGAAGTACTGTTTAGGCCAGGATGTGGACAGGCCGTATTATATATATTTAATGCCCGGGAAATTATATTATATTGACTAGTGTTTTTGCTAGCGAATGCGAGTACATTTATGGCCAGTAATAACATTTCAGACTGAAACCACTTCGGTATCAGTTGGTGGTTTTCAGTTAACAGGATCTGACATCTACGACTATTCGCGTCGATAGCCTAAGTGGCGTAGTTTTGTATCATTGGATATGATTTAAGATGTGCCTGTATGGCGTATACGATTAAGAAATTGTTACCTCTACAGTGATATGTACTTGAAGCAAGAAGATAAAATGAAGCAAATTTTGTCCACCAGAACATAACATATCTAGAGGATCAGTCACTACAAGTTGGAAATAATACATATGACTTTCACGTGACAAGAGTGTAGAACACTTGACTGTGTTATAATTAGCCTTATGTAGGCGTGGCTTGAATCTGGTGTACTTCAGAACTGTGACCTAAATATTATCTGCGTGGGTGGCGCATTTGAGAAACAACGCACGCTTTATTTGGTAGTATGCAACTTTACACCAGTAGCAATTGACGTCCTATTTCGTGCCTATAGACTACAACAACGTCTGCAGTGGTCAAGGAAGTTCAATTAGACTTGGACAGTATTTGTACCAGCATTTGTACGGGTTGTCACAGATTTCTGCAATATTCGAGTTACCTGTGCCAGTTATCACCATCACAAGTTCAAGATGTTATGATACACGGAGTTGCCGTGTACATTTCAGACTACAGAAGAGTCAAGAGGGGCAGTGTGTGCTGTATTATGGTTCCTGTCAACGTGTGCATTGTTAAGCACATATCATATTGACGAAATTACCTGAAGACAAGCGAATCAAGTTCCAGTGCTTTCCCGCAGTGGAGGTTTTAGCAGTCTATGTGATATCCAGTATCGTGGCGGAAAAGAAGCGGGATCATTGACAAGATAAGTGATTGTGTCTTGTGTAAATTGTGTCACTTCATATATGTCGCTAGGCCTCCCTAATTGCTCATTTTGTTATTATTGTTGTTTATGTCTAATTTGACATATGATTAAGATTTGATGCATAGGTGTTAATGGCTGTTGACATATGTCGATTTTCCTGATAATGATGTGACTTGATAAAGGTGCTATAAAAAGGAATTGGTGATACAGAATTGATGAATAAGCTCATTTCTTGACAAATAGTTAACTTTGTGAGCTGGAAGGGTAATTGTCAAACCTTTTGCGACAGTAATTTGTCATAACTATAAGTGATTTCTATATATAGTTGATTAAGTAAGTGAATCACCATGGATCGTGATATGTACCCTACAGATATAAGGCCTATGTTGGAGTCTGCATTGGTGGTAGGTAGAGATGGTAAGGGATTGAGAGGTGCACGACTTGGAGTATGGATCATGGACGATTTTTTGGTTAATGTATCGGCATCTCTAGAGTTATTTGCTGAACATAACTTTAAGCTTCTGTGTAATTCAATAATGGCTAAGGATTTGGTGAATTTGCTACGACACCTTCGTGTGTTTGTGCAACAGTATATTGAACTTGAACACGGACATATAATGCAAAGCATGTTCAAAATAATCCACAACCATACATCTGATGAGCAGGAAAGGGAATTGAGAATTGAGAAACAAGCAAAAGTAAACAAACAAAGTGCTCTACAGCAAAGAGAGAATTTCCTAGAAGGTGTTGCTAAAGAGAACGAACTACAGGCAACTGTGTATAGGCTTAAAAGTGAGATACTTGAATCAAACTCAGAACTTTCTAGTGCACAAGCTACATTAAATTCAACTTTAAGCAAAGTCCAAGACTTGGAAACTCAGATAGGTAATCTCACGCGGGAACTTCAAGAACAGAAAGAGATGTATGAGAAATTGAAGGTTGAGAGAAATGTCTGTGAGAAGACTTACATAGAAATGCTTCATGAGGTGATGAATGATAATGCGATGCTCAGTGATCAAATTGGGGAGATGAATATTGTACCCCCCAAGAAGAGTAATGAGATTATGAAAAACAATGATGATGTCCAGACTGAAACACTTCAGATAGAGTTGACTCAGTTGAGGGCAAATAAAGAACAGTACGAGAAAGAGACTTTAGTGGAGTTGACGGCTGAGAAAGAGAAGGTCGCTAAAATTGAAAATTTGCTAGCAGAAGAAAGCGACAAAGTTTTGGCTGTTAAGGAGTTAAATAAAAGGTTAAGTGAAACGATTTCACTTAAAGATAATGAAATTGCGGAAGCAAGGGAAAGAATATTTGGCTTACTAGATATGGTTTTGAAAAACAAAAGGTGCTCTTCTGTCAATGTTCACAATGATAGACAGAAAGTTGCGAAAAGTCAACCCCATATACTTTTTGCTCAGAGAGATTTCATTCATGGTAAAGATAGATCTTATCGTGGTAAATACAACTTTAAAAGTTCTAATATTACTGGTAGTTCCAGTAATAATTCTTGGCGTCAGACCAACAAAGATTCTTGTGTAACAACCAGTTCTGTTGGTCAGGAAAAGAAAGGTGATAAATTTCAGGTCAAGACTCATAAAAGCAAATATTTCTCGACTATTGGAAATACTCAGAAATTAATAGCGGGTGTTGAGACTATTACTACTTGTTCCAAAGATGAAACCCATATGCGGAACAATAGAGATACTATTGTTTCTGGCAGTTGTCAAACTCAGCACAGTCAGTTTGAAACTATTGGTAAATATATTCCCATAAGGGAAAAGAAAAACAGTTCTAGAAAGAGAGATAACCCCAAGATTAAACAGTACCAAGGGAGATCAGAAAATAATAATTTTCCCTCTCGTAGATACTGTAGACAATTTAACAAATCTCAAAGTTTTGATTGTAAGAATGTTGGAAAGTATGATAGAGATAATAGCTTTTCAAATGTTGCTTTATATCACCAGAGTAATGTTCCTAAACAAAAGACTAAAGTCATTTTTTGTAAACAAGACAACGGTAATAATAAGTATTGTGATCATAGAACAAATAATAAGCGCAATTGTGCTAATTTTGTTCAACATGAGCCCAGAGTCATTTATAATCAAAGTAAACAGAGTAAAAATAACAGTGGATGCTTGAATACTATTGATTGCTCTACTTGTTGTTGTGAATGTGAGACTTTGTTTCAGCGTAAGGCAGCGGCGACATTCAAGGTCGGTCATGTTGTCCCCAAGAATTCTATGATATCTACATGTGATAGAGAGAGCTAGTGACATCGTGAAGAGACCGGGTTTTTACACAAGCCGGTACTGGGTAATTGTAAATGTGATTTCTACGGTTTTTTTTTTTTTTCATTAAATTTCACTATTGAGTAAAATGGAAATTTTCATTTGTATTTGTTGACAGAAGCTACGTTGCGATAAGGGTCAAGGCTTCTGTGACATATTGACGGTCAGAAATGTGAGTCAACTTTCCGCTCGAGTAGTCAACCGAAACCTGTCAGCGTCAAACTAAAATCTGAGGGGTTGCTTTCTGAAGGTCAAGCATGTTTACAAGAGAGTGGGAGACTTCGCGTCTGATTTTTTTTTTTTTTTTATGTGAAGATAGTAAATATTTTTGTATTCTATATTAGTACATGACATGTTGTTGTTTTGAAATAACATATAATTTTGTTGTAATGATTATTTCTATGCATCATTTGATTGCCATAATTTTTTATTGTTATTTATATGTCTGTATTTTGATGATGTATTAATACATTTTTATGCTATTTATATATTATTGTGTTGATAATGTGTAGTATGTAATTATTATCCTTTATACTACTCTGTTCAACTTAGAATTTTTGCAACTGTGTTGTTTAGGATAGTTTTGTACATGATGAGATTGCACAAACTCATTTATTGTGTTGATGTAGTGGTTACTTTTAGATAGTCCTGAGTGTTCGTTATTCACTTAATTTATATTTTTCTCATGTTTTGATGTCATGATTAATTAATATATAGAACATACAGAGAAGATGTGTATTATCTGGTATGTTGTGAAATGTAATTTTGAAAATAGCTTGCATGTATCATACATGATCTTGTATTTGGATTTGTTAACTTTTTGTGAAACTTCGATTTTTCCAGAACTTGATTTTCTTGCCAGTCAGACATGCAGATTATTTTCTTAGCAGATTATTTTAAAAAAAAAAAAAAACTTATTTTTTTTGTAGATATTTTTATAGAACCTTTTTTATATTTCATATTAGCAACAAAGTGTAGATTTATTTATAATGTATATCTTATCGATTTGAGTAAGAGATAGAGTTATAGCTAAATAGCATTTTACGGAGCTGAACGTAATTGTCAGCAGAAAGAACTTAAAGGATAAATTAAATTTACATGTGTTGATTTAAAGGTTTCTTCGAGATAGGATTTTTGTTTTATATTTCACTCATTTTGTTAAAATATTGATTTCATTATTAGGCTTTACTTAAAGTATTACTGAATTACTTAAAAATTAAATACTGTTTTTTATGTAACTTATCGAGAAAAAAAAATATGTTTGTACGGTACTGTTGAAAAAAATGATTTTTTTTTTTTTGGCATTGTAATTTTTTTTGTTGTGTGTGCCCAGCATTTGACTTCGTGATATCATTGATATGTAGTTTGATTAGTTCTTGTAAAAAGTTGTTTTTTATTATGATGTATTTTTTATTTTTAGCGCTTGATTGTGCGTTGGTCGTATTAGTTATAGTAATGCTATTACTTGTTTGTTCGATGCCTATAATTTATTTATGTTAGTTTTGTATAACTCTTATAACTTAGTTAAATTACTTATTAGCTTTTGTTTAGTTATAAATTATTTTTTGATGGTATTAGTATAGATATACTTTGATATTTTGTGTTGTGCCTTTCGATCATGTTTATATATTTTTTTTTGAATAGGTTATCTGATCAAAACAGTTATTAGTATATACTGTTATTGACTTTCTTTGCGTTCGTGCCTTTGCTTTCTATCTGTCTTTGGTAACTATTCTTCATTTCATTCCTTCTTTTCTGTTGTCTTTTCGGTATGGATTTCATATCTTGTTTATACTTTCGTACCTCATCTTCGTTTTACTTGATTCTATTTGTATACTTTGTCTTCTTTCAACACTTATACCTCTATTCTTTGTATTGTTGGAGTGGTTATATGACTTGATATAACATATCTACTTTTGATAGTTGTATTTATTTTACATGTAATTGTCCAACTTAATTATGAGTATATGGTATTGTTGAGTTCTTACTTTCCTTTTTTTTTTACAGATCATTCTTCTTTTGATTGATCTTGTGTTTTCTCTTTCGATTGGTTGTTTTCGGTTTGGTTTGTACTAAATATACGTAACTTAATTTTGGAACTGATCATATTTGTATATTTAGCTAATTACTTTTTATACTTAGCTGATTATGCTGTATGCTTTAATTGCTACTTTACACTTTAATGCTGATATTTCTTGTAGATATAATTTTGATTTAAAATAAGATATTTTTGTAGGCATACGTTAGATCTTTATTGTCTTCTAAATTTTTCGTTTTTGGGAGTTAATTTTTTCAAAAAAAATGATAGAATCATTTTTTTTCCCGGAGCGGGTGGTAACTGTTGCAAGTGGATTTATGGAAGGGGAAGTAATCTTTAGAATGGTTTTTTAGACAAATTAAATTTCGAGTTGCAACGCTTGATTAAGCGGATACTTGTCTGACTTTAGGATAGAATTATCTTTTCCTATTTTTCGGGTGACAGAGTACAGATAAGCGTGTGAACGCTGTTTAATGTATTTATTCTGTACTGTTTTGAGTTATGTGAATAGCTCGCTAGTCTGCATGTGTTATCGAGAACGGTGTTCAAGACAACCGAATCTCGTGACGGGTTTTTTGGCGGGACTAGTGTGTGATTTGGGGAGTTGTGTTTTGGGCGTGGACCGTGTAGGTCGAGTCCCAGTGTTTTTGGATAATGTATGCCTACGTAGGATTTGAGAAAATGTCGACTTATATATTTCGCTGTGTGTACAGCCTATTTGATAAACTGCAGTGAAGACTGTTTAGGCCATATGAAGATTATTATAGCTGCCGTGTGTTGCAGGCTTTATGGAGTAATGAAGTACTGTTTAGGCCATATGAAGATTATTATAGCTGCCGTGTGTTGCAGGCTTTATGGAGTAATGAAGTACTGTTTAGGCCATATGAAGATTATTATAGCTGCCGTGTGTGTTGCAGGCTTATATGGAGTAATGAAGTACTGTTTAGGCCATATGAAGATTATTATAGCTGCCGTGTGTTGCAGGCTTTATGGAGTAATGAAGTACTGTTTAGGCCATATGAAGATTATTATAGCTGCCGTGTGTTGCAGGCTTTATTGAGAGTAATGAAGTACTGTTTAGGCCATATGAAGATTATTATAGCTGCCGTGTGCTGCAGGCTTTATGGAGTAATGAAGTACCGTTTAGGCCATATGAAGATTATTATAGCTGCCGTGTGTTGCAGGCTTTATGGAGTAATGAAGTACTGTTTAGGCCATATGAAGATTATTATAGCTGCCGTGTGGTGCAGGCTTTATTGAGTATTGATGATTTGTTTAGGCCATATGAAGATTATTATAGCTGCCGTGTGATGCAGGCTTTAGTGAGTAATGAAGTACTGTTTAGGCCATATGAAGATTATTAGAGCTGCCGTGTGATGCAGGCTTTATTGAGTATTGAAGTACTGTTTAGGCCATATGAACATTATTATAGCTGCCGTGTGGTGCAGGCTTTATTGAGTATTGAAGTACTGTTTAGGCCAGGATGTCGACAGGCCGTATTATATATATTTAATGCAATGTGGAAATTATATGATTCGTGTTTTGCTGTCGAATGTGTGTCATTTATGTCATCGTGTCTGTGTTGTACGGAATAAACAGTATCGAACTGTTCTAGTCGTTTGCAACCCTTTTTGACTCCTGCATGTACTCTTATGTACGTACTGTGGTGTGCGAACATATCAACACACACCCAGGTCAACATTCCAGACACAGTGACAGGACAGCAGCACACATATATTGAATTAGCCTGTGTGGCGATGATATAGACCAAACCACTACACTCTGTTGGTTTGTGTATTTTGTTTGTTTTTTTGTGTTTTTTTGTTGTTTTGTGA